>CM067222.1:89453617-89903616 GCA_034190945.1 Octodonta nipae | reverse complement strand
CTCTCATGTATGACTTGGGCTGTGCAAATGTAACATTCTAGAAGTTTGTTTAGGTACTTGTCAATGTTGTAGGTTGAGGAACCGATAGCACTAGTCATCGGCCGACAAGCAATTGTAACGTCGGGTAGTATTTTTGTGATTTTTGTCCGATCTTCAATCAATCCAAAATACCTTGATCAACTCATTTTTAGGGTCACTCCGGATTTCTGCCTCTGTCACATCACAGCAATTTTCTCCTAAACTACTGGACGGAAGAGGTTGAAATTTCGTATCAATATATTGTTTCGGACCCGATCAGGAGTACATATCGTAAAAGAAAAAAAGTTGATTTTAGGGGGGGGGAACTAAAAAAATCGACCCTTACCGCATCATGTAATATATCAGATAAAAGGCTCATTATGTGAATTACAAATATATCATATTTTTAAATCATTTGTTTAGAAGATATTAACAAAAATATTAAACACCGACTTAATTCCCACTTTAGAAACTACACTACTTAAATTTTGAAAAATATATTTTATTTATATTTTTAAATAATTTGAATAACAGAACCTCAGCCAGTAGATTATAAAAGGCATCTCTGAAATTTTATTAGTAAAATAAAACTCTAATGTTACTTTTTGGGGGCCAAATTAGAAAATTAAATACATATGTATTCTGATAAAAAACAAGCGAATCCTAAAGCAGATAAAATAAAACTTCTATGTGTGGAAAATCAAAGTGTATATTTTTTATAAATCTAAAACGCTTCCTTTAAAAGATATAAGGGTAAATATAAGAAAATGCACTCATTCCCTGCTTGTCGGAAACTGGAATACTAGAATCTTGAAGGTGGTACGGAACCCTAAGTATGCGACTCCAACTCGCACTTGACCAAATTATTTCTTTTAGAAATCCTTCCCGTTGGAACCTTGTATAATTTACGGTATATAGCAGAATCAAGTAATACACAAATCTTCTTAGATAGTCCTACGTTTTGCAGCCCTAATAAACCCACTATCCTTCATGAAAAATCAAATATCTATCCCCCTTTACGATTCAATATTAATGATGATATCCTTTACTGGAACAATTTTAGAAGTCATAATAAATTTGATAACTTGGCTAGCACAAAAACTTCTTCAGGCGTTGATTTAGGTCTTGATAGAGATACCAATCTGCATGTAAAGTCGGGAAAAGGCGTCTATTTTAGTGCAACTAGTTAAAAGTCCAGTGCATGGTAAGATATTCTTTCTTCATATGTATACAAAAATCAAGTTTGACAGCTCTAGGAATTTTCAATAGTTCATAATTGAGATACAGATTGACCCGTGGAATTATTGTATTTTTTTGCAGTCTGGATATAATTAAGGTCATGATTTGACCAAAAAATTTTTCGAATATTTTTATCTTCATAGTTATGGAAGAAAAACGGAAAAAATCGAATTTTCAACATTTGCTTGTTTATAAATAAATTTTCACAAACTTCTGACTTATTGCACATAAATACTTTTAATATACAGTTTGACTACAAGCCAATCTTATAGAAAAACTAGCGGACCCGACAGACCTCGTCCTGTCAAAAAGATTTGTAATTTGGCAGTTTTTTGCTCCTACCTATTTTATAGTCGGGGTAAAAAATTCTCCTGAAGAGAACCGTCACCCTGCTGATAGGGCGGTGTGAATAATAAAATCAAAAATCAGTTTTATTTTCATTGTAGTGCTTTGTGATATACGATGTTTTATGTTTGACTACTTACATACAACTGACCATGTGAGAAACATGGGATTTCCAGATTAACACCACAAACACTTAATGATTGCCTCTGGGACTTGTTTATGGTCACAGCAAAAGCAAGCCGCACTGGAAACTGTAGTCGTTTAAACTCAAATGGCACATCAGTCGGCAAATCGACATCGACAGTTTGTTTTTGTTTCAATTTTCAACTTTTCTTTAATTTGATATGACGTGAAGTCAAATCTTTTAAGCCGTATCAATGTTTTATGTATTTTTATGTCGCGTGCCGAAAGTAAAACAAAAGAAATAATATCGCATTTTGTGTCTATTCAAATTTGGTCAGGTCCGCGACATCACTTTTGTTCTTAGAGCATGTACTTTCTGGAGATAACCTGCAGTGTATAAATTCGTGGTAAGACCAAGGAGAGAGAGGGCAAGAGCCTATTTCATTCGGTTGGGAGCTGCTTCCAATGAAATGGTGTCAAGAGGTCAATTATAAAGCATGAAAATACCAATGAAATGAGCCCAGGCTCGATCCGATTGGATCATTAGTAACAGGGAAAAACAAAAAATACTGAAAAATGTAGGATTTTTTTTTAAATCGTATCTTCGTCACTTTAGAAGCTGTAGAACTGGGCTTGTAGGAACTGACAGTAATTTACATCTATTTTATGTATGCCGCTACCGGTTTATTAGTTTTTGAACAATCGTGATATAAAGTTTTCTGTTAACAATTTTTGCATTGTGCCCCCATGCGTCATAGATAATCAAATTTCAATTTTGAAAAAAGTTGTTGAAAGTAGAGTTTTCTGTTCACAATTTTTGCATTGTGCCCCCATGCGTCATAGATAATCAAATTTCAATTTTGAAAAAAGTTGTTGAAAGTAGAGGTGTCATTCTAAAAGCCTCTATTCTCATTTTTCACTAAATGTCTGACAAATATCTGAAAAATATTAGCAAACATGACAAAGCTTATGAATGTATCCAAGGAGTGGGGGGGAAACTCGGTTGTTGAGGCACATACATAGATCGTTTAAATATTTAAAATCCTCACAAGTAAGAATTTTTTTAATGACCGCTCTCCTTCGATGCTCCGTAAATCCAAAATCCACATATTAAAGCAAAAACGTTTCCCAGAAACTATTTACATATAAATAGATTAATTAACAAACAATTCTCATTTGATATAACAAAATCGAACAAATCACTCCGTATAAAAGTTTTTTTAACGATTAAATTCTTTCACCATCTGTCAGAGTGACAGTTACTATCGATAATAATTATTGTTAGCAGTTCCCCTCAATAACCGTGTTTCCCCCACTACTCGAACACCTTCATACGCTCACCAAATTTTGGTCATTTTTGCTAACATTTCTCGTATATTTCACAGACATTTAATGAAAAATGAAAATAGAGGCGTTGCAGAATGATACCTCTACTTTCAACATCTCAATTCTGAATGGATATTTGACGATCCATGTCGCATGGAGACACACTGCAAGAATAGTAGACTAAAAACTTCAGATAGCAATTATTCAAAAACTAATAAACCGATAGCGCCTGGTTTAGTCACGCATAAGGTAGATATCAATTACTATCAGTTCCCAAAAGCCCAGTTCTACAATTTCTATAGTGACGGAGTTATAATAATATAAAGAAAACCGCTAAATTTTCCTGTACTTTTTGTTTTTCTCTGTTACTAAAGATCTTATCGGATGGGCTCATTTCATTGGTATTTCCATGCTTTACAATTCACCTGTTGACACCATTGAGATTATTTTATTAATTTTCATTTTATAAAGGTAGCAAAATATCACTACAAATCATTCTTAATGTGATGACACAGGTAGTATCCTGATAGTATTTTTTGCACTAAAAAATCTAAATTGATTGGTCTAACAAGAGTGAGTGCTTGTAATTTAATATGAACTTTATGCAATAGCAATAAAGCTCAAATTGACTCTACGTTTTAGTTCGAAACCGTTTGTATGGGAAAAAGTAAAGGGCTGTTTTTAGGGTTTTTCCGGCAATTATTAGAATTTTTCTCGCCGTTAAAACCATCATTGAATTTCATCGAACATTTAAAAAAAAAAGAAATGGCCAAATTGGTCCAGGCGTTGTTGGGTAATGCCTTTACCAACACATTTTGCGATTCATTTTTATATTATAGATAGATGAAGATATGACATCATGGAACGTATTCGTTTTTAATAAGAAATGTAAACTTTTCGATGCACATGATTTTATATAAAACGTTACCTCATTTCAAGATAATTTCTTGATGCTATAACTAAGAGAAATTCAACGATGTGAATGTTCATATGGCAGTTGTGCTAATCTACAACTTCGATCTTAAAACCACATAAATTAAATCTGCATTTCATTTTCTGTATCGAAATTACCCTAGCGGATGTTATTTTGGTAAACTTATGTAAGAAAATCTTTCATATATTAGTATGAATGTCAATTGCCCTATCAAGATTTGGTCAATTTTCTTAAATAACTTTTATCAAATTCACTTTTACAGATTTAGACCACATGTTAGTTTAACAG
Source organism: Octodonta nipae (assembly GCA_034190945.1). Taxonomy (NCBI): domain Eukaryota; kingdom Metazoa; phylum Arthropoda; class Insecta; order Coleoptera; family Chrysomelidae; genus Octodonta; species Octodonta nipae. Next base: position 89,899,343 of record CM067222.1, on the reverse strand, counting down.
CAAATACAAGTGCGCAAAAATTGAAATGAATATTTTTAATTATTCTATATTTATATTTAAATGTTGATGGTTCTTATATTGAGTTCTATAAGACAGATGAGTTAAATAATGCTGAATCAATGAATCAAAGTGTCTTATAGAAAAACGATCTTGCAGGATTAACTGAGAAAGTAATTTTATGGATTTCTCAACTAGTTTTCCTCCATAAATTGTTTCAATGTATATTGCAAAATATTTAACGGTGTGATGCAACGTTTCGATTGCTTGTCAGGAATCGTTACTAAACAATGTTTTTTCTTCAGAGTTTATGGAAGGATTTGTCATAGTATGGAATTTCATCAATGAAGTGGCCACCGTTTTCAACGGATATGAACTATATAGAAATGCGTTTGAGCAGCAATACGTCAACAGAATATTAATAATTGATACATACTATTCTAAATAGAGTAACAGCGTTAAGATAAGCCAAGGGTACTTCTACAATTTGTTAAATTTTCTATAAAGATACTGTAAACTTCACATTAATATATCATTTCGTCTGCCTTGAATTTCTCAATTTTACTTGATGATATCTACTGATTGTTTGATTTTGTCAAATAACTTAAATATATTAGTTTACATATCAGAATTTTAATTTAAAATAATGGTCAAGTGCGAGTTGGACTCGCATACTAAGGGTTTCTTACCACCTTCAAGATTCTAATATTCCAGTTTTAGACAAGCAGGGAATGCGGGCATTTTCTTATATTTACCCTTATATCTTTTAAAGGAAGCGAATTTTAGAATTAAAAGAATATACACTTTCATTTTCCACACATAGACTTTTTATTTTATCTGCTTTAGGATTCGCTTAATTTTTCATAAGAATACATATTTAATTTACTAATTTGGCCCCCAAAATTAACATTAGAATTTTATTTTACTAATAAGTGGGAATTAAGTCGATATTTAATATAATATAATTGTATAATTTGTCCCTAAAATTACTATGGGGGTTTTCTAATAATTTTTCTTATAAATTTCAAGTGAGCCCCAGTACCCCTAATTATTTTCAGAATTTTAGGTTGTATGGTTTCGGAAATAAAGCGAGAAATGAGAATTTTTTATATCTTTACGTTAATATCTTGTAAACAATTAATTTTAATAATATGAAAAATATATTTCCTCATAATAAGCCCTATCATTTGATGAATTGAATGATGCGTTAAAAATATTTTTTTATTTTCCCTTTAATTCTATAATTTGGCCCCCAATATTAATATTAGGGATTTCTTCGTATTTTACCTGTAAACAAAAAAATTAAGGTCTTATAGTTTGGGGAATAAAGGGGGAATGGGTAATTTTTTTAAATATATTTTAAAATATTCATTTAAAAAAAATTAAAAATAATATATTTGTATTCGTCATAATGAGCCCTGTGATTTGATAGTTTACTTGATCCGTTAGAAACAATTATATTTTTATTTTCCATTTAATTTTATAGTTTGCCCCCCAAAATGAATATTATTATTATTTTTCCAGTAAAGTTCGGTGAGGCGCTATACCTCTATTTTTTTCAAAATTTTGCAACTTATGGTTTCGCAGATAAAGGGGGGAATGGTTACTTTTTAATATTTTTGTTAATATCTTGTAATTTATTTATTTTAAAAATATGAAAAAAACATATATGTTTTCGCTATAATAATATATTATATGATTCGTTATAAACAATTTTAATTTTATATTTTCCATTTAATTCTTTAATTTGCCCCCCAAAATTAAAAGTAGAGGTGACCCTATACTTCTCCTGGGTATTTGATATATTTTCGTTAATAGCTTTTTAATTAATATTTTTTTAAATAGGAAAAAAATATATTCATGTATTGATGTATTACATGTGATGCGTTTGAAAAATTTTTTATTTTTAGATTTTCATTTAATTCTATAATTTGACCCCCAAAATTAATATTAATGGTTTCTCTTTATATTTCCTGTTAAGTTCGGGCAACGTTCTATATTTCCTATTTTTTCAAAATATTAGGCTCAGTAGTTTCGGAGATCAAGGGGGGGAACGGTCGATTTTTTTTAGTTTTTCCCCCAAAAGTACCCCTGAAATCAAAATTTCTTCTTTTAGGATATGTACTCCTAATCGGGTCACCAAAGTATACATTGATGCCAAATTTCAACCTTTTCCGTCCAGTTATTCTGGAGAAAATTGAAATCCGGAGTGTGACCTGAACAATTGACGTTGTTTGTGGCATATTCTTGAGGAATAACACCACAATAGAAATCTACGGAGAATGAGTCTATTCTATATGGCTTTATAGACTTTCATTCCTGCAATATACGTAACCTTATTCAGAACAAGTTCTCAGAACAATATTCTGAAAAATGAAATTTTTTTTAATGATAGATCTTATATGAAAATTGATGGATGATGGAGCAATTCTGACTCTGAATTCGTATTTAGCCGGCGAAAATACATTGGAAATCATATCTCGCAAGTACATTTCAAACAACTTTTATTTCTTTTTGTGGTGGAGTTATCATTCGTGTACGTCTCGGCTCATCTATCAACTCATCAGAGTGACAGACTTCTTGTTTATCCCTTTGTATCTTATCTTACATGTTGGCTGGTGCAAAGCGTATCTGATAAATACTCTACGAGATTTTAATTTTCTACATGGACTTACTTCTGGATTTATTGAGCCCTTCCGATTATTTTATTTCCTAGTTGTGGATCATCATTTTCAATATAAATTATGTTTCTTTATTTATTTATGATTCCTGTTGTCCTAGATTAATAGCATGAGTAGCAGATATAATATTATAAAGGAATTTAACAATACATAAGCAACAATCAGTCCATTTTTTTAATAAGCATCTAAATAAATGATTTAGTTGAATTTTTGTATCATCCTGTTCGTATTTCTCAGAGTAATGTACCGTAACCTTGTAACCTAGTCAAAACCGCCTTAAAATGAATTTTATGCCCTAACGTAGATCCAACTAACTTATGCTTCATTATTCTACATATTTTTTATAAAACTTCAACTGATCTTCATTGATATTTGTTTCACACCAATGTTTGCGTAGAGTTTACGAATAATCAAGTGTTGGTCAAACATTAACTCTATGACCCCCATTTGTTAAAAAGTAATTTTGAACGGACTGACCATAAACACTTCTAAATATCAAAAACAACGTGATACATAAGTCATATGAAAGGAAGCCATTTTCCATAAGGATCTGGCGGGTTCACTCACCGATAATAATACACGAAATCCTATAAATGCGTTTGAACCAATGATGGAGTTGTTCCGTCGATAATAAAGGTGAAATATAAATTTTCTGGCCATTTAAGAAATATTAGCTTATTGAGGCATAAAATGAAGAAAATACGCTTTCTTTATAATATTATTTATTAGACTTACTTATATTAAAAATTATTTTCAAAGACATCAAATAGTCTGTTCCTCTACAATGTTCTGGTATGTTTTCCAGTATATTCTAGGAAGTAATTTTCACAATTCCCAGTATGTCCAGATGACGATAACAAAGCCGACATTTCGTACTGCCCATTAGAATACCTCGAAGCTATTGATACTCTAAGAGTCAGTACTTCTTGTAACCGCGGCCAAATAAGTGAAAGCGTTACTAAAGATCCGCCTTGCTTGGCATGTATTCAAAGGAATATCGAACGGCAAATGATCTGGTTGTACGGACACTGCCAGCATTATATAATGGAAATGTTTTAAGTGCTAGATTGTTGACGTATTCGAACTGGGCCATGTTTGTTATGTTCAAATTATGTAATTGGGTTTTCTTATGTGCTTATTATTGGTACGCTTTTTCCTTTTATTTCTGTAGAATTGAGAATCTGAACACTGATAATTGGATAACAGGTTTATCGAGAAATTTGCTCAAATATAGGCTACAGGATGTCAATTCATATTGGTTATAACTCTGATATAACATAATTATGTAAATTTTTTTATTGAGAACGAAACAATTAATATTAATTATTTTTCAGAAGGAAAGGAAGCTGCTGTTGTGTCACAAAAAGTAATTAATGACGACTAAGAATAACTTTTATTTATACTGGATATCCTAGAAATGAGCAAAATGGTCTTACTTATATGAAACCACGCAAGTCAATTTACCGTTTGATATCATTAATTTATACCAATTACATAATGACTCCCTATTAAATAAAGAATTTGTGATAAAATGTGCATGTTTGCTATTCAATAGATAATTCTAATAAATCAAATTTTTTATTAACAGAGTATCTTTCAATGAATCATCACTAATTTCTCTGAAATGGCTTCACTTATAAATAAATGGTAATATATTAAGATAGATTGACAGTTGACTTGAAACACATCGCTTTTCAGAAAATGGGAAAATTAAAGACAAAAATCTGTAAGCGTGAAAGTAAATAAAGATATATCTGAAAGTAATTATTGATCACCCAAGGTGCTTGTAATAGCTTTTATTTTGAATCAATTAAACGTGATTCGTTTTTAAAAATAAGCTATTTTAAAAAGAAAATAACACTATATATATTTCCTTAATAATATATATTAATGAATTAATTAATTCTTAAATATTATTATTATCTCATACTACCTATCCGATATACCCGTCTCGTGGAGAGCCCTTAAAATTATACTGCTTCAGGCCGATTTCGACCCTGTATGTAAGTATTTCTATCATAATAGAAATTAAAATATTAAACAAGGGTTATTAATTTAAATAATTACGAATATTTTGTTGTAAACTAAAATGTTTTATTACTAATGAATATGGAAATTTAATACTAGTAACGAAAACTGATTTTGAGTATAATACAAGCATCATAATCCTTTATACTTGTAACCTTCACATCGAAATTGTGAATTACATGGAATCTAAACATCTGAATGTAATTTATTTAAATATGAAAAACATAATTTAACCACAAAAGGATATCCAGATCATTTAGTTTATTTTGTACCAAATTCAGTCTCAAAACAAACAGTACGGAATCCAAAACGATTACTCGTTGATATAATCTCAACAAAATCATAGCAATTATACAAAATAACAATAAAGACGTATTCACCGTAGCCTGATTTCGTTTTTTTCCTGGGAAAATAATTTAATAATAATAGCTGATCAACAATCGTTTAATGTCAAAAGACAATTGTTCGTGCTAGACTTTGCTCTAGTTAATGCCAGAGTAGAATTGAATCGAATAGTAAAAGTATCTGGAATGCGATGAATTTTTTTTCACAGCAATCAATAATTTCAGCAAGAACAATTTATAAAATAGCAGATGTTTATTATTATAATAGCTTTAAGGAAAGTTGGCGTGGTGTTAGAAAATAATTTTCTAGGTTAATGTTCTGAATTGCTTTGAGACCGATAGCGCTTCTATTTATTTAAGAAAAATATTTTATTAGTGATTTATAAAGGGTAGATAAATTTAATGAATAGGAAAGTTTTAGAAAATTCATTTCAATGTAAACAACATTTTATAAAAGTTAAATAACGACAAGTTAACCAGACATTCTAAAAGCAGCTACTGTTAATTTTGAAATATATAGCCTGTTTCATAAACGAAGTAATAGAGAGACGCTACCCTTTACCTTTTTGAAGTTATACAGGGCAAACCGTCTACTGCGTATGTTATTTAAAAAATTATCAAATACGTGGAACAGATTATTAAGAACATTCTTTATTTTTTACTATATAGCTAAGCTTTCCAAAAGCTACCTTAGCCAGTGTGAATTTTATTTCTTCACCTTGATTTTCTTTCCTGAGTTTTATAAGTTGTACCAAATAAATTATTTTACATGTTTTATTATTTTTGTTGTCTTTTATAGTGAGGTTTTCAACTGTATTGGCAGTAGCTCTTGTTTTTTCAAGGACTTCGCCAAGTAGTTTAATGTGATTAGTGGTTAATTAAATCATTGAATGCTAGATCGTTTTTGAAATTTTACTTGACATAACTACGGAATTTTATTGTTTTCATAAACAAGATAGCCCAAAAAATTCCAAAGAAATCAAGCCGCTTTCAGTTTGGAATAACTTGAAAGGGATGTCTTCAAAAATTATTTGTGTAATTTCTATATGCGATTTTGCTGTAAAATCATTATGAACTATCCCGATATTATGTTGTTCGAAAGAAGATGACCGTTGTTAATTATGGCAATCAGTAACCATTGAATTCTACGGACGTAGAAGCGATACAATCGTACTCATTTAACATGATTAAGGAAAACTCTATTAATTTTCATTTTGTATTTTGGTGTGCATACTGTTGAATTGTCAGATAATATTTTACGGTCTAAGACCCAAGCATACTCATAAATTTTAGATTTCTCCAATTGTCATTTCTTTATGTAATCTTTGTGTTCATTTAATCGTACATTTAGGGGTCTTGATGTTTCTCTAATGTAAAATGTATTAAATTTACAAGGACATTTTTAGATGAATTTTTCGAGTTTTGGGTTTCTTTTGTTTTCCATAAGTGAGTATAGTGTATTTCTTTGTTTTGAACGTTGTTTTGACACTAAATCTGATGTCCACTCTCTACAGTCTTTTTGGCAAATTCTAAATATATGGTATAGTTGTTACTGCAATATTGAGTTCCTATAATACTTACAGAAGTTTGTTGGTGATTCTCAGCATTTGTTTTGCGTTCAATTTTGTTTAATGCTTTGTTGATGATTTTTTATCATGTTGGACTTGTTTGGTCGGCTCAAGTTAAAGACCTAATACGTCTATGCAGGACAAGGCAGCGACTGACCAATAGGAATATAGAGAGTGCCCAGAATACCCACGTGGTGGAAAAGATAACGGAACTGGTTATTGCAACATATATTAAGTAAGATAAGTAAGTGTTCTGCACAGTCACTTGGAAAAGAAAGCAACCACTAAGGAACCATAATAATAAGGAACAATCCTCATCAACAATAAAGTTACTGAATACAGAATAAATTACAGGCCCTGCATACACGCGAAATTTGATCTTACACACTATCAACGATTTCAAAAAATAAACGTTCAGAGATTCACTGCCTCGGTGGCGTTATCTGTTCAGTGAGTACAAATTTCCAAGACAAATAGAATGTCTTCATTACCCAAATATTGTAAACAATTTAAATGAAATTGAAATATTCGTTTTTTACTGTTATCTGCTCATTACCCTGCCACGAAGTATCGTTACCAAAAGTATTTGGTATCGAAAAAAGTATGAGTATGAGTATGAGATCAGGAATTCATATTTAATATTTAAGCTACTAGAATGGGCTTTAAAATAGCTGGTACCAAACTAACTCACCTCAGATTTCCGGATTATATGGTCCTAAGTAACAACGTCAGGGAACTAGAGAAAATGTTAAATGAATTAAATCTTCAATAATCGGAGTAAACATGAACTACAACAAAACAAAACAAAAAAAAACCCGAAGATATCAACAATATACAGGGTATTCCATCTCAAATGCGCCACCTTGAATATCTTGGTTATTTTCAAAACTATTGCAATAAGAAAAAATAGGTCGAATTTTGTTTGGAGGCCGAAATTTTTTGAGGTGAATAACACTTGCGCTCATTCAACATAAACAGGCCAATTCAATGACCTTGAGATTTGAGATAGGGGAAATAGGTGTTGTCGTATGTCATTTGAAAGCCCTTTTTACGGACTATACCGTCGTAATAAAACTTTTTATTGTAATTCCTGTTCATGATAACCTAACGGACCTAGTAGTAAAACCGCATTATTAAATTAAAAGTTTTTACTGCATAGAAAATTATTAAAAAGAAGTTCTTTTAGAGTACGCTCTTAAACCATCCTTTTTCACTGCCGCACCCTGTAATAACACACAATATTCATTTATTTTACAATATTTTTTGCTGATATTTACAGCAAGTTTGATTATCAGTTCTGACCTTTATCCGATCTCTTGAAGCATTGCACATTTATCTGTCAAGTTATTACGTTATTACTTTATTGATTTGATTGATTTTTAAAAGGTAATTATGGTACACACATTGCAAGAACGTGTTAAGCTAATAAGTCTTTATTATCAAGTTCAAAATTGTGCTCGACCTGCTGCAAGGGTTTTTTTCATAAATACGTATTGGAGTTGATTTTAAAATATGCTGAGACGGGCTCAGTACTGAATAAAAACAGAGGCCCCATTGGAATTGTAAATGATGAAGCGGTAGCTGTGGCTACTTTGAGCCAACTTATACGAAACTCGCATTCTGTCCACAAATCTCTGCAGCTTCCGGAATTAGCAAAACTAACGTTTATAATATTGTGCATAAGTACAAATTCCATCCGTACAAAATTAAATTACTTCACGAATTGAATGAGGATGATCGGGATCGAAGGCAAGAGTTTAGCGAAATTATGACGTAGCGTATGATCGGAAACCCAAATTTCTTGAACAAAAGTTTGCTGTTCGGATGAGAGCACTCTTTCATTTCATGGGGAGGTTAACCAACATAACTGTAGATTTTGGAGCGATACAAATCCTAATTTATTTCGAGAAGCTCATAGTCAACATCCGCTAAAATTAAACGTTTGGGCAGGGATTTTGGGAAATCATCTAATTGGACCCCTGTTTATTCCTGATAATTTAAATGGTGAAATTTATCACAATATTTTGGAAAATGAAATTAATGCATTGATAATAGAAAAATTAGAAAATGATCCCACTACATGAAGAGCAATTGCATTTAGAACAAGATGGAGCTCCTCCTCAATACGCCGCACCAGTTCGTCAATACCTCGATTTGGAATACCTTGGTCGCTGGATTGGAAGAAGAGGTCCTATAGAATGACCTGACCGATCACCTGATCTGCACCCCTTTTTTTGTGGGGACATGTTAAATCCAAAATTTTTATGACTCAGCCTGAGAATTTTGACGAACTACGTCAACGAATTATAGCGGAATGTCGTCAGATAACACCGACTATGCTGAACAATGTCAGAGACGGCTTTCAGTCAAGATTGTACTATTGTATGGAAGACACTTTGAACATTTGCTTTAGAGGCATTGTATTGTAATGTAAATTCGATTTTTTAATACTCTTTTATTAATATATGTACACAAATTGCAATAAAAAAATTTATTACAACATAGACCGTAAAAAGGGCTTTCAAATGATATAAGACAACACCTATTTTCCCTAAATCAAATCTCAAGGTCCTTGAATTGGCCTGTTTATGTTGAATGCGCGCAAGCGCTAATTCCCTCAAAAAATTTCCCCCTCGAAACAAAAATCGACCTGTTTTTCCTTATTGCAATAGTTTTGAAAATAGCCAAGATATTCAAGGTTAGGTTAGGTGGCACGTTTGAGATGAAATACCCTGTATATACAATGTAATAAGATGTGTATATACTTAGGTCACAATAGAAACCCAATTCGCAGAAATTACAAGGCAAATACGACTAGGATGGATAGCTTTTGGTATACGGGTACACATTACTATCCCTTTAAATCTGTAGAGTGTTGCTTGTGTAAAAGCAGTTGCAAATAAGCTCTCAACAACTCAAAAAGCTATGGAATGATGAATCCCAGGCGTCTCACTAAGTGACAAAACAGGAAATGAAAACATCAGCAGACCAGAGCAGATGAAATGGCTAAGATGGAATAACAATGGATTGGGCATGTGGCCCAGAAAGATAAAGACAGGTGGGCACATAGAATAACAAGCCTAGACATGATAAACGAAGTGTAGGACGTTCACAAAAAAGTTGGGTGGACAACATTAGTGAAGTGGCAGACAACGGTGGTTCAATACACCACAGAACAGGGAGAAGTGGAAAGGGATAGGAGAGACCTTAACCAGGAGGGGATTAAGGCAGGTTGAAAAAGAGCAAGTTTCGCTAATTCAAGAGCCTTGGAGTTTAGTTAACTTAAAAGTTAACAAAATTGCCAAAATAATATTTTGTGTAGAATCAAACATTTACAGGCAGAAAGTAGACGTGACACGGCTAATACAAAACGGGTATTAGAAACAGCAAAAATATGAGATATTTTGCAGAATTATCGGCAATTGAACACTTAAGTTAAAGAAGAACGAAAAAGAAGAAGTTGTGTCATAGTTGCTGGAACAAAGCCATTACGATTATCTTGAAAATGAACGTAGTATAAAGATCACTCCTTATATAATGGATTATATCATGTCACGCTTATATTCTTTCCTACAAAACATATACCAAGTTTCCGGGACAATAATAACAGAAAATGACATCAACTTCATATGCATTGTTCTAGAAAAATCCAGAAATTGAAAGTATAAAGTTCCCAAAGTATTCTTATTTCACAGTTCCATATCAAAAATTCCCCCATCCCCACCTACAACACATCGGTGTTATCAAACTACTTCTCGAAGACAAACTACGAACTCAGCTTATCATTGACAGAAACAAACTAGGCCACAAAGCTCGCCACTGCTCACTCGATCTCCACGTCCGATCGCAGCTTGCTAGATTACACTCTTGGCGTTTAGTCCATCGAGGACTGTCTTTCGGCGTTGGCTAAGAGTGAAACAGTCGCACGTCGTCGCTTTGGTGAACAGAAAAACATCGCGGTGAAAGACGGAAGCTGACACCTGCTGAATTTTTAGTGTGGTTGCGGATAATACAAATCCGTTTTTTTGAGAAATCCTATTCTCCTGCAGATCTGTTAATTGAGTTTTTTTGAGAGTGTGAAGTGCGAGCCGAACGACTTTTTTTAATTTTTCGAGCGACTTTCGACCACAATACGATCATGTAATATGCGTAATATAATTTTTTAATTTTGATCGCGGTGATATTGTGACAAAATTTATTGTGTTCTTGTTTTTGGTGCTTATTTTTCTTCATTTACAATTGGACCTTGATTTGGACAACAAAGGTAATTTTTTAAGTTTTCCTTTATAAATTTAAAATTTTCAGTTTTGATATTTTGTTTTGAATATATTCCTGCATGTGCATGTGTTATAAATATAAGTGAAAAACTTTGTTCACCACAGGGTTAGGGAAAACTACTCGTACCAAAACACGTATACCTACAATGGAGCGGATTACTTGATGGTATACTTTTTTCAAAAACTATACCTTTTTGAGATCTTTCAAGCCATTGAACGCACGACAATATATTGTTTCTAGTCGAGAACCTTCATGAGTTGCGCTCCACTCCTAGATGTCGCAATTCATTTCTGTATCCCAAATTGTCCTTTCAGAGGGCAATTCGAATTAATTCAACGTTTTTCAATTTCCGGTTTCTTTCTTATAGAACTTCTGCCTGAAATTAGAGTTGGTTCCGGCTGTAACCTCACCAAAGCCCCTGAAGCATCTTTTTGAGATCTGTCCATAGATAGAAGTCAAATGGAGCCAGATCCGGTGAATATAAGGGAGTGTAAACAGTTTGAATTGTATATCGTTTAATTTCACCATTGTCTTTATCAACTTGATTTTGGTAAAACAGTAGCTGTTAATTTCCCATGTGAAACCTTTTCTGCTTGACTAGGCCAGTTTTTTCATACGTACGTTTTTTTCTGTCCTATAAGACATTCCCATTCCCACGGTACAAATGCACGTACTTTAAAGTACGGTCGTTTTATTGGTTCTCTAGCAAAAAGAGATTGTTTTTATTGTCCCCCTGTCGATTTGTTTTTTAGAAACAATTCGCTACCTGCCACAAATCCTGAGTTGTGCTATATGTAATGCTGTTGCACTGTGCTTACTGCACAAAATCTTGGATGGCACCAAATTGAGAAGCAGAAATAAATTGACTGTCTTAATTGGAAAAACATGTAAAACATACAATGGATGCATGAATCTGCAGGGGAGCTGATAGTTGAAGTGATCAGATAGTAGTTACCGCAGACAAGAAACAGTAGACTCAAGCTAGAAGTAGAAATATAAAGAAGGAAAAACTGAAAAGATATAAAATAGTAAAATTGAATAGATGGAAAGAACGATGAAGACGACAGGTCACATACTGAACAAACCTAGATAGAAATAAAAATATTACACCGTTTGCATTCGATACCAAAGCTTCGTATTAGAAGAAAAAGAATACACACTTAAAATAAGAATTAAGTCTAATAAGAAACTAACTAGAAAATTAGAAATTTGTATCAATATTTTACTTATTGATGAACTGTAAAGGTAATAGCTAAAACAGGTCATATAATTTGAAAACTGAAAGTTCATTGATAGAAAATATAGAAGGAAAACAGAAGAGATTTGCACAGTATTTCTCAGCAAGTGATTGGGGTGGCAAGGAAGTTATATAAAGCGGTTAAGATAACAACAATGCCGGAGAAGCAGCAGATCGGTTAAAATGTGGTAGTAAAATATAGACAGTAAGATGCCAAAAACTGACAGAAAGCACAGATAATAACCTCCCCCAAAACAGAAGCTAAGGAAGAATGTACTACTACTACTGAGAAAAGCACTGCAGCTATTTGGGGAATATTATGCTAGCCTTGTATGCTGGTTGTCAGTTCTTTCGCACACTTTGTTATACGATAGAAGTTCCAATTGTTTGTCGAATTGGTCTTTAATAATTAAGAAGGGTGTCAGAAAAAAATATTTAACGCTAGACCTGCTGCCAACTTATTCAAATATTTTGGACATTAGATAAGTAGAAGGGTTAGGAGAGATTTGGACTCTTCTGACTTTTTCGAAGATACTGCTTTCACAAACGGAAAACAGTACGTACATATTCTAACATGGGTCCCAAGGATAAAATGGTAAATCACAAATGCCATTTCTAGGACATTGTGAACTTCAAATACCATGATAATTGGAACTGGGAAAATTATTTGCATGGGCAAGTCTGTCAAATGTTCCCCCAACTCTATCCTATCTACAAATCTCTCCTACAGTACTTTAGAAATTACAGAAGTGAATCAGATGCCTCTAGGTTGGTGGTCCGAACGAAATTGAGTTTTAATGTCTAAGTGCTTCTTGGGAAATAACACCACAGTTTAAAGAAAATTGCTGTATATTCCAAACGTTTCGGGGTCTAGATCAGACCCCGTTGTCAATAGTTAAGAAACTACGGATTAAAAAGGGCACAATTCTAAGTGTAAATTAAAATATTTGACAATGTCTGCAAAATTAAGGCCCTTTTGTAGAATTGAGGTTCAGTAGCGTTTAACTGTTTGTCTGAAAAATTAATGACAGTTTTTGACAGATCAAAATGTTGGTTTTTCACATAATATTTCGTCATATTTTTGTCGAAAAGAAGTTGATTAAATTTACGTTAATTTGTTTGTTTTTGAGACCTGAATTCACTGTTGTAACTTATAAGAGTACTATTTTTAATTCTGTTAAATTCATTCTCTGGTATTCGATAAGCAAGAAAGTTCTGTACGTACCCAATATCTTTTTCTAATTTAAACTTATTGTAACGATGAAATTGCATCCGGTCTCTAATAGCATACATCTTAGAATTGTGCCCTTTTTAATCCATAGTTTCTTAACCATTGACAACGGGGTCTGATCTAGACCACGAAACGTTTGGAATATACAGCAATTTTCTTTAAACTGTGGTGTTATTTCCCAAGAATCACTTAGACATTGAAAAATATGCCGCAAGTATCATTCAGAAAACAATTAGAAATTGAGTTGATATCCATATTTCTGGGAACTTACTCCAACTGATTTTTGTTTATGGTGTTTTCATACTACACCTAAAGTATAAGTAAACTTAAAATGTCAATTTTAGGTTTCGTGTTGTTTTACATTTATTACGATCTATATAGAATAAATTTGTGTTTATTATCAGTGTGTTAGAAAAACTCAGATGTTTTTTTTGTTTCCTTATAAAATATCCAATAAGGGTCTTTTTGCTATGAGAGGGTTAATTTTTGTTAGGTAAGTTATACATTCATAAAAAAATCCTTCATTTTTAGTTTTATAACAAATAAATAATATAAAGGGATTTATTAAGTATAACAAGGATTTAAAAGAAACAAAGCTTTAGAAACAGCAGGTACCAGTCAGTACCACATAATCCTATTCTGAACCACCTTGTAAAAGAATTTTCAATTATACATCCTCTACCTGACCCTTCGTCCGAGCGTTCGACCTTTATCATCAGAACGAAGGGCCTGCCAGTACTAAACAAGAAAGAACATGTGATTTGTTAGGAATGGACATTTATCTGGAGGCAGATCCTCCCACAAAGAGAGTCGAACCTGAAATTACTTTTGTGTAAAGCGATTCTAGGAACCGGTTACTTTGAGTTTTTTCACGGTACGTTAATAATAGTTAATCTAGGGTACCATGTGGAATGTGTAATTAGTGTGGAAGTCAGCGAAATAGCTTAGCTTGATTGACATGTTGATTGAGAGAAATTTGGGACACAATTTGAGATATAATAGAAGCAAACAAAAAATAATTGAACGAAAATCAATCTAATTTTAATTATATATTACATTTTCTCTGCCATCAGCTGTTGGTTTATCAATTTAATAAGTTTTACGTGGTTAAACAGATAAGACGTTAAGTTTTTCCCAATATACCTTGAAAATATATTTATTGTTGTAGTCATTAGTACCTAAATTTTTGCGCACTGTTGGTCTTAGTTTTTATTTTTTAGCAAAAAGAAAATCAAAATATCGAAATGTATATTCTGAAAAACTTGTTCTGAGATAGGTAACAGGTTTTATATAGATTAGAGTATGTACCAACCAAAAGGAAATTGTTTTAATAGAAAATATAGAAACGTTCTATATCTAAATCTATGTATATATATATCGGTATATATTTGAGGTGATAAAAAAATCGTACATTTGACACCCCGTTGTAGTTGGGATAGGGTCAGAATCCTATTGACTAAAAGAAAATATCATCTCCAACATGCAACAACTATATCCCGGAACAGCTTGCGCATTATTTCAGAATATAGGGTGCTTTGCCTTCACCTTTCATCATTTTTGTTACAATTATTTGTCTGATTACATAATATGCTGATTTCCAACTTTCTTCGCTCTCTAAGAGGTTGCCTAGGAAATTTTGTAATGTAAACAGGCAGCCGGTCTCGGCATGAAATGCTTCCCTTACTATTTCCCACCTTTGACAGAAAAATAGGGTATGTTTAGAATCATCTATTTCCGCATTGCAGTATAAATAGTGGGGGCTGTCTACAATCTACCTGTCATACAAGTATTTCCCGAAGCACCTGTGTCCTGATAATGCCTGTGTCAGAAAGTACTTCACTTCCCCGAGCTTGCGGTGGAGCGAGCTATTAATGTTGGGGATCAACTCTTGGGTCCATCTTCCCAACTTCTCCTGTTCTCATTTCATTTGCCACTTACTCAACATGTTTCTTCTAGCGACTTTTTATCTATACGAACTGCATATTTGCGAGCACATTTTCTTCTGGACTTGACTTAGCTTTCCTACTACTTTGGTGTTAGTTGTAACCAATTTCCAGATGGGTGCTGCGGCGTACAGTAGTTGGGATTGTACAACACTCATAAAAATCCTCTGTTTTGAAGATCTAGGGTCCTCTTATATTCGGCATTATGCCTGCGAGAGTTGTGATTGTCCTGTCTGCTTTTAATATCGTCCAGTTTACATGCTCGTTAAAGTTCAGACCTTTGTCAGGCCACAGTCCCAAGTACTTTTACTGTTAACTCGCCTCACTTCTGACACCTTGGATTTCGAAGAAAATAGTTTTGATCTTCCTACGAAGTGATAGTATGACTGCTTCTGTTTTTTGATGTGCTAATTTAAGTCTTCTGAACTGCATCCACTATATATCTATATCTATATCTATATATATCTATATCTATATCTATATCTATATCTATATCTATATCTATATCTATATCTATATCTATATCTATATCTATATCTATATCTATATCTATATCTATATCTATATCTATATATATATATATATATATATATATATATATATATATATATATATATATATATATATATATATCTATATCTATTCCTATACCTATATCTATATCCACTACTTAGTTTTTCTCTGTCATCCTGTCTGTTGTTGTAGGCCAATCTCAGAAACCAATGTCGGTGGTTTTTACTTGCAATTAAACTCGTATAACATTTACACATATCCAAAGCCTGACCAAGTTATGTTCATTTATGCGAATCATATCAAAATAAGTGAATTTTAAAATCTTTCCTTGTGTTCAGTGTTTACACTATTTAAGGTGTCTAGAATACGAGGAATAAGATGCGTTCCAAAAAAAGTTTATGATAATTAACCAGTCAACCCCCACGGAACAACTTTAATTTATAAAAAGTATTTAATTAGATTTAGACTCTTTAGAGGTTTAGAGGAAACGGTAAAGTATTTGTGCATACTTACGCCCGTTTTAGAAAAAAAAATGGAATATAGCCTTGACTTTGCAATTAATATTTGGTTAAGAACAATACCCATTATAATTGTTGTGAAGTGGCAGACTGAAGTACATTAACAATTTATTTTATTCTTTACTTTATATCTAGTTAACAATCTGGATGCTTATCATAATTGACAAAATTAACTAAAGCGTAACATCCATATTCAATAGTATTGCATATCTCCCATAAGGACATTAAAAATAACTTTCTGACATACCAAAACTATGTATAAAAGGAACCAATATTAACTAATTAAGTTGGTATTTTTCATTAGGCTGTTGTAGTGACATATATGTAATAATGTCTAAGTGCTTCTTGGGGAATAACACCACAGTTTAAAGAAAATTGCTGTATATTCCAAACGTTTCTGGGTCTAGATCAGACCCCGTTGTCAATGGTTAAGAAACTACGGATTAAAAAGGCACAATTCTAAGATGTAAATTAAAATATTTGACAATGTGTATTATTTGATTTTTGACGTAACTAAGAGAATTTTATTTGTAATATACAGGATAGCACAGAAATTTCTAAAGATCATATAATCATAAAGTTCCTTTCAAATTGGAAGAATTTGAAAGGGAGATCTTCAGAATTTAATGTGGCGCTCCTAGGTGCGACTTTGTTATAAGATGATTAAGGAAGAAATTGCTAATGGTCATGTCCTTGTGAACAACCCAATATCGGGATAGTTCATAAGGTTTTTCCTAGGTTTACCCTTAGGATTTTAATGGGATCACTGAATCAACAAAGTTTTTTGGTCGCATTTTTGCCGAATGAAGTCGCACCTAGGAGCGCCACATAAAATTCTGAAGATCTCCCTTTCAAATTCTTCCAATTTGAAAGGAACTTTATGATTATATGATCTTTAGAAATTTCTGTGCTACCCTGTATATTACAAATAAAATTTTCTTAGTTACATCAAAAATTAAATAATACACATTGTCAAATATTTTAATTTACATCTTAGAATTGTGCCTTTTTAGTCCGTAGTTTCTTAACCATTGACAACGGGGTCTGATCTAGACCTCGAAACGTTTGGAATATACAGCAATTTTCTTCAAACTGTGGTGTTATTCCCCAAGAAGCACTTAGACAAGTATATGTAATAACTTGAAACAGACAAGATATAACATGCCAATACCTTCCCAGATTTCCCTTTATCTGGCAACCTACCTCATGTCATTGGAGAATCTAGAGCGTAATATGGAAGTCAGTATATTTGCTAGCCAAAATACAATTTCTGGCCTATCCGCCTTCAGTAACTAATCTGAAAAAAATAAAATTGTTTATATATTTAAAATATGTTTATTAATTTTGAAGCTTTCATGTAATTTAAAATTCTATGTCAGACCCCGTGTTAATGGCAAAGAAAGAAGGCACAATTCTAAAATTTAAAATTAAGTTGTTTGACAATATTATTTGACTTATTACGTAACTAAGATAATTTAATCTGATAATATACACGGTAGCACAGACACTTCTAAAGATCATGAAATAAAGTTCATTTCATACTGAAGAATTTGAAAGGGGTGAACTTCAGAATTTTCTGTGAAGCTTTTTGTTATTAGATAGTACATTCTCCAAAAATACGATCAAAGAATTGGTTGATTGGGTGATCCCATTAAAATTATAAGGAAAACCTACGAAATACCTTATGAACTACCCCGATACTGTGTTGTTCACAAGGACATAACCGATTAGCAAGTTTTTCCAACATCAGCAAGCAAGAACGATTGCATTCTACTAGGTAGTAGTGATACAATCGTTTTCATATAACAAAATTAAAGCAAAATGCATACTTCATTTCGTATTGTGTTCTTCTTTGTGCTTAAACTTAGACAAAATATGCCACAACTATCCATTTCCTTTGTGAAACATCATATAAAGTTCTGTTGTTAAAATAAAATATTTCCAAAGATTCAGTAAGAAACAAGCGGCAGAACTGTGTTAAGGTGCCACATTCATGGCAAACTTATTATACCAAAACGAAAAAAATAAATCCCAAATCGAAATTAAGACATGGAAGCTTTAACTCTACAAATCAATTGAGCAGAGTTAAAATTAAAATGCAAAGTTTTAAGCAATCAGCAATCAATGTAATTGATCATGGCGTCCTTAATAATTCATTTATAGTAGCAATTTTTATCTATCATAGATTTAACTCAATCTACTTATCACTGTAACAATTTTAGGATTTTTACACATTTCTCATAACATTTTTATATTTCGTTCATTGTTCTAAGCTTTAATCCTAATTAAATAATTGTTGTTTGTTAAGATGATTGTCACAAATATATGATTTCATAACATTCTAAGAGCTCCAAGAAATATCATTTTATTAATTTGCTATACATTAATTCATGATGCAATAGCCATACTTATTCTTAATAGCTGTACATTGATGTGATTGTGTGCAAATATATTAGAAGTGATTTTAGAGGACAAGTAAATTGGTTTTTAATTTAATTGTAGTATAATAGTATTTAGCAACGGAAACATTGAGAAATGCAACGAGCCGAGCTGCTATGAGCAACTTTCATTATCAATACGAAATATTTTATGTTAATGAGTATCATGTCGGGTAAAATATTTACTTATATCATAGATTCCAAAATTTGGAAATGATGAGCTCCATAAAAAGACAGTGCCAAATCGGTAAAAATTTTATAAATATATTTCAAAATTTGTTGCCAATTTGTTGCTAAAAAATTGATTTTGTTGCTCAACTCGATTTCGAGGAAACGACAACAATGCTAGCTTTACGTAAAGGTACCAGGAAAAACACCCAAATACGAGATAAACGAAAAAACACGTCGACCAAAATTTGTTGGTAATTTGTTGCTGTAAGACCCAACCAAAGGAAACAAAAAAATTAAAAAATATCGATTTTTTTGATCTAAGTGAAGGTAGCAGGGAAAGATATTTAAAGATGAGATAATCAAAAAATAAATGAGCCAAAATTTATTGCTAATTTGTTGCTATACGACCTAACCAAAGAAAATAAAATTAAAAAACATATTTCGATTTTGTTGCTCGAACCAATCTTGAGAAATCGACAACAATGTTAGCTTTGCATAAAGGTAGCTGGGTAAAAACCTAAATATGAGATGATCCAAAAAGCAAAATAGACCAAACATTATTGCTAATTTGTCGCTGTAAAACCCGACTAAAAGAAAAAATAAAAAAACATCGTTTTTATTACTCGAACTGATTTGAAGAAATGACAGCAACGCAAT
Source organism: Octodonta nipae (assembly GCA_034190945.1). Lineage (NCBI taxonomy): Eukaryota > Metazoa > Arthropoda > Insecta > Coleoptera > Chrysomelidae > Octodonta > Octodonta nipae. Next base: position 89,879,739 of record CM067222.1, on the reverse strand, counting down.
CAAATAACAAATTAACCAAAATTTGTTGTTATTTTATTGCTGTAAGACCCAACCAAAAGAAACAAAATTAAAACAAAAAACAAATAGACCAAAATTTGTGGCTAATTTACTGATTTAAGATTCCATAAAAAAACATTGTTGTCGATATTTCGAGAACGGTTCGAGCAACACGATCGATATTTGATAAATTTTGTTTCCTTTTGTTGGGTCTTACAGTAACAAACTAGCAACAAATCAGTGCTAAATGACAATACTGTCTATAGGTACGTTTAAAAAACGGCATGCTATAAAGTTAATTTCATGAATGATATTTCTTGATAATTTCATTTAAGATTGATTTGATTTGATAAATATTTTTATAAAGGAATAAAAGATAGTCTTCTAAAAGTTGTTTGTGGCATATTCTTGATTACTTTTATGTTTTTTTGGGCAATAACACCACAATTGAAATAAAACGATGTATATTCAAGGAAAACCAAACGTTTGGTTTTCCTTCATTATCCATTTCACCAAAACTGCACACTCACAAACTACTATTTAGAATGTAAATATAACACAAAACAAAATCTTATAAATGTCCACCTTCTATTTGCTGGAATGAACTTCAGAGTTATCGTGATGTTGCAACATCTCTCCAGTCAGTTTGTGGAGTAGTTACCATTTATTTTTAATTATGAAAAACGTTTTTGTCAACGTTAAAGTGATTAGTAGGACAATATGATCTGTTTGAAACCTACATTTGAAGTACCATAAGTGTTTTTAAAGAAAAATTATCCGTGTGTATTTGTAAAAATGGATGCAAAATTCATAACAAGTTTTTTGACAAAATTGTAAAAAACGTTATAAAGGTTGTTGATTCATTTTCACCTGAACTGTTATTACTGAAAATATTTGCGTTCATACCATTTACACCTTGTATATTATCTAAAATCAGTATTTTTCGATTAAAAAAAATATACAATTTTTAGTGATGTAGCATAAATGAATGTGGTTTTCTGTTTTAATTAAAACTTTGTTTCATAACAATTTTCGATATTACCAGAAGAACTTTTAGGAACATTTAATAGATCTTAACAAACCTCATATGCAGTTGAAAAAAGTGACATGTGATGATTTCAGTTTAAGTTTCACATGCAAACTTTCTTATAAATTAAATTGTAATTTAAAAAACCTAAAAATAATGCTAAACCCAACTAAAATGTTGAAAATCGTTTTTAGTTATGAAGAGTTTGTATTACTAGCAATAGAAAGTCCAACAATCAAGTATGATGAATTAACTTGGAATAAGATTAAAATAAAAATTATATATATATATATATATATATATATATATATATATATAACAAAATAATTCAAATCATAGTAAAAAAAGCGTGGGGTGCTTGGTATTATAATTATTTGATTGGTAACTATTTACACAAATAGGTTTAATATGAAAATATGTTAAAATGCATACAAGCATAGATACATACAGGACAACCTAATAAAAGCGAGTTGATTAAAAATAATTTGGTCAAGTGCGAGTTGGACTCGCATAATAAGGGTTCCGTACCACCTTCAAGATACTAATATTCCAGTTTCAGACAAGCAGGGAATGAGTGCATTTTCTTATATTTACCCTAATATCTTTTAGAGGAAGCGTTTTAAATTTATAAAAAATATACACTTTGATTTTCCACACTAGACTTTTTGTTTTATCTGCTTCAGCATTGGTTTAATTTTTATACGAATACATATGTTTTTAATTTTCTAATTTGGCCTCCAAAAATTAACATTAGGGTTTTATTTTACTAATAAACTTTGAGGGAAGTCTTTTATAATATACTGTCTGATTTTTGAGGCTCTGTAGATTGGAAGATAAAGGCAAAATAGGTCAAGTTTTAAATTATAAATTATTAAATCTGCTATTTAAATTATTTAAAAATACAAATAAACTATGTTTCTCAAAATTTAAATAGTGTAGTATCTATAGTGGGAATTAAGTCGATATTAATATCTTTTAAACAAATGATTTAAAAATATGATATATTTGTAATTCACATAATGAGCCTTTTATCTGATATATTACATGATGCATTTGATGAATTTTTATTCGTCATAATGAGCCCTTTGATTTGATATATTATATGATCCGTTAGAAACAATTATAATTTTTTAATTTACATTTAATTCTATAATTGGACCCCTAAAATGAATATTAGGGGTTTTTCCTTATTTCACTTCAGTAAAGTTCAGGTGAAGGGCTATACCTCCATTTTTTTCAAAATTTACCAGCTTATGGTTTCAGAGTTAAGGAGAGGGGAGGAATGGGTAATTTTTTTTATATTTTTGTTAATATCTTTTAAGTAATTTATTTTAAAAATATGAAAAAAATGTATTTGTTTTTGTCATAATGAGCCCTTTCATTTGATATATAACATGATCGGTTAGAAACAATTTTAATTATATATTTTTCATTTAATTCTGTAATTTGCCCCCCAAAATTAAAAGTAGAAGTTTCTCCCTATTTTTCCAGTAAACTTCAGGTCAAACCCTATACCTCTATTTTTTTCAAAACTTTACGTTTTATAGTTTCGGATATAAGGGGGGGGATGGGTAAATTTTGGTATATTTTCGTTAATATCTTTTTTAAGTATTTTTTTTAAATATTAAAAAATATGTTGTGTTCCTCCTTAATTCTATAATTTGCCCCACAAAATTAATATTCATGGTTTCCCCTTATTTTTCCTGTAAAGTTCTGGCACCGTTCTATATTTCCTATTTTTTTTCAAAATTATAGGCTCAGTAGTTTCGGTGATCAGGGGGGGGGTCGATTTTTTTAGTTTTTACCCATAGAAGTACCCCTAAAATCAAAATTGCTTCTTTTACGATATCTACTCCTGATCGGTTCAACAAACTATACATTGATACCAAATTTCAACCTCTTCCGTCCAGTAGTTTAGGAGAAAATTGCTGTGATGTGACAGAGGCAGAAATCCGGAGTGATATTATAAGGGTATCCGTATATTGTATATACGGGACCCTAATAAGTTTTTTCTAAATATTATTAATAATAAAGATTTCCAGTTGATTGCCACTTTTCTAGACACACTGGTTGTGGAGACGAATTGAATTTTTATTGAATTTGAACCTTTTTTCAATTAATATCATGCCAGATTTCGAACAACGATATTTACGATAATTGAATACTGTCTTTTGCCTTCGCCAAAAAAAGTTTATTCCGAATTTCTGAATAATGATATATGCCATGTCATTGAACAAAATGTGGGACCACTTTGGGGCCCTCCTCAAACGAATCCTGTTTTACACTAATTAATTGAGCCTTTTTCGAGTAATCCCTGAACATCACGACAGACGAATTCAAAACTTCCTTCTTTTTCGAAGCCGGTTAAAAGATTATCGTGATTTCAAAAGTACCGTTAGTCACTTTTATAATATTTTTTCACTGAATTAGTTGTTAGCCTGTTCAACGATCTTTCTTCTTCTAAATTCATCAACCTAAACTTTTGCACAACTACAGAATCAACGAGCATTTAATTAGATTGAAAGTGACAGTGATCATGGACTGTACAAGAACGCAATTAACACAATTCTTATGCTTAGAAAGCATTCTTGTCCAGCTGAATGTTGTGTTGTGAACATTGAAGATTAGTTTTTAGACCACGTCGACGCAACTATTTATCTACAATGTTGTGCAATCTTGTTTACGAGCTGGTAGAAAACGTTTACTGTCTTTGTAAGGTGAACTAAAAGAGTTACAATTACAATATTGCCTCGAAAGTTATGGCTTATGACGTTATGACACATATTTGTGACATATATAGTGGATTCAACACATAACGTTTCAGCAATTCAGAAGTATTGCTTCTGATTTAATTTGAAAATAATAGTTGTGGGAGAGGTTTGATTAGGTGGGATAATATCAATTTAAATCAATTTTTCTATTACATAAACTACGAAGTTGTAGTATTGCATAGTTGTTATGGAAAATGTATATGAAAAACATAACAATCGCCGACTGTGTTCGTAACTTTTTAGATAAACATAAGAGGTAAAAATGCTAAGAAACTGAAAATACTGAAATCGTATTTTCTTTGCATATTTTTGCAATACTGTGTTCGATTATGTATTATTTCTTTAAAGTATACGGACATACTACGATTGTATAATTCACAAACACATTATTTTATTTTGGAAAGTCTAAAAATTAATTTATTGTTCATTTTGTGTAATAACATTGAAAAAGGCGTCTGTGGTGTTATTCCCAAAGAATTCAGAAAAAATAAAAACCAGAGATGCCACAATTATCATTTACAAAACCACATTATTTTACTTAAATTTCGATTCAACAAATGTAAGTAACTACGTACTTAATAAGTAAACTGGAAAAATACTATTTTCAACAAAAAAACTCCACCTAACTGTACGATTTAATCCATTTCACGAAAACTGCACATTTAAAACTACTATTTAGAATGTAAACAAAACAAACACAATACACAAACTACAAATACCCACGTTCTATTTTGTTGGAATGGGCATTTGAGTTATCGCGATGTTGTAACATCTTTCCAGTCAGTTTGCGGAGCAGTTTCTATTTATTTTTAATTATCGAAATAGTTTTTGTCAACGTTAAATTGATTAGTAGTACAACATTAAATACACTGTTAAGTTATAAACAAAACGAAGAAAAATTGCAAACATGTGGAGAATTACAACTGACTAATTTTAAAATCAAAATTTTCTCTTAATGTGTTATTTAATTGATGAACTGTGAAAATTACTAAAAAGAATTAATAACTTCTGTAAGTATTTTTTTCAAAAAAGGAATCATATGTTTTTGTATTGTGAACAAAACCAGAATTTCCGAAACAGAGGTCAATGAAAAACATATTCACACTAACAAGAATCTTAATTAAATCTGTAACCATCCAAGTACAGTACAAAGAGGTATCACTAAATTTTTATGATGGACAAAAAAAATATCTGGGTATCAATAAATTCGACAAATCTCTAGACTGTTAAATGTACGCATAAACGAACTCAAAAATTACATAAAGAAACTACAATTCGAAAAGTCTAACATTTGTACTAATTCAAACCGCTGTAGAAAACCAAAAAAGTGTTCCTCAATTCTGTTAAGTTCTTTGAACTTGAAAGGAGTTTCGGTGTTATAATGATCTTTAGAATTTTTTTGTGCTGCCCTGTAAATTCTCTTTGGTTTCTCCTCAACTTGTCAAACATATAAATTTTACGTTCACGAATTATTTGTATTTGTTTTGCGTTTTTTAATATACTTGCTGTTTTATAATTGTAGTCAAGGCCGTGGTCCACGGGGGGAGTCAATTTTAAGGAAGTAACTGTGTTCAAAAAGTTGTTTTTTTTTGTTCTATACATTTCTTATATAATGGAAATACATGAATAGAAAAATATCTTTTGCGGACCTAATCATTTCATCAATCTTCAAAAAAATTTGTAAGAGTCGTCAACAACCCCCCCCCTCGAGAAAATTGTCTGGTTACGGCCTTGATTGTAGTGATTTTTGGCAAAAATCTGCAAATACTTGTAAAATATACTAGCCGTTACCCGCGGGTTCAACCGTTTCACCCTAACTGCAAGTACTTATCGGCCACCTTATATTACAATTTATTCGACATTTTTTGAATCACGCTGAATAAGTGTAACTCTACTTCACCCTATATTGCAACCATCCTGTATATGCTGCCGTTTATTTGTCACCCAATACAACTTTTTGAACACCTGCCTATAATTGTCTTCTAAATGTTGTTGGTGGCATATTCTTCATTAATTTTATGTTTTCTTGGGAAAAACACCACAATCGAAATAAAAATCTGTATATTGAAAGAAAAAACCAAACGTTTCAAAGTCGATTATGACTTCGTTGTCAATGGCTTTAAAATACAACGACAGAAAATTCGGCAAAATAAGTTGAGTAGTTCTTACATAATGTCCGAACAAACAAACAAACAGACAAAGTTACAATTTTATAATAGTATAGATGATACAATATCCAATTTTTAACGGTCTTCCAAAGATTTATAATATCGAGAAAGTAGTCGTACAAAATCCAACATCATAGTTTCCCTTCTGGTACCAGTTCTCTTATCATTTCTGCATTCCAAGCCAATATTATTGTATTGTATCTAATATAACACTCCAAATAAATATAACTCATTGATGCTATACATAGCTCTGAGTTGAACAAACTTATCATTGTCACAACCCAAAGTTGCAGGAAATGAAGGCAATTGGGTAGCCATTATCGCACGGGTTTATTAAAGTGTCGCTTTTGATCAGTTCAATAAATACAATCGTCGGCACGTAGAAACGTGGTCGTACAAATATTTCGGGGTTTAATCGAGGTTATTTGCTGTAGAGACATTTTTTTCAATATTGTTTTTCAAGCTAATGAAGGTCAATCTGTTATACAAAGGATGTGCTTTCTTACGAAATCAAACCTAATGATGTTCAGCTGCTTTGATAAATTTTCAAGAAATGAGAAACGACAAAAAGGTCACTGTCTTCGTAACTAATTTTGTACAAAAAAAGTTTTGGAGGAGCGTTTTTTCAGTTGCATATATTGAGAAATTACATTTTGGTTCACTATTATCATTTCAAACTTCAAATTCGGACTAATGATCATGAGCAAGAGATTGTACTTCATTGTTTAAATAAAAATGTGTACTACAATTATGTAACACTAAGTAGTCTGTGTCCATTTCTATAGAATTAGAAGAGCTACCTATGCAGATAATTTGTCTCAGCTAAAGTTTTCGGCTTGCTATTTTTAGTTTAGAGTAACAAAAATGAACATAGGATTGACATATCTGTCATCTTTATATATATAAATCTTCTGTAGGTGTGTTAGTCATTGAACTCTTCCTAAAAGACTGGACCGATTTTGATGAAATGTTTTGTGTGTATTCCAGGGGGTTTGTTTGAGGATGGTTTAGATTCACAATATGGTCAACTAGATATTGTTTTTTTAGTTAAATTATTTATTTAAAAATTGTTGTTGATGTTAGCACAACTTACATAGGATCCGGCAGACTGCGCTATAGTCGCTGTGTCAAATATTCAAGGGTGTGCTTTAGTTTCAGTTACGTCTGATAGATGGCTTTCAGATTATATTGTTACAGCTAATTTTTAAAAGTTTACATGGGACAGGACAAGGTCTGTCGGGTCCGCTAGTATATTAATAAAACCTTTGTCTAATAAATAAACACAGAACCTGCATTATCAATGCAGTTTTATAGTTTCCACCTTATCTTTCTTTGAAGTGGGCTGTATTTAATATGGGGCCACCACAAACCATTGCTGTTATCGAACCCAATATAAAACCTCAATCTTAAATGCAGCGAAGTTTACTATCACGAAAGTTGATACTCAGTGGATCTTTCCTTCGTTTATTTATTAATCTCAGTAATCCATATCTTGCCCCTCTTACCATCTGCCTTCCTTTTTTGACATTAAACAACAGTTCTTCTTGTTGGTTTAGCCTGTTAAGAACTTCGATAATCGTTAGGCTTTAGGACCATGTTATTTTTAATATGCTTACATTTCGAAGCCGTCTATACGTTGGAACTAATATAAAGTTCATGCTAGTGAGTGTTCTTCCAGTTTGCTCAATGCTGGCCTGTTCCAGGTATCTAAAGGAGGAAACCTGTTTCACTAAAGTTAAGTCTATATAAAGGTTCAGGTCCCTATGTGTTTTTTGGAAGACTACTAGTTTCGTCTTTAATGTTTATTTGTAGGCTAAATTGTCCACAGTTTATCTATCTTGTTATACAACAGATTCTTAGAAAATGTAACGTTTATCTTAATTCCATTTATTTCTCCTTCTGAGTATATATTAAATGAAATTAGTGATATTATGCAACTATGTCAAACTCCCTTTTTATTCTGATTCCTTGTGATCAATGTCACTTCGCCAATTATGTTTATAACAATTTTATCAATGTTGCTAGATTTTAAGAGTCCTGTTAGTTTTTGATGATTGACATTAACAATATTTCTGCGAAATTTAATGTACTTTCATATTTCTGCTAAATTGAGTAAGGCATCCCATCCGAAGCAAATAAGGCCTCCCTTATTATCCAAATTATATAATAGTACATAATGATTGTTTCTTATTGAAATTTTGATACAAGTCGTAATCATATGTTCATTAAATTGTAATCTACACAGTTGATGATTTAAAGTGTAAAAATTGCACAGGTCAATATTTTTGCCAATGAACTATTAAATTTATATTGATGATTTAAGTGAAAATTATCTGTTTTGTTTCGTTTAATTTTCTGCAAATTTAACACAGATTAAATTTTGTTATTTTTAGATACAACTTTGTTGAATCTTTGAAGATCGAATTTTTATGCTGTATATAATGAAATTTGCTGAGTTCACAGTTCTTTCAATTTTCGATTTCTTTTCAGTGTTTTATCTGGTTCTTTCTTTAATTTTCTATGTGAATAAAAATGTTATAAATAACTTGAAAGTAAAAACAATCGCAACACTTGTTCTAAAGGTTAAATCAGGGAATAATAATTAAAATCAAAGCCGTCTGTATTAGGGTGTCTTCAAACGATGGCACAGGGTCTAAATTTGGCCCGCCAGTGTCTTCAGTTCGACCCGCCACAGAGAATGGTTGATATTGTTGCTGCTACAAAAACACAAAAAGATAATAACTTTCATTTATTTGCTAGGTAAGACTTAATGACAATTTTAAAACTCAAGCAGTGTAAATGAAGCATAATAACTAACAAATAATTAAGATTACTTAAAAAGATTAAACACTTGGTTAAATTTTCACTATGTATTTATTTTTATTTGACATATGTTTCTTCAGATATTGAAAATACAACGAATGCTTAATTTTTTTTCTAACATAGAAACTAAAGGTATGGTAATAAAATAAGGTGTCGTCTTACCTGTTGGGACTTCAGAAGAAGGACGGGGTTTGGTCAGATAAATAATACATTTATGAAAAATGTTATGGATAATATAATATAATATTATTTCGAAATGGATTTTGAGATTAAGTAAGGGAGACGGATTAGTATCAGTTTGATCAATTAAGAGTTTCGGAGAATTTTTGTTTTTGTGTATTTCCAGGGATTCAAGAAAATATAATTTGTTACTTTTGTTTTAATGTGTTAGCGCCATCTTGAATTGAAAAATCTTCCAGTGTGACCAATATAGAAGTTGGGGCAACTCCCACAGTTCAACCTATAGACATCCGAGTTAGACTTTCTATCAGTCTTATCTTTGTTATTTTTTACATGTCTAGATAAATTGCTGTTTGTTGAGAAGGCTATATGTATGTAGAAATTCGTAGATTTTGGTATAATTTAGGCATGGGATTGGGCTCAGTGGGATATACTTTTTTTATAGCAATTTTCTGTAATTTTCTATGTTTGATTCCTTCAAGTTGAGTGCTATTATCTCTAGTCTACAATTTCTGAAGAAGCCAGACTTGGCGAAACATATGTCAAATAAAAATAAATATATCGAGAAAATTTTACCAAGTGTTTAGTGTTTTTAAGTAATCTTAAAAATGAATTTACATCAAGTGAAGACCAAAACAATCATCAATAACAAATAATTAATGAAATCCACAAACAACATTATACATGAGTGAATATAGTGTGTTGTTAAAAATGTTAATGATATTCGTGTAATTATTAAAAGAGATTGAAGATGCAGGTCGGTTAACTTAAATCTGCAAAAAAATCTGTACTTAATTTTGGAAAATGAACAGATGTGGGTAGTATATGAAATTTACACTAATTCTGAAGTTGTTCACGGGCGTCGCCAAGCCAACTTTTGATTCATAAGGGTAGTATATGACAGGTTTTTGGAATCCGTGCGGGGGAGGGGCAAGTCGGCAGAATATTGGTCTAGAGGAAGGTAATACAGAAATTTTATGTTAACATCTATTAATAGGCATAGACAAAACGATTAAGTACCATTTTCTCCTCTGTCTCTCAACCGATTTTCTTCATATTTGTTTTGTTAAGTAGCTACTGACGACCTTCAGTGCAGAATGCTAATATTAATTTGTAATATTGGTTCATTCATTAAATAAAATATAATAAAAATTCATTATTTATGTCCATACTGTCAACGCCAAACAACTGACAGTGCCGCCGCCGCCAAAACGGTCAAAACTCAAAACCTTGAGTAATTATATATGGAGGGAGCGATCGTTCGATGCTGTTATATTCTTAGAGCATGTACTTCTGGAAGTGACATACAAACGCTGTTGGTGTTTAGTGGTAAAATTGTCAATGTAGTAAATGCGTATTGGTTTTTTGGACGCGTTGCAGTAACTTTTATATTAAATATTTTGTTTTTAATGTGAATTTAATTATTTGTTTAATATATTATTATCACAACCTTCCCGAAGGTGTTGTGTAAAAACTTGTCAGACAGCGGACAATAGAGAATGTATTAAATATTTAAGTTCTCCTAGGGTTGTTTGTCCTCTCTTTTCTTTAATATTCCTGGACTGGATTGAAACCGCAAATGACGAAAACTTTTAGGTTGCAAAGAACAATCTTCCAATTATTATATCGAATATTTTGCCAGGAGCGGTTCCAGCCAAAAATTTGGGGGTCATTCATTTGTCAAAAATATTTCGAATACCGATATTTGATTATTTTTTTTTTAATGGAATAGATTTGTTTATATGAGTGACCATTTTTGGTCATTACATCTACTTCTCCGATTTCTCCACAACTCTGTTTCTTATTAAAATATACTTTTTACAATTTCATGAAATAGGGTCGTATTTCGACCATTGGGCGATCACTAGTTAATAAAAATTTCACGTTTTATGAATTTACATGAAACTGTTCTTGTTGAGATAATCAACCAGTCTATAGACACCTCGTAAATACGTTTTACTACAAAAATAATGCTGCTTGGAAAAAGTGGAATTTAATTATAATAAAATTAATTTGGGGTGTGAGACTATTTCTTAAGTTCAAGAACAGCTTTTTTGAAGACGCGAGATGTATCAAATACATAAAGAAGTGTTCGAGAGGACATTCAATTGTGGGAAGCGCAACTGATGAACGTTCCCTAAAGAAACAATATATATTATATATACATTGTCTTGCGTAAAAACGAATGATACCTCGAATAAGATATTGGTAAATCCTTGGACATCAATTTAATATTAATTTTTTTATCCCTCAGTTCATTTCAGACACTGACTAAACGTGAGGTCAACGTACAATACCTTTGAAAGAAAGCGGAATTAGAACGATTACCAAAAACGTACGATCTGACCTCCGCAAAATGATTCCTTCTCGAAGTATTCAACCTACACATCTTTATTCAAAAAAATAAGTAAAGTGTGTCGAATATTTCAGAATTAGCATTACTAATCTGTTTTTATAATAAACTGAATAAATTTCAGCTTTTTACAGATAATTCAGATATTTCAGTTAAATTCATTCCATTGACCCGGAAATAAAGAAATAACATTTTTTATCTTGAAATTAACAACCGTATATTTTCTACCTAAAGGCGGTATTTATAACATAATACAGATAACAACTAAAGGCTGGTGAGATTCAAGCGTATGGATGATTTTTGTGAGTTTTTATTCGTTTTATATGTTTCCGCTTAATGAACTGAGTTACACCTTTATTAACAGTCATTCATTGAATAACCAACACTAATTAGAAAAAAAATATTTTCGTTGGATTTGGTTGCAATTAGTTGTTTGCCAGAGACTTTTTTCGAGCATAATATTTGCTATGGAACATAATTTTTTATCAGTAACTTTTCTTAAATGTCATTAATAATAAAATTAAATTACTGCCCATCTGTTTATCCCAGTTTATTTTCTCAGAAAAAAGAGCGGCAGTCATCTGGGACTGACCGATGGAAGCGATAGCTTCTAATGAAATATTCTTCTCGTCTCTCATTATCTCACTGTCTCTATCTTTCATTGTTTGTGTTACTCTTAAGGGATATAAATATCCGCTGAATTAAAATAATTGAGGCCATTTTGTCTCAACTCAAGTATTAATCCTAATTTAATTCTTAATTTAAATATATCTGCAAAGAACTATAAGTTTAGATATTGAGTAGGTGTTAGAAAATAGTTTTGTTCATCTGAATAAATATTTGAAGACAAGATGTCAAAGAAATGTTTGTTTTGTTCTTAGGAAACATCATTACAAACATATAAAATTTATACAAAACAATAAATTATATACATATATATTCAACGGTAGCAACAATTTAACATTTTTAAGATCTTATCCTATAGAATATTAAAATGAGTTTTATTCATTTTATTTAAATTGAAAATAGTAAATAAAATTAGTAAATAATGAAATAATATTAAAATAATTTGGTCAAGTGCGAGTTGGACTCGCATACTAAGGGTTCCGTACCACCTTTAAGATTCTAATATTCCAGTTTCAGACAAGCAGGCAATGAGTGCATTTTAAATAAAGTTTTAAATAATAAATTATTAAATATTTAACCCAGTGAGATCTGCTTCTATCCAATACTCTGACCAGATCACTATATTTGATTAATTCATATTTGCTGAGTTCGTGATACCACAAAAAAGGAAACAAATGTCACTGCAGATGAACTATAGACAAGACAAAGTTGAGTTCTTCAAGAAATTTCTCGATGGCCCCACTTTTTATAACAATCGAAATTTCAGGATGGTCTCTTTTTTATTATCTCAGCCCGTGTTTACGTATTGTTTTGATCGAAAAGATTACTTTAGACGGTTTCTCAATTTTTGTCTGTTTCTCTTTTTATAACAATAGTTAAAATTCAGCATACTTGTTTTTTGAAGTACCAATGATTTATCTCTAGTTCACCTCATGGGCGGATCCAAGGGGCGAGGGGCGATGGTGGCGATCGTCCCCTCCGAGAGTCTCAAAGGTAGTAAATTTTATATTAAAACTCTTATTCTTAACTCCAAGAGCCTAGAAGGATGTCTCTTCTATGAGTTTAAACCTCGAAACCACTATTTTTAATGTAATAGTCCAAGAAATCTGAGTTTAAAATTATTTTAGGTGAATTTTGTACAGGATAGCCCCCCCCCACACTGAAGCTAGAAATCGCCCCCCGGACACGTGATTTTTAAAAACATTGTCTTATACTTGAACGAATTTTCTTTCTTTGTTAGCACTTTTTAGTAATCTGTTTTGTATTGGTTAATATATCGATTACTGTATTATACTCACCTCCACATTTGTCGCAATATTATGGAACAGTGTATGCTAGATTGTAATTTTGCCTGCCTAAACTAGAACAGTTTCTTGAATATGGAGATAAAATATTTAGTTTTGCGAACTACAGTCTCTATGTGTTTTGTCCCATTTAAAGTGAATACGAATTATATTTGCATGTGTCTACTCTTTTCAATACATTGTCATCAATAAACATTTCTAATTTTTTGGAAACTTTCGTAGGTTAGGTTACTTTGTAACCATTATCTGAATATTTTGATGCAATTCTCCACATTGTTGGACCTAGCACCAAGAATTACCACATGCTACTATCCCTGGAAGATGATATGACGTCGTTGGTTAAGCTAAGAAGTACGTCATTTATGTAAAGGATAACAAAAGAGTAAAAGTCTCAATGTGGTGCCTTGTGGTACTCACATAGCTCGTTTAATTTTGCTACTTTTGTGGTTATTCATTTTTAAGTACTGATATCTGTCTGTCAAATAAATACTGATAGGATATAAGGAACATCCGCTAATCCCATAATTATTCAGTTTTTCCAATAATATTTTATGATTACCCTATGAAAAACCTTCTTTAAATCAAGGAAAGTTGCTACGACAGGTTCTTTCTTTTCTGTTTTGTCGCTAATTAACAGGTGAATTATGTTATTAATAATAAACAAAGAACGACACGATGCTGTGGCTAAAATACTGCACCAGGAACTAGCACTGAAACTTGAACTATCACAGTCGGTTATATTACCATAATATAAATACAAACCAGAATCTGTTTTAGAAAATAACAACTATAAGCTGTACTGGGACCGCACTATACTGACTGATCGGACTGTTGCCCACAATAGACTAGATATAGATTTGGTAGATAAAGTCGCTCGGAAAACAACTTTAATTGACATAGTAATTCCTAACAACAATAATATAAATATCAAGCAGGCTGAGAAAATAACTAAACATAGGGATTTAGAATTTCAAATAAAGACTCAGTGGGACATGAACAACACACGAACTGTACCAATTGTTATGTCAACGACAGGACTAGGTCCAAACCATCTATTAAACAATTTAAAATACCTCGTTCTGGACGAACATCTTTACCAACAAATGCAAAAAGTCGTCCTGTTAGGAACAGCCCGGACGGTCAGGAAGTTTATGGGAAACTGCTGCCATGACTCTAACCACGGGCCTGAAAACCTGGCAAGGGCTCCCACAGAGCTAAACACTTTTGATATCTAGGATATCTGGTGTGTAGTGAATTTTCCCCTAAAGGCACGCTATGCATGCCTTAGAGGAGTGTGCTGCCATACATTGTATGGTCAAGTCGGGGATAAAATTTTATAGCTTTGGAGTTGTGAAAGGAGAAACTCGGCCATGTTGTTAAATATCGACGAGAAAGCTCAGCATTGTTTTTCATTCTTTACTCTACCGTTCCAGAATAAAAAACCCCTATAATGCCAACAAACCACATGTTGTATTAAAGAATCTCATTAAAATATATTCATTAAATTTGAAAGCAATTAATCTTTCTCCATAATTTGGTGTTTATTTGGTCTATTTCAGCCCAACGTGAGTGCGTTATGGTAATTCCATTTGACGTAACGGCACCTGCAAAGATCTTGGCGAATATGTGTGATTCTTGTTTTCTGGAGCTTGAAACGTGGGTCTTACGTATCGTTTTATTACCACGTACTTTTTGTTTTATACATTTTATCTAATAAACCCGTTCACGAATAGATTATTAGTGTTTTGAGGTCGTGCACTTTCATTGTGATAAGCTTGTGTTTATTCATATTTTATTTCTTGGAATATTACAACTTCTAATTACGTATAAATACAATTAATATTTCTTGTCAGGAATGCAATGGGTGCATTATTTCCTGATAGTTTTAAGATTAATAACGAACAAGTGAACTAGTCGATATTTCATTTTTACCAACAACAAATATTTTATGTTGCCATATAAATCTGTAGTAAACAAATTGGTTGTTCAATCCCTATCAAACTCAGGCATATTCACAATTTTTTACTTGGAAATTTTATTACAAAATTGAATTTTCCAATTATTGATTTCAAATTCACTGGGAGTTAAAATTAAATTCTGTTTATTAAATTAGTTCTAATTGTCAAGAGTTTAAATAAACAGTTATAAATTTTATCAACTAGTATCATCATTTCACACAACTTTTAAATTCAAATTTCTGAAATCCTAAATACTAAACACTTTTGTGTCAAAACACTTCCGTGTATACGATATTATCGTTCTCATTTTCCCAATAAACTCCATGTCAGGTATCAGATATGTCACGAATTTTTTGCCGATTACAGTTTTTTGCCAGGATGACAACTTCTGTTAGTTTCTATATATAGGCAGGAGTAGATAGCGTCATTCGGAGAGAGCAATCACAACAATGCCTGGCATTGTCTGCTCTTTAATTATGATCGTCCCGATTCAATATACCTTCACCTGGATAAGGTGTCAAATGATCCAGGTGTATAACTTTTGTCATTGTCGTTAGAATGTGGTACACAACGGTGCTGCTGGATTGATTTTTGCTTCTTCAGTAGATATTACTTCCAGAAATCGGTAGATTTGCTGGGTTTTGTATTTTTAGCGTTTTTCTATAATATATAGCACACAGTCTCAACTAACACGAAACTAAAACAATTTAAAACGTTGCCGCTGCTTTTGAATGTGTCATTCCCACGACGTAATTTGATATCTGTGCATTCGCCTAACATTTGCACATAGATCCACCCCCTAATTTTCAAACTGTTTGTATCGCTTTTCACTATACTAATACATAGTTAGGTAGATTTTAAATTAAAATATACGAATCGAATATGGTATTGCTGGATCACAGAGGACAGAACACCAACTAGCATTGTCGCCAAACTGAAACTACCAATGTTGTCTGAATTTCAAGTACATCATTTGAAATGTTAAAGTGATGGCTGATTTATATTTTCAGTAGAACTCAGTAGACCACTAGTAAATCTCTGAAACTACTGAGCCTAAAATTTTGAAAAAAATAGGAAATATAGAACGTTGCCCAAACTTTATAGGAAAAATAAGGATAAACCATTAATTAATTAATTTTGGGAGACAAATTATAGAATTAAATAAAAATTTAAAAATATTTTTTTAAACGCATCATGTAATATATCAAATGAATTGTCCCGAACTGTGGAACACAAATATATTTTTTTATATTTAAAAAAATAATAATCAAAAAGATATTAACGAAAATATATCACAATTTACCCATTTCCTCCCCCCTATCTCTCAAACTATAAATCGCAAAGTTTTGCAAAAAATTAGAGATATAGGGTCCGATCTGTAGTTTACTGGACAAATAAGGAGAAACCTCTACTTTTAATTTTGGGGGCCAATTACAGAATTAAATGAAAAATATAAAATTAAAATTGTTTCTAACGCATCATGTTATATATCAAATGAAAGAGCTCATTATGGCGAAAATAAATATATTTCTTTCATATTTTTAAAATAAATAAATTAAAAGTTATTAACTAAATATAAAATTTTTTACCCATTCCCCCCCCTTATCTCCGAAACCATAAGTTGTAAAATTTAAAAAAAATAGAGGAATGGCGTCTCCCCTGAACTTTACTGGAAAAATAAGGAGAACCCACTAATATTCATTTTGGGGGTCAAATTATAGAATAAAATGGAAAATAAAAAATTATAATTGTTTCTAAGGGATCAAGTAATATATCAAATCACAGGGCTCATTATGACGAATACAATTTTTTTTTTTAATGTTTTTAAAATGAATATTTTAAAATATATTTAAAAAAATATTTAAAAAAAGATGCCCATTCCCCCTTTATTCCCCAAACTATAAGACCTACATTTTTTTGTTTACAGGAAAAATACGAAGAAATCCATAATATTAATATTGGGGGCCAAATTATAGAATTAAATGGAAAATAAAAAAATATTTTTAACGCATCACATCAAGTAAAAGGGCTCACCATGAGGAATACAAATATATATTTTTTATATTTTTTAAATTAATTGTTTACAAGATATTAACATAAAGATATAAAAAATTCTCATTTGTCGCTTTATTGCCGAAACCATACTACCTAAAATTTTGAAAATAATTAGGGGTACTGGGGCTGACTTGAAATTTATAAGAAAAATTATTAGAAAACCCCCATAGTAATTTTAGGGGCAAATTATATAATTAAATGGAAAATAAAAATTCAAATTTCAAACGTATCATGTAATGTATCAGATAAAAGACTCATTATGTGAATTTCAAATATATCATATTTTTAAATCATTTGTTTAAAAGTTATTAACAAAAATATTAAACATCGACTTAATTCCTACTTTAGAAACTACACTATTTTAAATTTGTATTTTTAAATAATTTGAATAACAGATTTAATAATTTATAATTTAAAACTTGACCTATTTTGCCCTTTATCTTCCAATCCACAGAGCCTCAAAATTCAGACAGTAGATTATAAAAGACTTCCCTGAATGTTTATTAGTAAAATAAAATTCAAATTTGAAAAATTAATACATATGTATTCTTATAAAAATCCTGAAGCAGATAAAATAAAAAGTCTATGTGTGGAAAATGAAAGTGTATATTTTTTATAAATTTAAAACGCTTCCTTTAAAAGATATTAGGGTAAATATAAGAAAATGCACTCATTCCCTGCTTGCCTGAAACTGGAATATTAGAATCTTGGAGGTGGTACGGCACCCTTAGTATGCGAGTCCAACTCGCACTTATTTTTTAATCTTCTACTTATGCAGAATTTATGATGAATATGACAGATACATACGCCAAAGTGTCAGTAGAGTATTGGGATTTTCATTTATTTGTTCATTTGACTGATAAACATTTCTTAAAGTCTCAATATCTCGAAAAATAATGATTTTATGGATGTGTGATAATTATAAGGAATAATTTATTTTTTATATGCATTTTGGATAATTTTTGTTAAAACTAGAATCTTATTACATCAAGCTCATCATAATATTTCATGTTATCTTGTAAAATCGTTAAAAGTACTTCTAAAATAAAGACAGTAGTCACCACCCACAACTTCTTGATAATTTTTATTTGTGGAACAAATTCTTTTTTCCTACTGTTGCTACGTCATCTTCTTCGAGTTTAGGACTAATTCGGTCAATTTCTTTATTTCATTATATACTCCAACTTTGGCTCCCCTGATGCGGCACTTTTCTTTAAAATGTTTTAGTTTATTACTTTTAGGCAAACCAATAGTAACTTCTTTTGCACCGTTTTCTGATTCATAATTTGAATTACAGCCTGACACACTGCGCTTATAAGGCATATTTTATCAAAATATACCACTTTCCTTAATTACGTATAAAACAGACATCCGCCTTATATAGGCACGTGCTATATCCAGTGCCATTTATTTATTAGTGGGCCGAGATACCTTACTAATAAATCTTTGTAAAAATAAAAAAAAAACTAAAATTCTGATTTATGGAGTGGCGTCACAATTAGGGTAAAAAGGGGTTCGGCAATCAAGCCGTACGCCATTGGTTGTGGACTAATTGAAAGTGTTTTTACCTATGGATGGTGCTAGGATTTGGGTGTACTATAGAAACTCTATTTGTCATGTCGTTTAGGAACACTTTTTATATCGGCTAACCGGTAAAGAGCGAAACTCAATTGAAACAAAATTATTATTATTATTATCCAACCTCTCGCGAATATATATAGCATGGTGTTGAAGTTCATCTTCTTTAATTACCAAATCTCATTAAAAAAATTAATCAAAATAGCTGACATAGGGCTCCATATCGACTAATAAGACTTGGTTTGTAAAATATTTAACGCGTTATTTCAAAATGTCAGCAGCCATATCCCCCAACTCCATTACCGACTTCATGAATAGTAATCGTTCAATTCTGACACAAATTCAATATTAAATTTTATTAAAACGAACCTTGAACAGAGTTATGCGTTACGGCGAGACGAACAGCTCGAAACCAAGCAGAGACCGAATTTCGCCAATATTGGAAAGTTGGTCTGCAAACGTTCGTGTCGAGTGCTATGTAAACTTTACGTAATCCTAAGAAACATTATATTAATAATAACATCCCGTTTATTGAGTAAAATAGTGAAAATAATTTGTGAATTAATTGTGGATATGGAAATTTTCTTACTTGAAAGAAATGCTGGTTTCCAAACGATTATAAAAAAAACAATGGGTAGCTAACAGTTATTTCTAATGTCTCTAATTTCAAAATTGGAAACACTTACCTCATGTAATAAGTCGAGTAACATGTGAAGCAATGTTGCAATGCCTATAAGGGTTCATTCAACACGAATGGTAATATATGAAACTGAAAGACTTTATTTAAATTTAAGCGACAATTATCTGTTACAAATATTGTCATATTATTAAAACTAAAACAACTTTTTAAATTTTGGTTGTGTTATACAGTATGAAAGGTGATAAAGTTATTATTTATTACTTACATGAAAAGTAATTATTTTTGGTAATGTTTGGTGTAGTAATCCTTTACCAACCATCCCTATCCAGTTCAGTGATACGATTGATACTTCTAAGAAAACTACAAACCACTTCGACAGCTTGTGTACTTAACATCGCTCGGACTGAAAAATGTCTATTTTATCTATACGGGAATAAACATTTTAAACGAGAACAAGATGAGTTCCAACGGAATCACCAGTAGAGAACTGAATTCGGAAAGTCTGCAGCTGCGATATATGGCAGTACCTTTGTTATTTCGTTTCATACTAGAGAGACTTTCTCTGTAGTATTTAGACCACTTGAATGGTACTTATCATATAATCAAATTCACGATGTGCAAACCAAAAATCAATTGCCAATCTTCGACGTTCCAATAAAGAATCCTTGGAGATACTTTTTACAGAAAGGAATTTACATTAACCCATACCACCATACTAATTCTCACCATGACTTACCTAAACTCTTAGCCATTAAAAATAACATCAAACAGAAAGAATATTATAGACAGAAATAAAACAAGCGCTAAACCCCAAACAAAGATCAGAAGCAAGGCCTATTTAACATCTGTTAAGGGCACAATGTCTAGACAAACTGTAGAATTAGTATGGTTTCTCAATGATTTTATTTTCACTAACCATTTTATAACAAGAAAGTTAAATAAAAAGTATTGCGACCCTTTTCACAACAACTCACTTATCTGTGTTAGTCTGAATCTGATAGACAATGTCCCTCGAAGTTTCCTTAGACTTCCATCGTCTTGAAAAGGTTGATATCACAACGTTTCAATAGCTTTATATCCGCTATCGTCATCAGGTGAATGATGGGAAATTCAGTATTTATACCTTTAATCGGTCATGCGTCGCCGATCATGGTCATTGGGTCTCATCCAGTCCAATCAGCGTCGTCGTATCTGGCGGTTGGCTGTGGGTGATGCGTAGCGACAGTGGCCGAAGAAGGGGTTTCCAAATGTTTTTAATTTGGACGCTGGGCTCGCTAATTATATTCTCGTTCGAGATTATATATGCTGTCTCTATAAATGTTCTTTTATACCAATGCTCTTCTTGGTGAATTACCTTGGCCTGGTCGCAGTTGATGTTGTAGTGTTCGGTCCACGCATGGTTAGCTAGCCCAGACTTCGTTAACTCCGCCCTTAGAGTAGCTGTGCGGTGTTCCTTAACCCTGGTGTCCAGCGGTCGCTTTGTCTCTCCAATGTAAAGATTGCCACATTCACAAGGTATACTGTATGTACAGTTATTTGGTATTGCTGGAACGTCCGGCCTCGTTCTTGCAATCATGCTCCTTAGAGTGTTGCTGCTTTTGAAGATCATTCTGATTCCATATCTGTGTGCAATTCGTCTAAGTTTCTCCGACAAGCCTTTAGTATACGATAATAATAGAGTTGCTATCGTGGTTTCCTCCTGCCTAGGTGGTTTGTCCAGTTCTTCAAACGCCTTTTTAATGATGGTTTCCGGGTATTCATTCGCCAAAAGGTCTTCTCTAAGTTTCACTTGTTCTTCTTTGAGGACTTCTGGCGTACTACAGATATTTTTGGCTCTATGGATTAGAGTTTTGATGATGCCAGTTTTCGTTGTTGATGGGTGGTTAGAATTATAATGTAGATAAAGTCCTGTATGGGTAGCCTTCCTGTAGACTGTTGTTTGGATTCCGGTCCTAGTCCTTTGACACTTTACATATAGGAATGGTAGGCACCTACTTTCTTCCATCTCCATTGTAAATCTAATGGATGGTTGGCATCGGTTTAGGTGCTCCAGGAATGCCTGCAGTTGTGTCTCTCCGTGTTGCCAAATAATGAAAGTGTCATCGACATACGTCAACCATAGCTTGGGCTGCTTCCTCGTATCTCTTCAGTGCATGCTCTTCGAACCACTCCATGTAGATGTTGGCGACGGTTGGCGATAACGGGGAGCCCATAGGCAATCCAACTTATTGCATGAAGAACCTGTCCTTCTCTTGAAAGTAGCAGTTCTTAAGGCAACATTTTAGTAAGTCCATGATTGAATCTATTGGCAGCTCCGTCCTCTCCATCAGGGTTTCGTCTTCAGTAAGTTTCTTTCTCAGTATGTCGAGAGATGCGTCTAATGGTACGTTCGTGAAGAGATTTTCAACGTCGAAACTTACTAAGCTATGTTCTGGTCCAAGCTCCAACAAAATGCTTTGAATACTTGACGTGCGATGGTGTTTTGCCCTCCAAAGGATGGATGATTGGTAGAAGGAATTTCGATAGTGCTGCTGTTGGTGAATTGCGTGAATTAGTAATAGGTCTGAGAGGTTCTCTAGCCTTGTGTATCTTGGGTAGTCCATACAGATGTGGTGGTTTGCTGTAAAGTGTCGTCAATTTTCTCCTTGTCTCGGGTGGAATGTATTCAGCTGATCTCTGAGAATGTCGTAAGTTTTCCGTTTTATCTTGGAAGTTGGATCTGCAGGCAATGGCTTGTATTTTCCCTTCGACAGTACGTCCTCGATTTTCTTGTTGTACTCCGTTCTGTCCATCAGGTTTGTGGCATTTTCTTTGTCAGTTGGTAGAATGATGATAGATTTGTCGTCCTTAAGTATATTTATGATCCGAAAGGAGGATCATAAGTCGAAACATTTTCTTATTAATAAAATTAAGGAAAAATATTTCTCTCCATAAAACTCTGCACTAAAAATGAAATCATCATGTCATAAAATAAGAATTTTGCTTAAACTTTTTACGGTAAAATTGAATGGCTCGGAAAGTATTAAATGAATGTAATTATGTCAAATTGTGATTTACTAAATTTGTCATTACGAATTCTTTTAATTTTTAATTTTCTTGTTCATTTGTGGTAAGTTAATTACCAGTGAAAACGGTGTCTAATTTAGACCTTGAAATGTTTGGACTATTTGAAGTATACAGACAGTTTATTTGGTGTTATTCCCAAAAAATAAACACCAGAGATGCCACAATTATTTTCGAAAAAACAACATGTAATTATGGCTATTGGAATTGTAGGATTCAATTATTTGCCAATAGATTTGAAATTATATCAAAATAAATGTTCAAACAATAAAAAGGATTTGAAGAAGCGAGATGTAAGACCGACATCTAGGATTTTCAAGAGAATCAGTACACAGAGGTTCCGAATCTGGAGCCGTTCCGTGTAATTGCTGTTCTCCCTTAACTCCTAGGACAGAATGTCACGATAAAATTTTCAGGTTACTTCACCTGTCAGAGATATTGAATACTCTCTTCGAGGTGTCATTCCTTTGTACGCAAGACAATATATATTATATACAAATATAATATATATTGTTTCTGGTCGGGAACCTTCATCAGTTGCGCTTCCCACAATTGAATGTCCTCTCCCGAACATGCTTCTTTATGCATTTGATGCATTTCGTTAAATCTTGAAGACGCGAGATGTAAGACCGACATCTAGTGATTTTCAAGAGAAACAGCTACACAGAGGTTCTTCGAATCTGGAGCCGTTCTGTGTAATTTGCTGTGGTCTTCCATTATCCTACTAGGAGGTCTCAGAATGTCGAAGAGAGTATGTCAATATCTCTGACAGGTGAAGTATAGGCCTGAAAATTTTATCGTGACATTCTGTCCTAGGAGAACAGCAATTACACGGATTTACGCTCCAGATTGTGTCGTAACCTGCTGTGTACTGATTCTCTTGAAAATGGCTCTAGATGTAGCTTGGTCTTACATCTCGCGTCTTCAAATTTAACGAAATGCATCAAATGCATAAAGAAGTGTTCGAGAGGACATTCAATTTGGGAAGCGCAACTGATGAAGGTTCCCGACCAGAAACAATATATATTATATTTGTATATAATATATATTGTCTTGCGTACAAAGGAATGACACCTCGAAGAGAGTAATAAAACGGGTCACAATACGTCTGAATATATAGTGTCATCACTTAAGTTGGAATCATATGGAACATATCATTACTGTTAATATTAAAAAAAAGATTTATATCACTATGCCACTTTTTAAATTATTTACGAACTTAGCCGAAACATATGAATTTTGAAATTTTGTATAAATTATAAAACTGGTAACATGTCTGAAAACCGTACCTTTAACTCAGCAATCTAAATGGTTTTGTTAATTATTAACCGAAAATAGTTAATTTTTAAAGCTGTTTATAGTACTAGTTATTTATTTGAAATCGTTTTTGTTACTTCAAAGAATATATTTGTATTTACATTTGGTACAGAATTTAAAATTATTGGCCGGAAATTTTGTTAAGACATTACAGACTACGTTTTTGCCTGTGTGAACAATGTTGTTAAATAAAAATATTCACAGTAAAAGTAGAAGGTAATAATTATAATCTGTCACGTAAATTCCACTCAACAAACGAAAAAAGTATCAATGCTGTCCGTTATAGGAAAAAAACAAATCAATAAAACAGAAATTTATAAACCATTTAATTCATTACTTAATCGTCAGCATTGTAGAAAGTGCATTTTAATGCAGGATGTAGATTATACAATCGTCTTCCGAATGATATTAAACAATATTAACAAAACCGAAAATCCTTTTGAGTTCTCCGTTAATGGCATTTCCTGATATATCATGTCAGTTATATAATCCAATTTTTAAGATAATTTTTAAGCATTCTCTTGTCATGAATGATGCAACTAGTGATGACAAGTTTCCGCAACAATAAAATAGATAGCGTCACAGTCGCCCACCTGTTCAAAGATATCGTTGTCGGATTAATAACTGTCAAATTTGTCAAGAAAGTCAAGCTGTTATAGATTGTAGAGATAAATGTTTTATACACTAAACTCATAAATGGAAAACAGAATTATACAGGTATTTTCAGAGTAATCAGTAACTGAAAAATTAGAATCACTACAGCCAAACAACACAAATTTAAGTAACATCTGGTCTATTCTAATATGTTACTAATCAACTAGTCTAAATAAGCACAAAAATATAAAGACCCTTCATTGTTGGATTTTTCTCTGACAATAGAGTAGGAACAGAATTACATTTTATAAATCCTATATACAGTGACACCATTAAATTCCGCAACATATGAGCAACTTTTTTATTAATATACCTAGGTAAAATTTAGAATTTTAACACAAATGAGGCTGACAGCTCTCAACAAGCGACCTTTCATAGCTGTCAAAATAGTCATTTTTCCAAAAATATAAAGACCCTTCATTCTTGGATTTTTCTCTGACAATTGAGTAGGAACAAAATTACATTTTATAAATTCTATATACAGTGACACCAAATTTCGCAACATATGACCAACTTTTTTATTAACATACCTAGGTATAATTTAGAATTTTAACACAAATGAGGCAGACAGCTCTAAGCAAGCGACTTTTCATAGCTGTCAAAATAGTCATTTTTCCAAAAATTGCAGAAAATGACATTTTTGCCCAAATTTCGAAAAATCATACTTAAATAGTGTGTTTCTAATTCGTTTTACGTATTTGTGCTAAATTTGAGTCATCATTGTTAAAGTTGTTTTATAGATTTCATAGTCAGATATATATTTTTAAAGTAATTCATAAATAAAGTCTTGAAATTTTAACATGTCTTTGCAAAGTTCGAATAACTTCTCTAATTTTTCAAATAAATTTCGATATATTATTTTTAGGGTTCCGTATATACAATATACGGATACCCTTATTATATCATTCCGGATTTCTCCCTCTTTCACATCACAGCAATTTTCTCCTAAACTACTGGACGGAAAAGGTTGAAATATGGTAACAGTGTATAGTTTGGTGACCCGATAAGGAGTACATATCGTAAAGGAAGAAATTTTGATTTTAAGGTTACTTCTCGGCGGAAAAAAAATTGACCGTCCACCCCCTTATCTCCGAAATTATAAAAAGTAAAATTTTGAAAAAAAATAGAGATATAGGGCGTCACCTGAATTTTACCAGAAAAATAAGAAGAAACCTCTACTATTAATTTTGGGGGCAAATTACAGATTTAAATGGAAAATTAAAATTTTTTCTAACATATAATAAAAATCAAATAAAAGGGCTCATTATGGCGAAAACAAATATTTTTTTTCATATTTTCAAAATAAATTATTTTAAAGATATTGACAAAAATATAAAAAATCTTACCCATTCTCCCTATCTTATCTCCGAAACTATAAGCCATAAAATGTTAAACAAAAAATAGTGATATAGAACCTCATCTGAACTTTACTGGAAAATAATAATAATTTTAGGCGGCAAATTACAATAATAAATGTAAAACAGAAAATTAAAATTATTTCTAACGCATTATGTAATATATCAAATCAAAGGGCTCATTATGATGAATACAAATACATTTTTTTCATATTTTTAACATAAATTATTTTAAAAATATTAACATAAATAAAAATTTTTACCCATTTCCCCTACCTTATCTCCGAAACTATAAGCCGTAAAAATAGTAATATAGGACCTTACCTGAACTTTACTGGAAAATAAGGAGAAACCCCTAATATTAATTTTAGGCGGCAAATTACAGCAATAAATGTAAAACATAAAATTAAAATTATTTCTAACGCATTATGTAATATATGAAATCAAAGGGCTCATTATGATGAATACAAATATATTTTTTTCATATTTTTAAAATGGATATTCTAAATGTATTTAAAAAAATGACCTATTCCCCTCTTTATTCCCCAAACCATAAAGCCTAAAATTTTTTGTTTACAGGAAAAATACAAAGAAATCTTTAATATTAATATTGGTGGCCAAATTACAGAATTAAACGGAAAATCAAAAAATATTGCAATGCATCAAATGAAAGGGCTCATTATGAAGAATACAAATATGTATTTTTCATATTTAAAATTAATTGTTTACAATACATTAACAAAAAGATATAAAAAATTCTCATTTCCCGCTTTATTTCCGAAACCATACTACATAAAATTTTGAAAATAATGAGTGGTACTGGGGTTCATTTGAAATTTATAAGAAAAATTAGTAGAAAATCCCCCTAGTAATTCTAGTTACAAATTACAGATTAATTAAATGGAAAATTAAAATTCAATATTCAAACGCATCATGTAATATATCAAATAAAAGACTCATTATGTGAATTACAAATATATCATATTTTTAAATCATTTGTTTAAATGAGATTAACAAAAATATTAAACATCGACTTATTTTCCACTTTAGGAACTACACTATCAAAAATTTTGAAATAAATATTTTATTTGTATTTTCAAATAATTTGCATAACAGATTTAATAATTTATTATTTAAAACTTGATCTGTGTTCTCCTTTATCTTCCAATCTGCAGAGCGTCAAAATTCAAACAGTAAATTATAAAAGGCTTCCCTGAAAGTTTATTAATAAAATAAAACTCTAATGTTATTTTTGGGGGCCAAATTAGAAAATTAGGTACATATGTATTTTTATAAAGATCAAGCGAGTCATGAAGCCGATAAAATAAAAAGTTTATGTGTGGAAAATAAAAATGTATTTTTTTTTTATAAATTTAAAACGCTCCCTTTGAAAGATATTAGGGTAAATATAAGAAAATGCACTCATTCCCTGCTTGTCTGAAGCTGGAATATTAGAATCCTGAAGGTGGTACGGAACCCTTAGTATACGAGTCCAACTCGCACTTGTCCAAATTCTTTACAAGATGATTTTAGTAACGTCTAACTCAAAACTCCTCATGAACAGAAAAATTACGTAAAATCTAAAATGACCTAACTATACTTGTGCATCTTTAATGTTTTGCTACCAGGTTTATTCCTTTCTGTCCATGACTAGAAACACACTACAAATACCCGCATCGGGTGTTGTCGGGAGTGTGTAGTGTATGAACAACTTGACCGTCACATAACTATTATTGAAATATACAAAATAAAACGAAGCCAACGTTTAATTTGAGCATTCTTAGACTAATTTGTGGAAAAAATAGATTCGGGACAAGAATAGTTGCTGGTGTAGACAGGAAAGCATGTCAGAACATCTGAATTATTATTAATTATACCGACAAATATAGCCAATTACGTTTCGCAAAAAATGGCTGCCCAGTGAGAAGGTAAACAAATGTGTACTAACAATAATCATTACATATGTAAATTAATTGAAAACATATCGTTTCATTACCGAAAGTTAATTGTAAATAATCACGTATTAAAAACCCAGCTTAAATTTTTTTAATACTTCAAGTTGTACAATCACTACCTATACTTTTATAAAAGCAGGCAGACCAGCACAAACGTGAGTACCCTCTAACGGAGTTATAAATCCAAGTTTTAATGTGATATTTCCCAAACAAAAAAAAACCTCTTTTTGCCCATGAATACAAACGCTGTTAATAAATCTTATTCCCTATTTCTTACAAACTTAACGAACTGCAGACTTGAACTAGCAATGTATTCGAATTTTTATTGGGAATTTTAATGAACTGGCTATTGTTTTCTACGATTTTTGGTAAATTAATTGGTTTTTCATTATATAATGCAAAATTAATTTGGCTTTAACCGCATCTTCAGAACTGATTCACACAATTGTCGTACAGAATCGATTAGTTCCAACAAAAAAAAAACAGTATTCAGTCGCCAAATTACTTTGTTTAAAATATTTTTAACGTTTCTCCTTAATGATGTATAAAGATAAACGAACCAAAAATTCTGTCGTTGAAATTAGCCCGAGGTTATACTATGCATCTTTTGCAATTATGTGCAACAATATATTACAAAAAAATGTTTTGTAGAAATTGTTCAAACTGTCAAGGTAAACATTAGCTCAATCTACCGGTAGAGAAATAAAAGCAAAAAAAACTTAAAAATTTGTGAAACGATAAAAAGGAAAAAGTTGTCCAAACACAAGTGCAATATCATTCGTAATTCCATTTGATTAATTTGTTTCGTTATTGAAGTGTGCATAAATATATTATCGAAAATATCAAAATATTATAAATGCTTGCACAGTTATTTCACATTCATTTGAGTCTTACCTCAGAAATTTTCCTCTGTGACAACATTTTAGAAACGATAATAATCATTGATAGGTACTTCTTTATTTGTTGTTTTTTCTATCCTTGAAATTGTTTTTGCCTGGTCGCGTTTGTCACGTTGCACTTAAATTGTTACACTTTCCAGATACTATTAGAACAATTTAAAAAAAGGCAACGCAATCCATCACTCAATCTTCTAGTAGATAATTTTCACATCAGGTGTTTCAAGAATGGGCTCAATAAAATTTAAAGACATGACAAGTGATATGCTTTTTCTGTGAGTAATTTGTTTATCATCTAATAGAACATCTCCTATGACATCCCCACTACAGGAACGGGGAAGGTCACAGGAAAATTATTATATATATTTATTCGTATATAATTTATATTTAAAAAAGAACCTACTTCAGCTGACTTAAAATAAAAACAGTTTAGAAACCGTGTGCAATCAATCACTATTTTCAATTGAAAATTTTAGTGTAATCTTATCTCTCTCTCTCTCTCTCTCTTTCTCCCTCTCTAATTATTATCATTTGTGTATATTTTCCAAATATATTCTAACTTTTTTATTTGTTTTATTATTTGGACCACTTTCTATAAATGTAACTAATTCTTTTTAAATTTCTGAATCAGCCTGTACAACTGTAATTCAACTCAACACAATATTACAAGGGTCCTGATATCTTTAAAACCACCCTGTTTAAGTACAAATCCTCTCCACAGTACTGACTCTTTCTATTTTTCTATTGTTTAAATTATACCTGTATACCAATGATTTTACTTCGCCCCATATGTCTAGTATTCCATTTATGCAACTGCTCATGCTCTACCCTATATAACAAAATTCATCTTTTTGAACCACATTGTATGACTAATAAATTTACTCTACCGTTTATTTCAATCAGCCGGTATATGCAACTGCTTCTAAATTTTTTTAAACTCATGTCTATAAGTATACCCCATCCGCCGTCCTATAATTCAAATATCCTATCTGCTTAGGCTTATATAACAAATTTTATATACACCCTCAATAACAATAATTTTAGCCCAATCTTACTTCAAACACCTTGTCTAAGCAACTACTTATGTTCCAAACTATTTTAAACCGCCCTGTATAACTGTAATTATACTCCACCTTATATTTCAAACACCTTGTATACTCAACTGCTTCTGACAATTTTTAAAGCCTTTTGTAAAACTGTAATTATTCTCCGTTCTATAACGCAAATATCCACTCTGTATAACTATAGTTTTGCTCCATAAGAGTGGAACAAAACTATGGTTATATCAACCATCTTGTATACGCAACTACTTATGTGCCACCCAATACAATATTTTAGAACCACCCTGTATAACTAATTGAATTCCAACTTATATTTCACTCATCACACACCTTCGTATTCCACACATAAGAGATCGCTAGAATAACAAATTTTCGTTTGAATAAGCTAATGGAATATTTTCTGCAATTTTACGCGACTGTAACCTAACTTCGTTTCTAAAATAAACTGACTTCAAAAGCATCAAAGTGCAAATCATTACAAACACCCTGTACGACATACTTTCATGGCATATCTTGACATTTAAACTAGATATGATGAATGATGAAAATTTGACATTTACCATGATGTTTATAATTTTTGTCCATATATTTTTCCGATTTTCAGAAAAATGGTATGTTTTACGTTATAGAAAAATGTACGGAATCAAGCTGGAACATATCTTTGTATAAGACAATTTATATTATTCAACTTGTGTGAGCAGTTTTAGAAATAACAGTAAAGATTCATTGAAAATCGCTGTCTTTTGTTCAGATTTTCTAGAAAACCGTAAATCTCATGTTATAGACAATTATATGGAACTTCTCTGTAATGTAATATAATCGAGTTTAAATCATCAAAATTGCCCAAGTCGTTTTTGAATAATCGCCCCACAGACATAAAAAATGTTGCGTACGAATTGATAACCTCCTCCTTTTAGGAGTCGGTTAAAAATCGCCTCACGACGCCAACTATCATGCTTATAATGCAAAAAATAATTACCTACCTACCCATCCAGTACTTCTTTGATACAGTTGATATGTCAGTTAGTAGGCCTCAGAATTCTATTCGATTGGGTTTGACTTTCTGACATTGCTGATAGTTGCAAAGCCATTTGGCAAGGACGACCGGGGCAAAATAGGGAACAAACAATGAAATAATTCATCACATGGAGAAAATTAAACAGTTTACTAGATTAATTTTTACTAAGATAGGAACATTTGTAAATCAGATTTACATAACCAACTTTTTTGTGATTAGAACAAGCATTTCAGATATTCGCATACTCAGGACACATTAAGAAGTACCACTGGGTAAAAAGCGCACATATTTCGGTCAGCCTTGAAGCATTCACTCCTAGGTATGTGGTTCATTGTTCTCGTCATACACTTAAGCCCAATAGGTAACTATGTGCCTAGCCAGAGCTGTTAGTAATTTACCTTTTTCTGCTGAAGATATGTAGCCTACTTGTTTTTGAACTCTCCCAGGCAAAATGTTTGATTAACTCTTTGAAACTGTGCTGGCATCAGTTTCATAGACATTGTATATTTTTTCGAGGGACTACTTCTCAATAATACACAGCATTTGTTAAATGTCGCATAGCTAAAGGCCATAGATGTCGCTAAAGAGTGGGCTTTGGGCGTCTATATGTTAGATATAGATGTCCCTTTAGAAAACCACTGGGATAGTCTTCTTCGACAATGTTGTTTTCCACGTTGAACTGATTTTTAATATTATTTTTTTCAGCTAGTTGATAAGTTGTCTAGCCACCTAAACTTTTTTTCATTACCATTTGCTGAATCTGTGCCTTAATTTTTATAATTCAGCGCTTTTTTAAATCGAATTCCTAAAGTCGATTTCGCCACATATGCCTGAGATTGGGAGAAATAAAGATTTTCCAGCAATAACTGCGCTAACTGTGTTGTTGTGTTGTTATTCTCGTCCCGATTTGCATTACCGTTATATTAACAGACAATTTTGACAGAAAACAAAAGAAGAAAAACTATGAAGCTTATTCAAAATTTGGCAGAGACAAGACGAGATATGTATGCCACAAAAAATCCAATATTACTCCTAGTGTATTTCCTCTGTATTTCTGACCGCAGGATTGATGTGAGCTGAGTGAAGTTCATGGAATTAGCCCTAGCACATTTACGTGAATGGGTCAAACACGCTAGTACATTTGCCATCCTTTCCCAAACCTCTTCTTGCCCCGGTCTCACCTAATTAAGAGAAATGTAAGGAATGAGTGATTTTAGACATGACATACTTGATAAGTAGGTAATTAATTCGGACATAATAAGCACCTGCTATTGTTTGCTTTTATTACTTCTTATGTACTCTTATTTCTTGTGGTTGTTTGTTATGCTTACTGTGCTGTGTTTTATTTTTGTGAATTTGTAATTCTTTTTTCGAGCTGTTAAATGTCAAAATATATTTCTTTTTCCATTGTTTGTAAGTTTTTTTTATTTTTCTATTTGTATTTACTAAAAACTTTGTTAGTTATCAGTTATTATTTGCTTCTTATTATTTCAGGTATGAGCCAAACATATTCCATTAAACTTGACAAGTCGTAAGTATAATATGACTTTTATAAAAATTTTTATTGCACGTGTTTACAGTTTATACAGAGTCAACACCTATATAAATCTTCATGAAACTGTTAATCAAGACCGGTACTCAAAGATCGTTTCATTGCTCAATATTTCATAACATAAGTAGTATTTCATTCGCTCAAAATATATTCTAAACAGTCTTTTGTGGTAAATTGTTCCTAGAAAGCACTAAACAATATCACTTAATATTCAAATTTATTTCATTCTAAACTAAAAACGAGGTTCGGTTAGTTCCAAAAAACTGATAGAAAATATTATTGAAATGCCACAATGAACTTACCGTGAACCTTTTTAGTGTGTTATTCAACTTTGTTTCAAGTTTAACAGTATTTCCATTGTTTATTTCTCATATTGTTCTAAGAATATTTTTGTAGTTTAGTACCCCTCAGTTTGATGACAGTTTTACTGATTTTACAGTTTCTATACATAAAATGATATAATAATCAAAGAGGAATTCTGTTCTATTTTAAAGTTTTTACAGTCGGTCTGTGTTAGTTTAGGTTTTGTTGTTTTTCACGGTAAACAATGCAATATAAATTGAAAAATATTTTGATTGAATAGAACTATTCAATTGTAACTAATGGATTAAATGTTCAGTACTCCGCTAGAGAACTTTGCTTGCTTGTTATGAACCTTTAGTGCAAGTCTTATAAATTTAGACATGACATTCTAGAATAAGCAAACATGTGTTAACACCTTCTACTTCTTCTAAATTGATTTTGCTAAGTAGATAAAAATGTGGAGGAGACATTATTTGTTTAGTCTTCCTCTGACACTAGTAGAAATACATTTATTTTAATAGTATGTTGAGATAGTGACGGTAATGATTTTATAATGTCATATTCTTACGCAACTGGGTTCAACTACTAATTCTTTTATTTACTTATAACCTAGAAACTTACAATTTGAAAATAAACAACATATTCACAGACAATATTACCATTTCCTTACATTGGAAATCAGTCATTACGTACTTATTTAGAACTTCTCCACATTGTTTTATATGCAGTTTGGCGTCTTGACTAATTTTGACTGTTTACCTTACCTTACCTTAAGTTTAATCATTGTATGTAGAAATAATATTTAGCCCAGGTTCCTGACAATATTAATAGGAAAATGAAAAAGTGGATCATAGTCCTCAATTTATTTCTTAGGTTTTTACTTTTAATACCTCGTCTTTTTTATGTTCTGAGGTGATGAGTCTAGTCTGGCTGGCTACTTTCGACATTTTTTTTGTCCCATGCTAATTATTTGCTCTCCCTAAAACAAAACCTAGTGACGCTCGTGGCTAAGGTGATTAGTTAGTTTTTTAGGTACTACTTCAGCATTCATGATTATTCTTCAATGTTAATTTATCTAGTAACATAGTCACCTTAAATGGTTTGAAATTAGATTATCCCTTCGTATATGGTGAGCTAGTTAATCTATTTACCATATATTGGGTTTAGATTAGCATTAGTTTTTACAAACGGTATGATTTAAAGGGAGGAAGTTAGTATGATTCTGAAATTTCATACAGCTAATACGAAGTGATCTCTTTCTCCTAAACAAACCGAGGAAAATGGAAATTAGTCAAAAATGTGTTAGACTATATCGTAAGTCAAAACAAATATATCATAACTAAAAATGTTAAGGATCTGAAATTTCGGATATGGATACGGATATATGAATATGGATATGGATATTAGATTTTTTGGAATTAAATTTGAGCCGACAAACTACCACAAACAATCCGTTATTGTAAATGGTAACTCGTCATCGCCCACTTCGGTAAGGGATTGTCAATCCGTTATTATTCTGGTTCGAACAGCCTTATAAAGTGCCTGTTACATTTTTATACAAACCGTCCTTATCCGGAACTATTCGAAACTTTAATATCAGATTCGGTTAGGGTTTCGGATAGATTTTTATTTTGGATATCTGATAGTTACGGTTACGGAGCTCCATAAAATCCCTAATAATAACCTACAATATATTGAACGGATGGAGTAGACATATGAATTGGGGGAAATTATAATAGAAATTAAACAAGTCTATACCTCAGACGCAAAAACCTAAGAAAAAATCAACACGGGCTCATAAGAATTGCCTGATATAGCAACGGAAGACTTAACTTATGCGGGGAATCATTTAAGGGTGGATCAACCGAACTTGAAAACTGCAGTCCAATAAGCTGTCTATGCCAAGTGTATAAATTATTGCAAATAATAAAAATAGGAGACTACCAACCAGTCAATCATGCTTTCTTTATATGGAATTATAGTACCACTGAACATCTGCTGAATTAGAATGCTAGTAGAGAAAATTGTGTACCACAATATCGCAAGAAGAAAGCCTATTCTCAGTTTTTACTGTTTTTCAACTCTTTGGGTTACAGAGATAACTTTGTAGTTCGCAAAAAATCCTTCAACATGTTCTTTTTGAAACATATCAAGTTAGTATGAATAAAGCAATATTCCTAGGATATAACTTAAGTTAAAAAATCTTTTACTTAATTCTTAATTTTATTGTACTGTGCAGCAGAAAAATAGAGGAATCTCTAAAAAATATTTATCCACTAATTGAAGTTTTCTCTTTATTAAGCTACCTTCATATCATGTTAGCGCTGTTTTCGATTCTTATATATCGGATTGTGCAAGTAGATCAGATATCGGCAACCACTTAGCAACATATGTTCGTATTACTTTTGTCATATATTAACGATTTCGTTGTGGCGCCTCGACTGAAGTGATTTAGGAATAACATTTGCGTAATTTTTATTATAGTGTAATTTAAAATCTTAGTTCGCTGTTATAGGGATAATCAAATAATATACTAATGAATTATTATTATAATAATGGTCCTGCTAGTGCACTTCAGATAAAGTTCATATTTTCTACTATCGAGAAAGTAAAAAGGAATTTGTCTTTTTATATTAGCATGCCTTTATCAGATAATTTTAATAAACATTTTGATTGTATTCATATTCACACAACAGGCGCTCGATAGAGAGAAATTCAAGATCAGACTGCTCATTCAATTAGTTGTGGAACTAATTGTGCACCTGCTTGCGAAATTAATTGTTATTCTCTCGAGAATGTCGATGATTCCCATTCATTATTTCGACCTGCATCGAAGATCAGAAGCAAAAGTCATGCAGAACACGATAGCATCATTACGACCCAGTTTCGAGGCCTACTGTGATATTTTTCTTCGCCAAATTATTGTACGCGAAGGAAGGCAAGAATTTCTTAAGTGTTTTCCACATGTATATTTCATTTAACGAGATTTTTGGGACATTAATGATAAGTATGAGGAAAATGACGACAAAAACTCGACATGATTTGCTATGGACTGAGAACTTAAGCCAGGATACAAAGAAACGTTTGTTCCATAGCATTGTGGAAAATATAGTGCAAAGATGCGGCCAATAGCAACAGCAGTTCGAGATAAGATAAGAACCGTGGAACTGGACTATATGCTGAGATTTTAAAGGGTTACAACGCAGGCCAAATTAAAAACCAAATATATCTGGCAGAGAAAGGGAATAAATCAGTCTATAACAAAGACACTGGAAAATCGAAAACTCCAATAGTATGAACATGTTAAAAGAGTCCCAGAAAACAGATAGCTAAGAAAAAATCATAGTATAGTCGCCAAAGGGTAAAATAAAAAGAGGCCGACCTATTTTGACTTGGGAAAATCATATAAAAAAACCTGATGGCTGAAAAGGGAATCGAAATTGGAGAGCGGGAAAATATAGACGTGCGGTAAACCCAGGAAAGTAAACAACTGAAGGAAGGAAGTTGAGAATCTTCATCATTTGCGCTTCCCTCAACTGATTGAACTCTCTAATATTTAATTATACAGTGTGTCCGGTTATGGACTAGCGATAATCTAAATACATGTAAAGCAACTATTTTAATACACAAATACACCATATACTAGGGCTCAATACCCCACCCCACCATATGGCAGCTATTTTTTTTTTTTTTGATAACCTATTCTCTACGTGTGAACAAAAACGTTCATATCTCTTAAATTTTTGGTCTTACTGAGATAAAAATAGGCTTATTCAACGGACAATAATATTGTCTATCAACAGCATTTCAAAACAAAGTGTTAGCGTTTTCTAAACTTTTGAAAAAAAAATGAAAAGCAAAAAAGGGTCACAAAGTTATGCAAATCAACAAATTAATGCAAATTAATGCAAAAGCAGTCCCTATAACCTTTAATTTTTTTTCACTAAATCGAAAGTTTTGGAGTTAAGCTACAATACAACATTAAATTCACAACTGTATGTTTATTACTTTAGGAGTTATTGTTGTTTGAGCATAGCACAAAAGACCCTTGTCGGGACTTTAAACAGGTAAACATTAAAACACATAAAATTCTTATTAATTTTTATTTAATACTTTTACAATCTTTTATACACATTAAATTTTATCCTACAGCAGTTGTTCAAAGTGCCCACCTCCAGCTTGTAGACCAGTTAATGCTCTATGTGCTTTCTGGGCAGTTGAGCGCTTAATTAGTTTTAGGTCTGATCTTATTTCTTCGGCGACTGCCATAATTTTAGCGACGAGGTCTTCTTTGGTGTTTGAAACTGTAGCATACACCTTTTGCTTCATATCACCCCACAAAAAATACTCCAGGGGGGTCAAATAGAGCGAGCGAGCTGACCACGCTACTACACCACCACGACCGATCAACGGTACATGTATAATAAAGGTAACTCTCTTTTGTGCTTGCGCATACGCTATGTTCAAACAACAATAACTCCTAAAGTAATAAACATATAGTTGTGAATTTAATGTTGTATTGTAGGTCAACTCAAAAACTTTCGGTTTAGTGAAAAAAAATTAAAGGTTATCGGAACTGCTTTTGCATTGATTTGCAATAATTTGTTGAGTTGCATAATTTTTTGAACTTTTTTTTGCATTTCAGCTTTTTTTCAAAAGTTAAGAAAACGTTAACACTTTGTTTTGAAATGTTGTTGATAGACAGTATTATTGTCCTTCGAATAAGCCTTTTTTTTATCTCAGTAAGATCAAAACTTTAAGAGATATGAACGTTTTTGTTTACAAGTAGAAAATAGGTCATCAAAAAAAAACAAAATGGCTGCCATATGGAGGGGTGGGGTATTGAGCACTGGTATATGGTGTATTTGGGTATTAAAATAGTTGCTTTACATGTATTTAGGTTATCGCTAGTCCATAACCGGACACACTCTATATTACGTAGATCTCCTGATAATACAATTTGCTAGACTTTCTGTCACATAAAACCTATATTCTGTTTATATCTCAAGAAATTTTGATGCCAATCATCCCAGTGTTTGTTTTTTTTTGTATGTAGACTCGTTCTACGTGAGAATGCTAAATAATTGATGCGCAAGAGATCACTTATCTCTATCACATGACAGATGTTAGTCAGTGACACCCTTCACCTTTTGAGCTATTGTTTTAAAACTGAGTACCCGATAAATTAGTGTTAGTTGACATAATATAATCTTAACATACTTTGAAAAAGTTATTAGGCGGTATAGATATCAATAAAGGAGAGGAATAAATAAAAAAATGTAAGTTTGTAAAACACTGATATAGTGATCCCAGTTTAAAAAAATACGAAGAGGAATCAATAAATTTTTACTGACATTGAAAACAATAGGTGTTAAGGACGAGAAAGGTAAATTCCTAAAGGCATTCAAGAAAAAAGAATTATAACTAATTCAAAAGAAATTAGGTAATTTCTGGTCTAAATAGTTATGTTGAGTTACAAGTAATTCAAAATAACTTACGAACCTGTTTTTTAATTTTCTTGCAGAAGATCATTTGTCAAAAAAAATTTAGTTGACCTACCCTTGGTTCTCATACACACTTTTTTTAAAAATAAACATCGACAAAAAAAACAAAGGAACTTAACAAAAAAGCAAAAATAATATTTTTCTGCAACAAGTGTATACTTATCCTGTCGGTGCCAAGTTGAACATTAAGGTTGCCAAAATATTACTTAAAATTATACATCCCAAATTATTTTCTCGTTAACCTTACCAACTTCTTTTACTGTTGAATAGAATAGAATAAATTGTGTACTAACTATTGATATGTACCAAGAAAATACATATACAGGATACATGTAGACAAACTGAGATTTTCGTTTTTTTTTTGGTGTGTTAGTTATCATTAATTTAACACCAATTACCTTCATTTAATAGACATTCTTATGCGAGGTTTTATTAAAAAATATTCCAATTCTTAGTGATATAGTATAAATGGATGCAGTTTTCAATCCCAATTTTGATAACAATTTTAGAAGTTATCAAACAAACACCAATATTTCACTTTTCCATCCTATTTCATCAAATTGTGAACTTTATTGAGGTTCTTTTGTCAAAAGTATATTTCTATCAGAAATGAAGTTGAGCAGAAATAGACGTCATAAACCCCAATCGTTCAAGTCATATTAACAAATCTTTTATAATAAAAAAATATATCAGAAATTTATCAAATATAGGCATTCCAAATCTTTAATATATTTGCTATTTTCCGCTGATTGACATCTTCTGAAGATTATGATAATATATTAATCAAATAACGAAAAATGAGTACTGATCTACTGCATCGATTATTTTACTACTGGCCAGTAAAGGCTTGTTGCTGAACTATCAAAGATGGTCTTCACATGATGGTCTACCTTTAGACTGCCACTGTCATCCAATCTAACATCATCTGAGGCTCTTTCCATATATAATTACTGTGTTCTGACCGTCAAGCCCAGCTATACAAGATGAACTCAATGGTTTGATCGTTGCGACCAGCCGTGAAAGGTTTCAAAGGAAAAAAATATATAAAAAATATATTTTGTTCTAGAATAGATGTAGATCCCTAACTTACTATAACAAATCAGTAGATGTATTGAACTTCTTTATATTTTAAATACACATATGCCAATGATGTTAATTTAGGTAAAATTCGTGTAAAATCCTGAGATTTTACACGAATGGGGCCATGTAATGTAAATTACTATCTATAAGATAAAATACATGGGCAGAAAACAGTAACTGACTAGTACATTACCTACATAAAAATAATAGAAAGTTCGGCATTTAATTATATTTAAATATGTAGTTACAATTTTCAACTTAAATTTTTTTAAATCCCCTTAAAAGTATTAACATTATATTAAATAAAAAATTAATATTAAATATAATATTTTCAAACATTAGTTAATACATATATTTTTCCAAAAATATTCTGATATAAAATACATGGACAACAAACAGTAAATGACGATATATTACCCATTTAAATATCTAGTTATATTAAAAAAAATACAAACCTCTATAAAAATATTAACATTATTATTAAATAATAAGGTAACATTAAATATAATATTTCTATACATTAGTTAATAACAACATTTTTCCAAAAATATAGTGGAATTTGAAACTAAAAAATCTAAATAGTCTTAAAAGTGAGTAAAAAATCGAATTACCTAGAATCTTGTTTGATTGCAACTTATGTAGACACATTGTAATACGTAATCCGAATCTTCATCCTGAAGTTGGTTAACTAACATTTATTGTGATTTAAATCCAGTCTATTTTCAATTAACTGCACACCAGGTTTCAAGCCTTCGCCAAGGATTACTATATAACAGCAATTTTCTGCTATATTTATAAAAAACGATATAAGCCATGTCATTGAAAAAGATATCTACTTTGGTATCAGACTTAAAGATTCCAGTTCATACGATCTAAATTGGTTGAGCCGGTTTCCAGTAATCTCTGGATAAACCTAAAATAAATAAATTACCTATATATACAAACGAATTGAGAATCTCCCTCTTTCTTGAAGATGGTTAATAATTTATCTCTCCTGTATGTACATATCCAAAATATTTTAAATTTTCCTAACCAATTCCCAAAGTATTTCATTTTGTATACCTAATATTTTTTTTTACCTCACGATAGCTAAATATAATTAACTAAGAAGGTACAACCAAAGATGTGCAACAGTTATATTTAGTAGGTAAACCACATGAATGTACCAAAAATGTCATTATGTACAATTAATAAGTTTTATTTACACGAACAAAACAACGAATGTTGAGTTATCTATGACAGACATAAAGAAATATATATTCTTCTTGTTCAGCTGTTTATGTGTAATCGCATTACACGACTAACTATTACTGTTAATATTGATTGTTATTTATTTTATTATAATTGGCCCCAGTGTGAACATTACGTAAAGTCTTTAATTGTAGATGCTTAACACGAAAAGTGAATTGACGAAACACCAGACGAAATGACTGAACATGATGAATTTGTACTGGAGAAAGAATATTAAAAAGGCACCTCATAATGGTCTGATGTAACCAATTTTTATAAGTCGTGTAATAAAGAATTTCAAAATATTTATTAACGATATATGCAACAGTAACGCCAAGTAGTCCCGTTCATTCTGCTAGTTATTTAGACAATAAGCTTTCATTCATACATATGTAGCTTGTTTGGTAATAAATTGTGGACTCTACTTGAACTTTTACCGTAAATGTGAGCATTATCTGAAG
The DNA here is from genome assembly GCA_034190945.1 of Octodonta nipae. Taxonomy (NCBI): domain Eukaryota; kingdom Metazoa; phylum Arthropoda; class Insecta; order Coleoptera; family Chrysomelidae; genus Octodonta; species Octodonta nipae. The sequence goes on along the minus strand of CM067222.1, from coordinate 89,838,809 downwards.
TTCTTTATCTGGTTATGAAGCACACCTTTTTTTTACGTAATCCAATTCACAACTTCAAAATTGTATTAGTTCTTGATGCCTTGAGTAAATATATGATTCGGTCTTAATCTAAAAGCATAGGTAATTATTTTACTATTTCATCTTTCAAACACCCTCTTTTTAATATTTGTCTAGAAATGTTCTGAGACCTTCATTGAGGTTAATGTTTTTTGGATTTTTTTTGCATTTTTCTGAATTCAAATCTATTAAGCAGCTTCAGAGACATCAGTGAAGAGTCTTAATAACAACTTCAAAATTGTGTTAGTTCTTGATGCCTTCAGCAAATATATGATTCGGTCTTAAGCTAGAAGCATAAGTAATTATTTTACTATTTCATCTTTCAAACACCCTCTTTTTAATATTTGTCTAGAAATGTTCTGAGACCTTCATTGAGGTTAACGTTTTTTTTGGACTTTTTTTGCATTTTTCTGAATTCAAATCTATTAAGCAGATTCAGAGACATCAGTGAAGAGTCTTAATAACAATTTTAAAAAACCCCTTTACAAGTAACAGGAGAACGAAATTTTTGACAAAAAATCTTTGGATCATTTATGTCTTTTTGAAAATAACATATTATTCTCCTTAAAGAATTTTTTGTATTATTTTTAATTTGTCAGTATTTAAACAAACCATTAAAGCTGCTTAATTGCGATTTCATATAAGGTGGTAAAGCCAATTTATGAAGTAGTTTGTAACTTATTTCCTTATATAATAAAAAGTTAGCTAAATAGTTAAAAACTATCGCTATATGTTTTTGTATGATTAAATAGAATTATATAAAATACATGAATACATTCACCAGATATTTATAACAAATTGTTCATTCAATAAATAAATTATTAACATAATAAATTATAGAGAATGGGCCTGTGACCAATTGTAACAACTAAATATTTTCTTCAGGATTTGTTCAAATAATGAAAAAGTAAATGCTTGATAATGAACTGATATTTTTTTCAGAAATGTCTGTCGATATTTAATATTGTCCAAAATACGAGTTTGCAATCAAGTTATTTGTTACAAAATTCCTTTAAACAGATAGCATAAAAATGTTGCAATGAATAATACTCTAATAATACACAAATAATTATAATTAGTTCTAATACATTTTTTATGGTTTGTTAGTTCCCAAATTAAAAATTGATAGATGATGTCAAATATAATGTTCGAGGTTTCACAACCTGAGTATAGTTGACATATCCTCAGTCTTGTTTATCAACTATCCGGATTGAAATATGAATGAAATCTCATACTCAGATTTTTTTGGAAGCATTCAGGATTTTTTTATCGCTGACGTATCTAGTACCAAATTTTTATGAGTTATTTAAATGAATCTTTAATAGAATTATTTTACTTATTACTGCCTGAAGTTCAGTATGCTAGTGATACGTGGCGTGGGGTGTGGGTAAATTGAGACCCTGAACTCGATCTAGACCCTGAAACACTTTCATTCGTATGCTTGTGAGACCTGGGGAGTAGGTATCTTGAGGCCACTAGTTCAATATAATATATATATATATATATATATATATATATATATATATATGAACTATTTTCAGTTACTTCACCTCTAGGTTCCGGGTGAGAACCGCGTCTGAATTATATATATATATATATATATATATATATATCGAGTTTTCGCGGGCACTAAATGTTTTAGGTGGCCATTATCCGCGTAGTTGATAAGAGATCGATGGTAAAATGACGACGTTTCGGCAGAGTCACATCTGCCCTTTTCAGGTCGGTTCGCATAATTCTCGTAGCCTTCTGCTTCTAGTTACTCGAATACTGTATTCGAGTAACTAGAAGCGATCAGTTGTCAACTACGCGGATGAGTTCCCGGAAACCACCTGAAACATATATATGTTGTGTGTGTGTGTGGGCATATCCATGCGCCCGTGGAACAGTTATACGAAATAGGGATAAGAGCAAAACCCTAAAGTAAAATACAAATAACAATGAAAAATTTTTTAGATTAAAACAGAAAATATTATAGTTCAGAAATAAAAAATACCTGAAAAGAGAATTGAGAGATATGATAAAAACTACTGTTAAAGCAACTTGTGTGTCCTGCACTTTATTACAATTGATGCTGAAGTCGGATTTGACAGATGAGTGTTCATATACTCGATGGTTCTGTTGGTACGACCGATGTAGCAATAGAATTGTGGGCAATCGCGACATGAGATTCGTAAATACTACTCGATACTCGTTAAAGAAAGTAAACTTAATTTTACTTAACTATTTTACTTTATTACTTTTGCTTAAACGGAATTAAAAATGTTGGTTCAAAACTGGTTCTCATTCTTTTATATGTATACTCAACTGTTAATTTCATAAAATCCGTAAGACTATTTTGTACAGTGACTCCTCTATTCTTCTGTTATGTTGTTGTTACATATGAATTCTGAACCAGGGAATATGGTGTATGGGTGGTGGGGGTTGACTCCATAAATCAAATATAATAGAAGAATATTAACGAAAATTTTATACGCGCAAATGATTAACTACTTAAAAATAAGAGTTATTTGAAAATCAATTAAAATTGAGGGGTTAAATCTCGAAGTGTATATATTAAATAAATAATATTTTTTGTCTAATTTTGTCAATATCTGTTTATCTAAGTTCATTAGAACTCAATTGGCAGGGTGGTTTAAAAATGAGTTAAATTTTATGAAATTGACAGTTGAGTTAAAATCTTTTCATGAGAGGTTGCATATAATCTGACATTCATATATAAGTTTTTCCAAAAATATTGAGTTCAAGAAAAAACTGCGGCAATGTTGATGTCAATCGATTAAAATTTCGAAAACCGGCCAAAACATCGCCATTTTTCAACTTTAAAAAGTTGTCGTAAATCCAAATTTTAGAACGGATTTTCAAATAAATAATCTTTGCTGATTCTTCTATGCACGCACACTTTTGTCAAAAACTAATGAATATGCACTTTTTTCAGGTGGTTTCGGGAACTCATCCGCGTAGTCTCATATCCCCGGGAGATGGTAAAATAGAAACGTTATCGGCAGACATCTGCCCTTTCAGGTCGGTTGCATGAATCTGGAGCCTTCTTTCTATTCTAGAATGAAGGAATATTAATGAAAATATAATTTTTCCTTCAAAGAGGTCTTTTAGCTGGGGACAGTATCCAGAAAAAAAAATGTCATCGGTGAAAATGAACGGTATGTAAAAAAAATATATTTTACAGTGGATAAAAAATATATTTGGGCAGACGTGATTATTTTTCAAAAAATTTGAAAATCCATATACTTCTTCGCCAATAAAGTTTAAAGCCTAGATGCTGTATTACCGACGGTCAAATTAATATCTTATTAACTATAGCTGCAGCTGTTTGTAATTTTTCTATATTTAAAAATATTTTGTTCTGTCAACGAATATATATCCTTATAAAAACAGGACGTCTTTGTATACATTCGCTTTGGTATGTAAACATCAAGGTATGTTACCCCCTTGATAGAGGCGCTGGTGTTTCTCTTTTATGCGACATGTATATACTATTTGAAGACGCGAGATGTAAAGACGAACATCTAGGATTTTCGGGGAAACTAGCACATAGAGGTTCCGAATCTGGAATTACATGGAACGGCTCCAGACTCGGAACCTCTATGTGCTAGTTTTCCCGAAAATCCTAGATGTCCGTCTTTACATCTCGCGTCTTCAAATTTAACGAAATGTATCAAATAAATAAAGAAGTGTTCGCAACTGATGAATGTTCCCGAACCAGAAACAATATATATTATATATATTGTCTTGCGTACAAAGGAATGACACCTCGAAGAGAGTATTCAATATCTCTGAGAGGTGAAGTAACCTGAAAATTTTATCGTGTCATTTTGTCCAAGGAGTTAAGGGAGAACAGCAATTACACGGAACGGCTCCAGATTCGGAACCTCTGTGTACTGATTCTCTTGAAAATCCTAGATGTCGATCTTACATCTCGCATCTTCAAATTTAACGAAATGCATCAAATGCATAAAGAAGTGTTCGAGAGGACATTCAATTGTGGGAAGAGCAACTGATGAAGGTTCTCGACCAGAAACAATATATATTATATTTATATTTAATATATATTGTCTTGCGTACAAAGGAATGACACCTCGAAGAGAGTATTCAATATCTCTGAGAGGTGAAGTAACCTGAAAATTTTATCGTGTCATTTTGTCCAAGGAGTTAAGGGAGAACAGCAATTACACGGAACGGCTCCAGATTCGGAACCTCTGTGTGCTAATTCTCTCGAAAATCCTAGATGTCGGTCTTACATCTCGCGTATTAATATTTTCGTCGGTTCGATTCCCATAGAATGGCGATGTAGCATAGATAACTTTAGGGAAGCTTCAAAAGTTATTAGTTTTTAGATGTGGAAGTGAATCAGTCAAATATTTGTTCTAGATAATTAAATTTACAGAAAATGACCTTATAATTGCATTAATTTAAGTAACGTTAACAGTTAACGATAACAAATATATTTATTTTTATTACTTACTAAATTTACATAATGCGTATGTGACATGTTCTTATAAAATATTTGAAGATTTTATCTTTTCATTCTCCTAACTGTTTGTTTCTACCCCTACAGTAGCGAATGAACTATTTCTCATTAATTTTCCCTCAAAGTACATTAAACAAGCTTCAACTTTAAATTTCTACCTTACGCAGAGATTTACGGAGATATACGATTATGGCTTTTTTTTATTGCACATCCAACAGAAATTAAATATTTAAACAACATTAAAGATTATTTTAAAGCAAGAGTGAAAAATTATCTCCTCTGGAGGAGTACTTAGGAAGTGATTTCAGTGTATACATTTTTAATGTGTAAAGTGTTTGTCTCTACAATGTCCTTTGTTGTCTATATATTAGAAAATAACATTACATTTTGCATACTCTTTATTGTATACATAATTAATACTCTTGATACTTTTGTTCCTTTTGACTAGTAAAAGCACACTGTTGTAATATCTGGCCATAAATAAACTAAAATAAATTAAACTAGGATTTTGAATATATATAACCCATAGAGCAACGTCGCAGGTAAAACTTCGTATGTAATGTGGGTTTTAAGTTTTGTTTGTTATTTGCTTTGAAACGCTAAATACATAATTTTCATACAAGAAAAAAACGGAAACACTTTTGTTTCCACTTTAACATAAACGTTTACCCAACTTTCTATATTGTTGTCCTAACAATAATATACTTAAAATTATAATTATAATAAATTACAGTCTTCATCAAGAAAGTGGTCATAATTCTGGTGTCGGCTGACCCCGACATAGTTCGTATAATTTTACTACGAATTTTCAACTATTCGAAAGTTGATTATTAAAATGTGAAACGCATTATTCAAAAGTGATATTATGGAAGACGACACATACCTAACTTAGACAATTGCATACAATTAGAAATGCAGTTGCACTCTGTTATACTGGGTTAGTTTGAAGTGTGACAACAATCGAGCAACATGCAATGACAATTACTTAAAAAATATCAGTGCATGATTTTTTGTTTACTTTTATTTATAATTTAAAAATGATTATTAAAAGCAGCTATAACTACCGAAATTCCCAAAATTCGAATTAGTTTCGAAAATGAAGTATATTTATCCATACCAATATACAAAGCTTTCATTTCAAAACTATCCATCCAAAATAACTTTTAAAATAAATTTAAAAGAAAAAGACAAATAAAAACGTTAATTTATATTTACTGGGCGCCACACTTTACATTTATCGGTAAACCTGCAGTTTCAACCCCTAAGAGAATATCACTTCTACAAGTTTAAATACAAAGGGGTATTATGTGATACAGTTTAAAACGTCTCTTTTTTGCCAATCATTTGGCAATATTTTTTTTAATTAGATTGTTTTTTACAGAGTATTGACCTAGAAACTGTCAAAAAGTTAAATTTTAGAAAATAATTGCCAATTACACATTGGTTTAGGATGATTTTTAGGCTCTTTGAACACGAATCCGAGGTCAGATTTCCAAAATTCAAAATGGCGGATCCAAGATGGCGGATGAGATATTTTAAAACAACCGTTATATGCCAAAATTGGTATATAGGGGTTTTGGGGGTCTCTGATCTGATCTCATTTACAAAAATCAAATTGCGGAAGAAATTTTCGTCTATCTATAACCAGAATTAGAAAAAAAATGTTTCAGAAGATTGGCAAAAAAGAGATCTTTAAAAAGAGATATCACATGATACCCCTTTGTATTTGAACTTGTAGAAGTAATATTCACCCCTAGCTTAGCTGTTGAAACCTCAGAGTGACCAATATGTGTAAAATGTGTCCCCCCATACATAAATTAACGGTTTTTTTGTCTTTTTCTTTTAAAGATATTTTAAAAGTTATTTTGGTTTTGAAATTAAAGCATTGTATAAAGACTTATATTTGGTTTCTGTGTGTTGTACATCTAACTTCTGAACCGGTTCAAAAATAATTTTTAGTGCAATCAATTATTCCGGAATTCAAAAATAAAATTTTATAGCTTTGAAAATTGTGGGGATCGGATTTTGTAAAATCACAATTTCTAGGCAACCAAAGGCAATATAGGCATTTATAGGTGGATTCTCTTCAATAATGGAATTAAATACATTTTTCAAAAGGGATTTATTGGATGGGTGAAATGGGGGTCACTTTTGTGGTTGTAAAAGTTCAGTATTTCGGAAACAGAAAATAATGAAACAAAATGTCAAAATCACAAAAATTAATATATATATATATATAAAATTAAAATATATATATATATATATATATATATATATAAATATTATATAAGATGCATAAAATATATAATTGATTACATGAAATGTCAAACATGCGTTAATTACAAAAAAAAAAAAAACGAATGTCAATCAAGCGACTTCCAGCGACACTGTATAATGACTGCCTTCAAATATCAGTCCGGCAGACCTTCTTAAATCCAAGGAAACTTCGAGCTAACAAAACTAACAAAACTAGATCTTGAAATATCAACTCCCAACACATCATGCAAGTAAACCTCTTTGTAAAGTAGAGGAGGGCTAAAGAAGTTGTATAGCATATACCGTTTACCCATAAGATAGGAAGTAGTCTACCTAACAAGGTAGGAAAATATGAGTTCATTTGGGATTGTAGCTTTTTGTATTGTTTTATTACTTGTTGCAGTTTTTTTGAAAGCCTGCCGAAATATGATATTTTCAACTTTATCCGCTAAGTAAGTTCTTTGGCTTTCATCTCCTCAAAAATTTTTCCTGCAAAAGATGGTATCTGAAAATTGTATTTGGAGAACAAAATATAGTAAGGCAATTTTACGAAATTGTTATTCTGAGAGGAAGACATGTCTACAAATGTAGATATCTCTTTCTATCAGAATGACTATGAGGAAGAATTTCTGTACGGACAGCCAGTAATCCCACCAATTTTACGAAAGTGCCTGTGTTCTCCACACAAATACTTACCTATTGTAAAAAAAAATCTATTCACAACGTTTTCCCATACTTATTTTTATTTTTATTATTTATAATTAATTTCATATTTAATACTTTAAAAACATTTACAGTAGTTTGTCAAATATATCAAATATGAGATTCAGAAATGTTATAAGTTGTTTATCAGTCAGTCTCTGTCTCAATTAACAGTCATAAGGTTTAATGAATTTTTGAGCAATATAGTTCATTACTATTTTCATTTTTTAACCATGTAATTCGATTTTCTATTAATAGTAATCCTATTGGTTTAGGATACGATAAACGACAAAGAAGAAGAAGTATATATAATATATATATATATATACAAGTAGTTGGTTGTAGCCAGATACTGGCTGTATCCAGTACTGGCTACATCCAACTATAGGTACTCCCTCAACTAAGTTCAAACAAGATGAGAAAAAAGGAACTGAAGAACTAAGTTTCAAGAGCCATTTTGATAGTAAGATCTTGCTTGCTCATAAATGAATTCATAAGAAGAGGACGGTTCGAACAGTGGAATATTGAAGCTTATTGTTTTTTGTTTGGGTTTGTGGTAGACGAAGAATCCTTTGTACTTGTTTGATCTTGAATATCCAAATTTGGTATTTATATCCATCTTTATTATTATTTTAATTTTATTTTTATGCATTCACTCACAGACTTCTTAATTTATAAATGACTTTCGGCTAGTTTGACACATTTTGACTTTAGCCTACTCAGGTCCTTTATCTAAAAAATGTTAGGATTTAAAAATATTAAATACTCAGTATTTGATTTCCACTACGAGTTCAATTGTTATACTATATTGCCTCATAACAATTATTAAGTGATAGCATTTAAACAAAGAACATTCACACTTGCTCTTTTATTATTCTTTGCCATTGTCCTTCTTAATAATTATTTTAATATAGTCTTTATATTATTTAGCAGCTATTGCTTCCACACCCAAAAGGATATTTAATTATTCATTTCAATTTTCCATTTATGAATCAATCAAGGCTGAAGATAATCTGTGGTTCGATGAAATGTTTAATACAAAAATATTTATTATTTATTTAAAGATATAGCAAGGCTATTTATCATTAGGTCAACTAACAATTGGTGTGATAACCACAAGTTTGTATAAAACTATCGAAACAATGAATGTGTAACTCAACCAAATAAATTAATATTTAATCACATATTTTTATAATTTCTTGGACAGAACAAAATATCGGTATGAATCTGCTTATCATACATCCAATAATATATTGTTCTTGTAACATTAAGCATAAAAAAACATGATTTACAATATACTAAAAAATTTAGGTTTCTGATAGCTTACTTATCTCTTTAATTTTGTTATAAAATATTTTGTTTAATAATCCAAAATGTTTTCACAATTTTAGTCAATGCAGATGTTTAACAAAGTTAGGAATAACGTTTTTCTTAAACATTTCTATTTGACTCGTGTAAAATGACTTTTTACTATTTTCTCTTATTATGTGTGATAATAATAGATTTGAACTTCTGGGATGGAAATAGAATTATAACAATTTGTATGTATTTTTCAATGTTTCAACACTTTCAGGGAAATAGCACCACAAGTCACGAAATTTCTGTATATTTCCAAACGTTTCGGAGTCTAGGTCAGATTCCGTTGTCTATGGCAGAGAAACTATGACTTTTGAAATATAAACTTTCAAGTTTATGTGGTGTTATTCCCAAATAACTCAGAAAAAATAAAAACCAGAGATGCCACAATTATCCTTCAGAAAACAACTGTTAGTGTGAGTCGGTTTGCTAAAAACGTTTGTTCCAAATGTCGCTTCAGTTTTAGTTATTAAAATGTCTATGAAAGATAATTTGTTATTCTGTTCAAGTTCTAGTGTAAACTGTTGTTCTTTGTTGTTTATGTCGTTATGTAATTCATGTAAGTCTTCAAGATTATGTTCCAAAATAACGAATATAACATCAACATAGCGCCTCCAAACCGAAGGTTTAATCTGTTTTGAGAAAATTGATTGCTCTTCAAATTTTTCCATAAAAATGTTGCTTAAAGCAGGAGACAGACAGGAACCCATTGCCATGCTATCCTATTGGTACAAGTTATCATTAAGTTGAAAATATGTTATCTTTGTAAAAATGTTAGCAGTACCATTATCGAATCAATGGACAACTGTGTACGTTGGTTTGGTAAAGAGTCATGTTCTAATCGTTCATTTACTATGGGTTTTTTGGTGACAGGAACATTATTCTATAGATTTACAATTTCAAAACTAGATAGTGTGAAAGTATTTTTGTATTGTATATTTGATAATTTTTCTAAGATTTGTGTGCTGTTTTTAATGTGAAAGTTGGGTTAACCATTATTTAGTGAAATCATTTTTAAAAGAAACTTCGAGAGTTCAGTACATGGTGAATTTATAGACCTGACAATTGATCTCAAAGGAATGTCTGGTTTATGAATTTTAGGTAACCCATAGGAATAGTGTGGAGTGAGTTTTTTACGTTCTTGTTCTGTAAATTCATGTTTGTGATTGAAAAGTAATCTTTGTTTAATTATGTATATTGATTTTGGTTTATTATGTTTTGAATGTTCAATTCGTAGTAAATTTTATTTAAAATAACTGTAGCATTGCCTTTACCTGCTGCTAATAATAGTGTTGTCATTTTTTAAAACTTTAATTGAACATAATTAATTATTGGAAAGGTAATTTTTGATATGTATAGGTTCTTCTAGTTCAATTATTGCTCTAATTAGACATTCTTGAGCTTTACTACCGTTTAATTTGTTTGCAGTTTGTTCTATGGCACTGATAATATCAAATGTTGGAATAGCTTTTGGGAAAATTGCAAAATTAAGGCCCTTTTGTAAAATTGAGGTTTCAGAAAGATTAATGACAGTTTTTCAGATCAAAATGTTGATTTTTCACAAAATATTTCGGCACATTTTTATCTGAAAGAAGTTGATTGATTGTTAAAATCATTTTCTGGTATTCGATAAGAAAGCAAGTTCTGTACCTACCCAATATCTTTTTCTAATTTAAACTTATTAAAACAATTAAATTGGATTCGTTCCAATATGCCATGAATCCTTCCGCATATGTAGGTGCGGTTGACGAAATCTTAATACTTTGGGAATAATCCCCATCTGCACTATTTTATAACAAAGTCGCAACTAGGAGCGTCACATAAAATTATGAAGAACTTTATAATTATATGATCTCTAGAAGTTTCTGTGGTACCCTGTATATTACTTGTGGTGTTAGTTTCCAAAAAGTGCTTGAAGATTGAAAAATATTGCACAAATATCCTTCAGAAAACAAGTGTACACTCTTTTTGTAAAAAAAAATATTTTATAAAGAGATTTAATAATTGCAACCGTCTTTAAGACAAATTCTATAATATGTTATGAAACACATTTATGATTGTACCGTGTCTCTATATGCAAGATATCTTCACGGGACATTTCTTCATGCTTATTACATGCTGTTTTTTTTGTGACTTCAACAAATGAATTTTCATGCACGTAGTGCTCTCAAGGGGTTTACAAAAACACAGAAGTATTCTAATGATTTCCTAATAGTAATAGATAAGGAAATCTCTGATTTATATAGCTTTTTTTCATCTGTTTTTTGTTTATTTTCAAGGTGATGTCTACTACCTGTCAATTGTCTATCTGCGAAATTTTAGCTTCGTGAATACGATTTCTCTATATTATCTTTACAACCCCTTTTCACCCTCTTTTAGGAGTAGTGTGAAGTAATTGTTATGAGTAAATCTGCAAAGTTTAAAGCAAATAGGACGCGCTTTAAAAAGTTTCAAACAACAATACTCCCATCCTCATCCTACATCCCATTAGCCTATAACCGTCTACCGTCTCCAGCGTCCCAGCAATCATTGTACCAAAATTAAGAAGTGAAAGCATAACAACCAACTCACATTCCCCTTTATAATTTTAAATAAGGATTTTATTTGATCTTATAAGACAAATCTTCACTCATTCCTGTGGACGATGACCATTTATTTATGTATCTGATGTATTCAAATGTTTCCTTTGTCTATCTTCACCAACAGTTTATGTTAGTAACGTTAAAATGTCTTTCGCGTGACTACGACTTACTTAAGACATTTACTACGATTGAGTTCGCAAAGTCGCCTTAGTGATATCACTTCTTCAACTAATGATCTAGTTAAATGACTAAACGTTTCAAAACACCTTTCCAAGATCAAGGACTGACGTACTCTAGCCATTCTTAGCCAACCATACCTTTCCCTCATGCTAAGCGACCGCTGAAAGACGTAGGGAGCGAGATTAATGTAAGAATTTTCTGAAAAAATCTAAGAAATAATTAGGTTGGTCGCCTTGCCATACGGTAAAGTGCACAATCACTCGGACTAATATGTTGGTAAATAAGTATTTGAAAGTGCATAAAAATTTGCATTTGTTGTTTACAGTTCCCGGTAGAACGCATAATTTTTTTATTAGTTGCATTACTTATTGGATAAGGATACCGTTTTGTGCGCCTTAATAAGCGTCGATATGTGGTTTCATTTTATTACGTGGTTGCGAAATTATAATTAATTGATTTAAAAATTTGAGTTAATCAAACAATTCGAGTCATTTTTCTTAGAAGCTATTAAGACTGTATGTGAAGTAGTAAGTCGTGGAGAATGTACAAAATAACGGTATCTGTACCAAGTGAAGCAAAATCAAGCTTAATTTCTCTAAATTTATGTTTTAATATAAATTAAAAAGCTATCCCCATATTTTTAAATGTTTTCTCGACCAACCGTCCTTGTAACTCAAGTCGTTTCTTCATAATTGATTTTAATCCTTCATTTGAGTTTTCGTTAAATAAATGAAAATCAAAATGTAGTTGGTGAATTTCGTGGGAATTTTCCGGAAAACTTGTCTTCTTATAGAATAATTGTAACAATTTTATCTGAGTGAAAGTAACTGTATGAATTTATCAACTAGATTTCCTGTTTACTAGTATGAATGAATATTGCAAGAAACTCTTTTCTATTTAATGTAATGATTCGTTTCAGGCTCAAGAGCCTTGTCGAACAATGTTTTTCTGAAGTAATTTGTAGGAACCATTGACCTCACTCGACATTTTCATACACTATCAAATTGAGTACATGTCGAACTCCTTTACGAAAAAAACTCAAATGGAAAGTGGTGCTGGTAAGTTTCGGGTAGATCGGTGATAAATTAAGTCAACTTTGCCTTGACAAAATTGTCAAAGTAACCCATTTTTTTATAGCAACTTTTTGCATTAGCTCGAAACTGAATCTCACTAGAATAACTCCTACCAACAGTATTAACCACATGATCTGAAAACATGTCCAGAAATATATCAGGCACTCCTAGAAGTGAAGCTTCTAGGACAACAAATTATGTTCACCATTATTATATGTTTTTTTTGCAAGAGATAAGTATTTCAAATTATAATTGGGGAACAAAATGTTATAAGGCAATTTGGAAAATTATTCCTTTTTTTCTCTAGATCTAGGTTAATTCAATCCAATTTTCGCATTGATTACCATTATACATCTGGTTTTCGAAATTTTTCATTTTTGTAAACCAACCAAATTTGATTACATAAGACGGGTGAACAAATCAAATTTGTGGACAAATCAAAGGACCAGGCACCTTTCTTATGGAAAAATGGACTTTCGTCAAATTGTTTAAAATTTTGGTATGTTGTAGAAGTTGATGTTCTGAGAAAAAGAGTCCATGGGCTCAAACAGATTCTATGACTAGTTTTCGCGATACAGAGTGTTAAATATCAAAAAAGCCGCATTTTTGATATGAGATTTCCAATAATAGACGTGCTTTATTTCTGGTTATTGTAGAAATTATGATTTGTACATTATTGGACATACATATTTCACAAAAAAATTGCTATAAGTTTTGGTGGATTACAGGGTATTTAAAAAATACGTAACACGTGATTTTGAAAAAAATCTTTTTTTTATTACAATGTTGAAAACGTAAGAAGATATAATGCACAATTAATATCTTGATAAAGTAATAATTTTTTGGATATGCTTCATATAAGTGTGAGCCAGAAACATAGCTAGAGAAGGCATATATTGTTTTTTCCTATTAATGAGTTAATGAGTTACCCTGTACGAACCATCCGTACTGCAATTTTAATAAGACAATAAACAGATACGATCCTTCTCTTGATACTCAACAGGATGTTAACCTCATTGCAAAAACTATACATATTAAAAAAGATAGTTTTTTTACTACTCTGTAGTTTTAAATTCTCTCCGTCAACTTTGTATGTGATAACATTGTTATGTTAACAAATGTTCAGTGTTTAACTATGCAGACTATTGTTAAAATGGTCTGACTAATTTTCGAGATATAGGGTGTTAAACGTGGGAAATGTCTCCTTTTACTTATCAGATTTCTCATAACAGACGTGTATTATTTCGATATATTGCAGGAAAGAAAATTTTCGCATTATTTGACAAAAATATTGAATAAAACAATTACCTTTAATTATCTTTGATTACAGTGTGTCTCCAATATATGTATCATGTTTTTTCAGAAAACTCATTTTTTATTACAACGATGAATACATAAGATGTAATCGCACAATTAATAAGCAATGAGTTCTTGGACGTGTTCATATATTATACAGTGTAAGTCGTAAATATAGCTATAGTGGGAATATACCATTTTTTACCATTAATGAGTAACCCTGTATAACTGCAAGACTTTAATTTGTACAATTTTGGCAAACCTGTAGAATTTAGTGTGATGAGTCGAAGATTTGTAGAATTTAATATAAAAATTCCAGGACACATTGTTTATAAAGTGTTAGTTATTAATGGAAAAAATACTAGATGCCCACTTTAGCACTGTATAATGTATGAACACGTCTAAGAATTAATTTCTTTAACATTATATAAACTGAGCAATTAGATCTTCTTATGTATTCAACGTTATAAAAAATGAGGTTTCTAAAAAAACATGCTACATATATGGGAAACACTCTGTAATAAAAAATAATTAATAGTAAATTTTGGTGCAATATTTATTTCAAACAATGTGCAAACCACGTTTTCTGCAATAAACGGAAATAAAACGCATCTATCATGAGAAATCTGATACGATTAAGGTGAAATTTCCGATGTTCAACACTCTATATCTCGAAAACTAGTAGTACAATTTTAATAATATTCTGCTCAGTAAAACACTGAACATTTGTTAACGTAAAAATACTTACAAAGTGGATGGAGAGAATTTAAAACTACGGGGTAGTATAAAAAATGCATTTTGTCAATATGTATAGTTTTTGCAATCAGTTTAACATCCCGTTAATGGTTCTTTCAGGGTGACTCATTAATAGGAAAAAATAATATATGCCTTCTCTAGCTATATTTATGGCTCACACTGTATATTATATGAAGCACATCCAAGAAATTGTTACTTATTATTACCAAATATTTATGTCCAATAATGTACAAATAACAATTTCTCCAATAACCGGAAATAAAGCACATCTACCATTGGAAATCTCATATCAAAAATGCGTTTTTTTCGATGTTTTACACTCGAAAACTAGTCTTAGAATCTGTTTGAGCCCATGGAATCTTTTGCCAGAACGTCAACTTCTACAACTTACCAAAATTTCAAACAATTTGACGGAAGTCCATTTTTCCATAAGAAAGGTGCCTGGTCCTTAGGCAACCATAAGATAGACTTGGATGAAACAATGATCTTTTTTAAATAAAAATTTTAAAACAGAAAACTTGAAAAAGTGAGCTGTATGATCGTAAACAATCGGGGCACTTTCAACCTAACCTAACCTAACCTAACCTGCATTTGAGATGGAAATATCTATTGCTAGAAGAGCAAGGAAACTAACAGGATCAAGTTATCACTCACCAATCCTCAAATTGTCACAGGCAAAAAAAAATTGTGACAAATAACAAAAATTCTATTAAACCGAGAATTTGAAATCAAACCTTCAGCTAAAACACACACAAACTTTGTGAAAGAAGAGTAACAACTAAAAACTACGCTAGGAAACAGCAACGTGGCTTCACAAAAAATGAAAAGGAACAATGGGAATTACTGACCGATAAATTGCTTACGGATAGTGTCTAAATTATTAGTTACTTGAGCGAAAAAACAAATAGAAATTAAGAGAAAATAGAGTAGATAAGAATCTCAGGTATAGATGTCGTCTACAAAGGTTAAATCTCTATAGTGGGCAAAAGGACAAAAAATATTCAATGCAAAAGATCAATAAAACCCGATAATAAACGATCATCTATGATCTCAGGAAAATAACAGATATTAACCTTGTGTCATATAATAAACAGAAGAACAAGCAAAGAAATAGCAAATGAATACTTAATGAACCTATGCCATGAAATAATAAAGGAATAAACTAATATATTTATGTTTATATACACGGTGGGACATTTATCTTGGGATAAGCTACTGTATTGAAGTGGATTTCAATATTTCGAAAAAGGGTTCGTATACAAGTTTTGAGGTTTCAAGTGGGTTATTAAAATTGTCCATATTACTCCCTCTTTGGGTAGGAAATGGCTTTTACCGTCCGGAAGTGGGAAATATTGTTTGTAGATGTGCCCAATTTTTGCTGTTGATTTCGGAAGGAACATGAAAAACAAGTTATTTTCGTTGTTGCCACTTTGTTGGTTTGATCCCATAAAATTGAGCTAATTTCGGCGGCATCAATAAAGTGTCAAGAAAAAAAGGTGTTTGCCTTCCATTTTTCTTTGGAAATCCACTGTAACAATTGAGTTTTTCCGCTTGAAAAAGTCATTTCATGTCCGGACCGGAAGTCATACTATGGGCCGTCATTATGTTTCAATGTAAGGTGCTCATTTGCTTCACAGCAATTAAAGCAAATAATTTGAGTTGATTGAAAATTCCATCAAATATAATTTAGACTCTATTTATATCTACAATAAGTCTAATTTTTAAAACTCATTCCTGAGAAACACCTGTTGCTTTCTGCGTTTGTAAGTATCGTTTTATATTGTTTATGAGCTTATACTCTGCAACAATATATTTCTTAAATGATTCACAATTTCAATTCATATTAGTTCAAAATAACACATTCAGTTCAGGTTATTGCCCAGAATAAAATTACCGAGTATACAGGGTGTTTTGTAGAACGTTCGCCAAACATGGAAGGCATGTCCGGCTATATTATATACCATATAAAGTCTAGATCTTAGTTTTTTTTTTAATTTAATTTTTTTTCTTATTTCTCAGATTTTTACATTTAAACGGTTGTAACTTTTTATTTTTCACTGAATCTTCACCAAATCAACTTAAATGTAATCTATGATGTCTGTTTGCTCATCAGCATTTGATATTTAACACAAATGATTGGTTGAAAAAAATATATGAGTCCACAAATGGCGAGGTTCCATAAAAAAGTAATTAAGTTAAACACTTTATCACGTTAAAAAAAACATAAAAAATAACATACGAAGCATATCGAGAACTTCGAATGCTTACAAAAACTTCTCTACTTCAACCCCTTTCCAACGATATATCACACTATAGATCTATCACAGCAATAAAACATATTTGCAATAATTTGTTATAAATTTTGTTCATACCGGTTTCTAGTTACGGATGCAATGCGAACCTTTTTCTGACTTCAGTGGTAGTTTCTAGTCGCATTTCATATTATTTCAAAAGAAATTTATTCTTCCTTAATTACTCCTTCTTTTAATTTCTCTCTCATAAACGAGTTGTTTGGTCCGTCCTCTACAAAAAAATCAAAGGGAGTAGGTCTGGCGACCTTGGAGACCAGAGTTAGAGTTCTCTCTACGCGTTTGGGAATGAATATAGGCGCTCTCTATGTGCTGGACACAATTTTTCGTCTGTCTTCTAGGACTTCATTTAAGATGAAATTCATAAACAATTAAACTCAGTAGAAACCAAGGAGCAGTTAAGGGAGAATCAATGTTGGGTTCCAAATAATGTGGGAATCTTTCTTATGAGATGAAATCCAATTTAGGCAGACCAATAATATTCACATTATGGGCGTCCTGTCAGAGAGCGCCTGGAGAATTCATTTCAAACGCGTGTAAACTGGCCCTATACACGTTTAGGAGACGGCCAAGCAACTCTTTCGTCAGAGAAATAAAAACGAAGGAGAATAAGAGCAAGAAGATGTTGCTTTTGAAATAATATAGGATTCGACTTACCACTGTAGGAGTCGGAAAAAGTGATAGCGGTAGAACGGTTTGTCAATGTATCAAATTAGCTTATACCTTGTCAAATTTTATTATGCAACTTTCCAATACGTGTGATTTCTCGGGTTGAAATAGAAAAGTTTTTGTAAGTGCTGGATGTGCTTCTTTTTTTTTGTAAAGTGATAATAGTGTTTCATTTCTTTTTTATGGAAATTTATTTCAGCCAATATTTGTGTTCAAAATGAGCAAACAGAACATATTCAGTTTACTTGGGGAAGATACAATGAAAAATAAAAAGTTATACAGTTTAAATGTAAAAATTTGAGAAATAAGGAAAAAAGAAATTAAAAAAAAACAAAAACCGTAAGATATCTAGACTTTATATGGGCTATATAATATAGCACATAAGCCGAATGTTTGGCGAACGTTTTACAAAACACCCTGTATATCTTATGTTATACATACATAGTAATTCCTTCAAAGATAATCAAGTTATCTGCACTAGGCCACCCTTAAAAACTATTTTTTTTTTGTTATGATTCTAGTTGTAGTACAGTTTTACATTGCTACAATGAATAGAAAATGTATCCTTAATATTATGAATATTGCAGAGTATCTTTTGAATGTTACTCCTTCTTGGTTACATTTTATTTTTATTTTACGTATTTTTTTGTACCCATTTTTGAGCTTTTTTCATCTTTCATCATATTTGTCAAGTGGTGAAGTGCATTTTTAGTCAATTTTTTTTGAGAATCCGTACATATGCTGAGAATACCAAAGACTCAAGATGAGATTTTTTTCCAAAAATTTTCCTATTTCTTTATTCAGTCAAGTTTTCTCAAACGGCAGTATTTAGATAATAAAATTGGTAGAAATATTTCTTACTAATGGAACAATATTGTATTTTATTTTTGGAATTTTCTTTAGATATAAAATAATTTTCAATTAGTATTTTCAATTACATGTTGTCGCAAAATGTAAAGCGGTATTCTAAATCGCATACGAACTATGAAACTCCGTTTTAAACGCACATAATGCAGGTATACATTTATTTATAATCAACACTGTTAAAGAAATATTCTGAAGGTAAACCGCAAGAAAACAGTAATGGTTAAGATTTCGTAATGCCATTTTTCGGTTTACAGACGGCAGAATTTTATTCTTTTGGCAAGTATTTAGAAATGCATAAATTAATTTGAACAAATTGACCGACTTTCGATCGTTAGGAAGTTTCGTAATATTGTTAATATTACTTAGTTATTATAAGTTTGAAAGGTACTTACTTGGTAGATATCTACAATTACTTATGCCTGAAAATAAACGCAATCAATATCCTCTTTATAGAAGGATGATCAAGGAATTAGTTTTTTTGATATGGTTTCAAAAGTTTTGCATCTCCCTGTATGTACATGTTGAAATAATTTTACTGAAACATTTTTTTTGTTTTTCATCTACGTCACTTTAATAAATACAAGATTGTATTTTGTTCCTACTTGCTACCCCATTCCAAATATCTTTTTTTCTTAACAAAGATAGATTTTTTCCTAATTGTTTATTTGAAATTGTCCCATCAAGTTTCTTTCCTTCTTACTGTCTATCTGATGGTGTCCAAATCCAAATCTTAATTAGCTGTCAATCCTGCTGGTCCCGTTAACTGACTGTACTAACTTAGCCTTCTTATTTGTTATCTGTCTATTATGTTGTCTTCATATTCATTATATTTTTATCTTTGATTCAACTAACTTCTATTAGGTATTTATTTCCTATAGTTATGGAGTTTATCTGTTTAATGGATCTATATCTTCTTGTTCTCGCATCACGTTGAATTTTTTGTTCCACCACTTTACAAATAGCATACCCCTTTTCATTTATTCAGTGTGTTTAACCTTTTCACAATTCAATTTTTTGCTTCTTATCAAAATTTATTTGAAACACCCACTTTTTGAAATATTTGTCGATATCTCATGCAGCGATGACATAGTTATCTCTTCACTAATCAATTATTGTCTTAGATTAATTGCGTATTGTACTAACAATTTTCTTGAAGCAATTCCTGGAAATATTTTTTCTGTTTGCCTATTACTATTTCTCGGTTTTGAGATTGTTTTCCAAGTTTTCTCTGGTCTACTATTTGCACCGATTGCAACTTTCAAAATTTCACATGTTTTAAGCCCGTTTTTAGGGTTCCGTATATACAATATACGGATACCCTTATAGTATCACTCAGGATTTCTGTTTCTGTCACATCACAGCAATTTTCTCCTAAATTACTGGACGCAAGAGGTTGAAATTTGGTATCAATGTATAGTTTGGTGATCCGATCAGAAGTACATATCGTAAAAGAAGTAATTTTGATTTTAGGGGTACTTCTTGGGGGAAAAACTAAAAAAATCGACTGTTCCCCTCCCTCTGATCTCCGAAACTATTGAGCCCAAAACTTTGGAAAAAATAGGAAATATAGAACGTTGCTCGAACTTTACTGGAAAAATAAGGAGAAACCATTAATATTAATTTTGGGGGGCAAATTATAGAATTAAATGAAAATTAAAAAATAAATAAAAAATTCAAACGCATCATGTAATACATCAAATGAAAGGTATGTCATATTTAAAAAAAAGTTAAAAAGATATCATTATTATCACCGAAACTATCAAACGTAAAGTTTTGAAAAGTTTTGAAAAAAATTAGGGGTATAGGGTCTGATCTGAAGTTTACTAGAAAAATAAGGAGAAACCTCTACTTTTAATTTTGGGGGCCAAATTACAGAATTAAATGGAAAATATAAAATTAATATTGTTTCTAACCTATCATGTTATATATCAAATAAAAGGGCTCATTATGACGAAGACAAATATATTTTTTTCATATTTTTAAAATAAATTGATTAAGAGATATTAACAAAAATATAAATTTTTTTAACCATTCCGCCCCCCCCCTTATCACCGAAATCATAAGCTGGAATATTTTGAAAAAATGGAGGTATA
This sequence comes from Octodonta nipae, assembly GCA_034190945.1. Lineage (NCBI taxonomy): Eukaryota > Metazoa > Arthropoda > Insecta > Coleoptera > Chrysomelidae > Octodonta > Octodonta nipae. Next base: position 89,818,124 of record CM067222.1, on the reverse strand, counting down.
GCCTGAACTTTACTGGAAAAATAAGGAGAAACCCCTAATATTCATTTTGGGAGGCAAATTATAGAATTAAATGAAAAATAAAAAATTATAATTGCTTCTAACGGATCATGTAATATATCAAATCACAGGGCTCATTATGACGCATACAAATATATTTTTTTATTTTGTTTTAAATGAATATTTTAACATATATTAAAAAAATATTTTTAAAAAAATTCCCATTTCCCCCTTTATTCCCCAAACTATAAGACCTAATTTTTTTTGCAGGAAATATATGAAGAAATCCCTAACAATAATATTGGGGGCCAATTTATAGAATTAAATGGAAAATAAAAAAATATTTTTTAACGCATCATGCAATACATCAAATGAAAGGGCTCATTATTTCCGAAACCATACTACCTAAAACTTAGAAATAATTAGGGGTACTGGGGCTCACTTGAAATTTATAAGAAAAATTATTAGAAAACACCCCATAGTAATTTTAGGAGCAAATTATACAATTAAATGGAAAATACAAATACAGTTTTCAAACGCATCATGTAATATATCAGATAAAACTCTCATTATGTGAATTACAACTATATCATATTTTTTAATCATTTTGTTTAAAATATATTAACAAAAATATTAAACATTGACTTAATTCCCACTTTAGAAACTACACTACTTAAATTTTGAAAAATATAATATTGTATTTGTATTTTTAAATAATTTGAATAACAGATTTAATAATTTATAATTTAAAACTTGACCTATTTTGCCCCTTATCTTCCAATCTACAGAGCCTCAAAACTCAGACAGTAGATTATAAAATGCTTCTCAGAAAGTTTATTAGTAAAATAAAACTCTAATGTTAATTTTTGGGGGCCAAATTAGAAAATTAAATTCATATGTATTCTGATAAAAATCAAGCGAATCCTGGAGCAGATAAAATAATAAGTCAATGTGTGGAATATCAAAGTGTATATTTTTTATAAATTTAAAACGCTTGCTTTAAAAGATATTAGGGTAAATATAAGAAAATGCACTCATGATGTGGGATGCTTGTCTGAAACTGGAATATTAGAATCTTGAAGGTGGTACGGAATCCTTAGTATGCGAGTCCAACTCGCACTTGGCCAAATTATTTTGGCTTATTCCTACTTGGTTTTGCTTCTAATCCGAATCTTACATATAATTGTTCTATCTCCGGAATCTTTGCTCTATAGCCGTCTATGGTCTACAGCGATCTCTCTGAATGCTGAAGTAACCTCCTATATTACCGTTTCCAGCTACTCAAACGTTACATTAACAATCATTGTATTTTTATGCATCAGTCTTAGTTGAAATGGAAATGCTTTCTAATAGCTTCATGCAATAAACACAAACTTTTTTGGAAGTGTTCTAACTGCTGCCGTCAAGTCTTTAACTTAAAATATGGCACACACAATTGGAATGTTTATTAGAACGAAAAGGAAATTGTGTGCAGGTATCTTATATTAATTTGGTATTATGATATAATAAAATCGTAGAGCTTCAAAAGAGCATCTAAAACGAAGGTATTCTTAATTTATTACATTATCCCCGTTTTTTACACAGATACCTCTGGTGTATGGGTATGGGTATTTCAAGATCAAGGTAGTGTGTGGTGTCAATCTAAACGTGTCGAATCAAATTTCATGTTGGATTTCATTCCCATAGTCATCTATTTTCAGATGTGTAGGTGTGAGTCTCCAATAAAACACTTTCACTTCAAAAAAGAAAATCCAATATGCCGGCCATAAATAAAAAACAAAGTAGATGATGGTGAACAGAGGACGAAACGTCTGGTAGCAAACCTGAAAAAAAAAACATTATTTGGGAAGAATAAATTGGCAAAGAAAATCATTTTGAAATCCTGGAAAAAGAAATAATAAGTAAAAGCGTTTTCTTTTAAATTTCACTTTATACGGTATATCTTCGTACATATTTGGAATTTCGAAACTGGCTCAACTGCAGATTGTTAGTCACGTGGGTGTTCAACTTTGCTCCGCTTTTACCATTCACATATCTTTTGTAGTTTCCGAGACCCTAATGATGAGGTGTGGATTTAAACAGCCTGTATAATTGATTGAACAGGAACTGAACGCCTACGGAAACATAGAAATTAACAAACAATTTAATCAATATAATAAGAACTGCAGATTACTTACATACATAGGCGAGTTAGCAGTATTGATCTTCTGAATGAGTAATTTCCTCAAGTTCGTCTCATATTAGCTGTCAATAACACTACATTAGTTTAGCCTAGGGTTATAAATTTGAAGTACAATATATGGAAATGTTGTACTGACAGTGAAATGTATCTAAGTACAGACAGTTTCTTAATTTTATTTAACCAACACTATATGTATTTGTTTTTAGCAATGTTTTAAATACTCTCTACGAGGTTTCATTCTTTTGTATGCAAGACAATATATATGATATATATTGTTTCTGGTCGGGAAACTTCATCAGTTGCGCTTCCCACAATAGAATGTCCTCTCGAACACTTATTTATGTATTTGATACATAACAGTAAATTTGTAGACGCGAGATGTAAGACCAACATCTAGGATTTTCGGGGAAACTAGCACACAGGTGAAGTAACTTGAAAATTTTATCGTATCATTCTAACTTAGGAGTTACAGGAGAACAGCAATTACACGGAACGGCTCCAGATTCGGAACCTCTGTGTACTGATTCTCTTGAAAATCCTAGATGTCGGGCTTACATCTCGCGTCTACAAATGTTTTATGTTTGTATATCGGGCATATTTGTACAATCTTGCAAAATTCTGTAATCAATAATAAGTTGTTTCTTCAACATGAGACTAAGATTATAAAGATTATAAAACAAAAGGAAGTGTGTTAACCCAGAAATAATGTAAACACTGCACCTTTAGGCCATTATAAAATTATGTTTAACATTTTTTTTACACAGTATTCGGTTAGCAAATGTTTATATTTACAACACAAAAAATGTAGGTCAAAAAATTCGTGTTGACCTTCTTAACCGAAGAGATAGATGACCTTCGTCAAATCCATTATGTACTTATCAAGTGCCTGTGTTTTGTACATGGTTCAACAAACTTTTAGGGTTTTTAACCTTTGTAATCACATTTTTAAGTAGGTTACACTTCGTTTAGATAATTAGACACATTTGAATATTTTGTTAATGGAATTGTGGTATAAATATTTTTGTTAAATTTTGGTGAACTTTGATATTTACATAAATCTGAATTCCTACGTTACGAGTAGGATATTTTGAGAGAGATAATGTGGTTGTTGTTTCAATGAGGTTTCTTTTATATTCTTTGAGTTTTAGAAGCTGATTTGTTGCTTCGGAGCTGAAGTCTTCTTTTCAGCCCTGCACATTTTTCTCTGGTTTGTTCGTAACTACCGAGTTCTAACCGGCTTTTGTTGCTACCGCAATTTATTGTTGCAACTTTAGGCTGAAAACTGTTTTGCAGAAAATTTCTTTGGTTTATTTCCAACTTCAGATGTTTTCTTTTCATCGCTTGCCAATTTCATCAAAAAATAGGATTTTGATGTAATTTTCTCAAATTATTTTTCTATCTTGAGTATTACATGCGAACTGACAACTATTTTAATTGCTTCTGTAAATTGAAATCATCTTTTAGCTCCTGCAACTTTTCTAGCTCTTCTTATTCAATTTTTGCTTGTTCTACTCTCAGTTCTTATTAGTTTCTGCATCTACTCCCAGCTTTATTGGTTTGCTTTATTTCTACACTTTATGCGTTCTTCCGTTAGATTCGAGATTTTACCAGTCATCGATATGTGTTCCCTGTCTATTGTTCTCACATTTGTGTTATACTTTTGTTTGTGTCCAGGGTTAGAAACATTGATTGTCCTTTACCTCAGTATACAAGAGAGTAAATAAACAGTATAAAGTAAGAGTCAGTCAAAACTGGTTAGAGCCTAACTGATGAAATTAGTATTCTCACTAATGAAGATCTCATGTAGACTGATTTAGCTCTTATTTTCAGTATAAGGTGGAGTATTATATTTTCGTAGAGCTTATGCTACCTGCATTTACTGTATTTTTCCCTGTATCATATTCTATTTTCATGTTGTCAAAGACGGCAGAGCAAATATTTATACCCACGATGTCATGGGTTTGTCACTGATTATTTGCAGAACAATTATCTCTATTATTACAGCTCCAGTGATTCTATTATTTATTATTACAGATTCATGTGCTATATAATATTTGGTTCATGTTACAAATAATTCCTGTATTATATTTATTTCTCTGCGTGATTTTTAGTCACACGAATTGTATACTTTTCTCCAGCTGTCTAAATTAAGTGTTTTTTAATGTTTTCCTAATGTGCTGACAACCTTTTTTTTGTAATAAGTTATTATCAGCAATTCCCAATTACTTTATTTTTATCACTTTTATATGTACTGTGAAATGCTGTCACAATAGTACACATCTGCTACTGATGAATATTCATGCAAGTTTCTTAATTTACATGAAAATATTGTTTAAGCAGTTTTACGTGCTTATTTCAGTTTATAGATACTTAGAATTTTAATGACGTTATTACTGACGTTTTCCAAATTTGACATCACAATAAGAATTTATCCAGTTGCAACTTTTAATTTTAATACAAAATTTTCACATTTTTGAGATTCACTATTTGTGATGCATTTCTTAACAAAAAAGAGTGAAAGTCATAGAGGATGAATGATGGAAACAAAAGCTTCGTACGAAAAATACTTCCCGTCTCTCGTTATCTCAATATCGTTGTTTCCCTTTCTTTATGTCATTCTTGGTCATGAATGTATATTAGAATACATTAAATTAGTGTGGCACTGTGTAAGAGGCTGGATTTTAAACAGCACACCAAAAGTTTTTAGAATATCTTATAGGTTTTTAGGAAACAATATGTTTTACATATCCTTGGTTGAGAAAAGGACAAAGAGAAATTTAGCAATCCACATCATACACCATATTTCAACACCAGTGTCATTCTGGTCACTTAAATTTGTTATTTAATGCTTTCAATTAGACTTTTACTTCCTCTAAATGATCAAGTTTGGTCATCTTTCCGGAAGCATCGAGTACCAGTCCGAAGGCCTCACTAAATCATTCAATCGGTAGTAGCGACGGGCGGTGTGTACTAAGGGCAGAGACATAATCAACGCGATCTTATGACTCACGCTCAGTGGGAATTCCTCGTTCATGGGGAACAATTGCAAGTCCCAATCCCTAGCACAAAGGAGGTTCAGAGGGTTACCCGTGCCGCTGATTCCTTCAGTGTAAGCCCAAAACATCTAAGGGTATCACAGACCTGTTATTGCTCAATCTCGTGCGGCTAGAAGCCACCTGTCCCTCTAAGAAGAATTGTGTGTGCATCTACAATAAAAACTGCGCACGGCAGAGGTCGAAACCAACTATTGGCGGGTCTTTGGGATGTCGAAATACGCTTAGTTAGAAGGCTAGAGTCTCGTTCGTTATCGGAATTAATCAAACAAATTGCTCCACCAACTAAGAACGGCCATGCACCACCACCTACCGAATCAAAAAAGAACTATTTTCTGTTTAATATTAATATAAGTTTGTTATCCTTGTCTCTATCATCCGTAAACTTCGTAACGTTGCCGTTTATGACGTATGTTAAGTCTCTAATTTAAAATATCGCAAACAGACAAATGACATTTGAGGCGCGAGATGTAAAGACGACATCTAGGATTTTCCGAGAAACTAGCACATAGATGTTCCGAATCTGAAGCCATTCCATGTAATTGCTGTTATCCCGTAACTCCTAGGTGAGAATGTCAGGAGAAAATTTGCAGGTTAACTTTACCTGTCAGAGATCTGTTGTAGAAAAGAATGACACCTCGAAGAGAGTATTCAATATCTCTGACAGGTGAAGTTAACCTGAAAATTTCATCGTGATTTTCTATCCTAGGAGTTACGGGATAACAGCAATTACAAGGAACGACTCCAGATTGGAACATGTATGTGCTAGTTTCCCCGATAATCCTAGATGTCGTCTTTACATCTCTCGAGTACAAATTTACCGATATGTATCAAATACGTAAATAAAAGTTCGAGAGGACATTCTATGGTGGGAAGGGCAACTGATGAAGGTTCCCTGACCACCTCGAAGAGATTATAGAGAAATGGAATGTTTATTAGAACGAAAAGCAAATTTTGTGCTGGTATTATGTATGAGTTGGATGTTATATTTGTTTATTTACTATAATAATTTCTATAAACGATGAGACTCTTAATACCTAATTATGGACCTGTTTCTTACACAGACAACTGAGTTGTGTGGGTATTTCAAGATCAAAGAAGTCTCGTGTCATGTCGGTCGGACGGAACGAAACCTAAAAATAAATGCATGTTTTACATTTCACTACCATACTAATCTATTTTCGTATATGTAAGTGTTACCAATTTTTGAATAGAAGATATTCATAAATACCTTGGAGTGACAAACTGATTTCGCAATGAACAAGAATTTCAATCAACAGCGTTTTCTAGCTAGTAAAATAGTCTGTTGCTCAGAGTTGCTAACATTAGAGTATTGAATAAATATTTGAGAGGGGTTACAACAATCTTTTACACCAATTGAACAAAGTAGCGATGACTCCTTAAGAATTCCGTCATTTTTATTATGACAATTATAGAACTAGAACTTTCTATTCTTACCTTATGACCACATCTTATTGCTGTCAATAGTTAAACCTTCACTACTTAATAGCCCGATGTAATATTTCATATTTACGCATTTCTTCAACTATTCTATTCAGTTCGTTCCACCTGAATAACCCGTCCTTGTTTATTATTTTTAGGACGTCAATAACTGTGAGCAGACTACTAAATATGGGAAAATATGTAGGGATTACCAAATTTGCTATCTTAATTACTAAATAAATAGTATTAAATAACAAGGGAATTTAAAAAAATAAATAGTACCACTGCATAAAAACTGAACAAAAAATCAAAATACTACACAACCTGAAAAATGTACATTAAAAAATGGATGCAAGGTAATTTATTTATGTCCCTAATTCCTTGATGTCATAAATACACCCTAATCTGAGATCCATGCCAATTGGTTTAGTTGCCCCTAAACTTAGTCTGCAGAGAGTACCACTTGTAGTCGCCCTATTGCCAATTGAAACAGTAAAGCCCTCTGCTATACAATCTCATGCAGGGGGAGGCCATATTTTTTAAAATTTATTTTATTTTTTAACCAGAACAATTACATTACAATGTTTAATTAAAATTATAGTAGTCGTATGTAACTCACAGAGATATACACTAATACCTGTATGTGGGGCTGGTACAATAAAAAACTAAACCTAACCTAAATAATTAAGATTTATCAAAAAATTGTAAAGATTTAAATAGAACCATACACTGAACTATATACAGGCTCACATATATACATACATGCATAGGCACATATAAACTCACATATACAGTGATTGGCAAATGTGTGGAACCAAGTAAATATCTCTGGAATCATTAGGGATATCAAAATGAAATTTGAAAGGTGGATACTGCAGTAGATTGCCTATTTGTTTACAACTTTTTTTACAATTTTGAACTTCCTGTTTTACCGGAAGTAATGTCGATTTTAAAATTTGCAATGAAACACCCTGTATAGTATTTTAGTTTCTGATGAAACATTTTATTGCGAATACCTAAATGTCGGGTTTGATATTGTTTACTTCAATACCTACCGCGATATTAACAGAAAAGTAACTAAGGAAAGAAAAAATTCGATGGTAGCTAAACTGGGTGCAGATTTCATTTACGCTCGATATAAACAAACCGTCTCAGCCAACAGCACTACTTGTTCCATAGTCGAATACACGTGCGTTTGTTTAAATCAGGCGCAAATTAAATCTGAATCAAGTTTAGTAGGCCATGAAATGCATGGCAGAAGTGACGGTGGTTGTCAAAATAAGTTATTAGTTTTTTTTTGAACGTAAAAAGATTGTATTGTTATAATTTGATCGTAAAATGGCCGAATTAAGTGAAAGAGAAAGACTAGAAATATTAATGATGATTGGGTATGGGGAGAGGAAAAGGACGCATCAAGAAGTTTGTGACCTTTTTAACATTGTTCATCCAAATACACAAATATCCCATTCAGTAGTGACGAAAACTTTTCGAAGGTACGACACAAATGGAACAGTTAGCAATTTACCAAAAAGTGGACGATTAAAAAGTGCAAGTAATGAAGGTGTAGCTCAAAATGTTGCTATATCTTTGGAAGAAAATCCTCACTTATCCACTACCGACCTCGAAAATATGCATGGAAATAGCCGTCGTTCAGCAGGAACGATATTAAGGCGAGAAAAATATCATCCATACAAAATTCGCCTCGTTCAAGAACTCTCCGAAGACGATTTCGACAGCCGTTTGCATTTTTGTGAAACGATGGTGGATATTTGTAACCGTGATAATAATTTTATAAGAAATGTGGTGTTTTTAGACGAGGCTACATTTTGTTTAAATGGTCAATCGACATAACCGCCGCTACTGGTCGCAAAGTAATCCTAATTGGGTACAAGAGGCTCATACACAACATCCCCAAAAATTGAATGTTCGGGCCGGCATTTAAAACAACAGAATCGTGGGACCCTTCTTCCTACAAGAAACTTTAAACGGAGATAGGTATTTACAGCACTTGGAGACACAAGTTATTCCGGCATTGGAGGTAAATGGACAATTACCAAATAATATCTGGTTTCAGCAGGATGGAGCACCACACCATTACGCTCGCATTGTTCAAGATCATTTAGATAGGACATTTCATCACAGATGGATTGGAAGTACTTATGAATGGCCTGCACGAAGTCCCGACCTTAATCCACTAGACTATTTTGTAAATTTGTAAGAATTAGCTGCAAGAATATCTCAAGACATCCAGAGAATTACACCAGAAGTAATAGCTAATGTTACTAGAGAATTTAAAACCGATTTGCTTATTGTCAAGAAGTAAACGGTGCTCAGTTTGAACATCTAATACCTTAAGTTTACTTAAGTTAACATTCAGTGTTTTGAAAATCACTTAGATTTAGTTAATAATTATGATTATGTATTTCTTTAATGGATATTAGATTTTTCCTTTCCTTAATTAGTTTTCTGTTAATATCTCGTTAGGTATTGAAGTAAACAATATCAAACCCGATATTTTTGTATTCCCAATAAAATGTTTCATCAGATACTAAAATACTATACAGGCTTTTCATTGCAAATTTTAAAATCGACATTATTACCGGTAAAACAAGAAGTTCAAAATTGTAAAAAAAATTGGAAACAAATAGGCAATCTACTGCAGTATCCACCTTCCAAATTTCATTATAAAATCTCAAATAATTCCAGAGATATTTGCTTGGTTCCACACATTTGCCCATCACTGTATATATACACACAAACACATATGTAGATAAATGCGTAAAGACACCTATATACACTGATACATACATTATTGTAACATATATCTTAGAAGTGTAGATAATTTCTGAATTACAATAGTCAATGAATAGCTTTTTTGTTCAATTAAAGAATATGCTTCCGACTGCATCATATTGTTGTGCAGCTGCTTCAGTTGGCGAAGCTGTGGGTCTTTACTGTTTCAGTTGGCGAGAGGGCTAATAAGAACAAGTACCATTCTTAGTAGCCCTCTCCAAAATAATTTTAGGGACAGCTAGCCAGTGGACATGGATCTCTGCTTTGGGTTTACTTTCAAGATCTGGGATTGGAGAAAGAAATATCCAGTTTGGTTTTTGAGAATAAAAAGAAATGCAACATATACTTATAAAGAGATAAAATTTATTTGATTCTACCCTGGATATAATCTCTGGAGCTACAGAACCGAAATGTAACTAATAAAAGGCTGCACTAACTATGAGTTAGACGGGCTGAAACTTTAATGTAATAAGTTCCTGTAACATATCTTAATACTTCTAAAACCACTGGCACTGCCCTTCAACAACGTCGGCAATGTAAACTTAGGTAAGGCTAAAGAGTATGTATGTTTCATGGTGGTAATAACAGCTACTACCAAACGATTTTTTACAACAAATTAAGTATTTGGAAATATTAGTCAACTTCATCTCGAAATGACCATCCTCTGTAGATGCTAGCTATCACGTTGGTCTATATTATTTCATACAATTTTGTTCGGGTCTGTGTTGTCAAATTTCACATCCAGGATATTCGTCTCTTTCCTGTCAGTCTTTCATTAATAGTGCTATATCTCATTAATGGGCCCTGTCTACCCTTACACCTCATATCGGAGGGTAGAAGGTAAGTAACATCTCAAAGCTCTGATTATGGTACAAATATTGAAGGAGATTTTGCGTACAGTATTTTGCATTTTATTAAATGTATCTTGCTTTTTCAATTCGGTACTTTACTTCTCGAGGGTGATGCCAGCCTTTATGTAGAACAGTTCTGTGATTGTTTCGTTCATTCTGAGGGCTACGTTGATGTGTTAACCACAGGGTCTAAGAGGCTTTAGGGCCTATAAGCAGTTTTGGCCATTAAAACAATATCACCTGCATATCACATGTGTTTACAATTTCTTTCTTTATTACAATTGCCCATTGTATGTTGTCTTCAGCATTCCTAAATTGAATGGTAGACTATAAAGAATCCTGAGGTATTTGTTTCTTTATTTCGAACAGTTCTTTTTAAACTTGCTTATGTTGTTAGTAATGAATGATGGGCATATCAAACCCAACTGAATGTGACCTTCAAAATGTTCACTTTTATTTATGACGATACATCAATTTGGGCAAAATATAAATACATTGAACTTATGCATTTATCAGTTTGTTTGTCAAAGATCCTTCGATATATTGTAGTATATCTCGTGGGCTCGTACAAAATACAAAATAATTTATTGTACCAAAACGACAATTTGATAATTTATTAATCAAAGAATACTGCACTACTGTCAATTTTCTCCACTCACAAACTCTCTAGACTTCAATTTAACTTGGTATTAACTCAACTCTTACGACTATTCAACCTATTTATTATTCCATATTTCTTGTCTCTGGTATCCATTACAAACATTCGCCTTGTTTCTTAATCGTATCTGGTTGCTTCAACACAGGCATTTAGGGCTAGATTTTTGTACGATATTAAAAATCTTTCAATTTTAGTAGAGTAGCGTAGGACGTTCCTCTGACCGCAGCTGAAATCTTTTTTCATAGCCGGCCTGAAAATTTTGTAACGATATTTTGAACACAGTTCACTTCATGCACAACATTATAAACCCAACGAAAAGTGTCTCAAAAAGTTTTAGCTGTACATTAAATTCTTTAAACTTGAAATTTTTTTTAAATAATAATACTTTCACTATTCGAACAACATAATTTTGTTCACAGGCCAGATACGTTAGTAATTCACTTCAACATTCCCTTCTCTAAATATTGTGTAAGCATCACCTGACCAACCAGTATTCTTCAGAGCCCACAAAAAGGACTTAAAAGTTTTTCAATTTACAAATTATTTAATAAATAGCAAAGGTAGTTTTAGACATAATTTTTGCATTTTTGTAAATTCTGGTTTTTTACTTTTAAATGCGCATTAGATTCACCGATGCAATTTTTTCGAACCATAAAATAATTGTTCGATATTTTTTTTAAAAAGTGTTGACTCAGAGAGCTGATGGCAATACCATACCACTGCCACAATTTGTTCCAAATATGGTTTTAATGTCACCACATGAAATACCCATCGAACGTCGACGGTTTCAGAATGTTTAATACACCATTAACCCTACTTAACCGTGATGATCATTAAAAAGGTAGGCTTACAATGTCAAACGTCCTTGCACCAACAAAACATTTTTGATTGTTAATGTGTATTAATATTAGTGAATATAATGTTGCAACGCTTTTATGACTGAAGGTGAGAACACCTGGGAAATACTGTAGTTTAGTTTTTTATTGTTGACCGATAAGTATTGAAAAACAAATTATCACAAAAGATCATTTAAATAGTTTTTCAGATTATTATATTACAAGATGAATTTAAATCAGCACAATTTAGTTAAAACTTTAGCTAGTCGTAGATGTAAGATTAAACATCTGGCTTACAGATCAGATCTTTATCCATGTGTTTTAAGCTTTTTTTCAATGCATAGAATAACTTTTGTCAACGAGAAAGATAAGCAATGCTCACAGATTTCAAAAGAGATGTAGCACGCTCCCTTCTGCAGTAAAAGTGTTTACATAAAATTGTTTTTCTTCTTCGCTTTAAGTATTATGTTTTCCTCACCTACATGTACTATTTCTACCGTTATAGTTTTAGTTGTATCTTTTAACTGGTAGTGATTTAGTTTCAAACTGTTCAAAAGCTCTTTCCATGTATCCCTTTGGACTTTATGTTTCTTCACATTGAATTTTTAGTTCGCTTCTAATAGCTTTATTCGCAGAGACCAGTTGCCAAAAATTTCAACAGTTTTAAACTGTGTTCTATCAAGGTATATTCAGAAATTGCTATAACGCAAAACAGACCGTTTTTTAGAAATTCCGACCAATAAATGCATAAAATCTTCTGGAGATTCCAAAAAATAAATAATATACAGGGTCTTGCATTTTAAATAAGAAAGTGGGTATTGGCCACTGTCACATGACATACCCTATATATATATTTTTTTTGTTGAAAAAATGCGCATTTAAAAATACAAATCGACGTGTCCAAGCGTTTTTTCAACACCTTTATTCGTTATCAAATTTATTTCATTTGGCTGTTCCACACTGTATATTCAAGTGATTGTCTACCGTTGATGCTTACCTTGTGGTTGCTTATAACTTAGTCTTATGATTGACCATTAACTGGTGTTCTGTTTGCATGATTCACTATCTCTTCCTTGTAAGTTTGTTTAAGCTACTAACATGTATTTTTTATTTATTGTTCTAGCCTTAACTATTAATTATTTTCCTTTTTATTACTTCATTTAGTACTCTATTTATTGTTTCCTTTAAATTTGTTCACTCTGTCCCAATCTCTGTTTCTGTATGCATTTATCTAATCATTTGATTTAGTTTTCAATTTGTTTAATGGTTTCCATTTTTTGAAAAATGCCTATCCTTATAATTTTTCATAAAATTATTTTATATGACGTTCTTTATGAGCTAGTATGTATGTTTGTCACTGTGCCTTCTACTATCTGTTCAACCAGGACGACAAGGATTTGCCGTAGAGGGGTTCTTCCCTTAGCTGAGATTTTCCAATTTGTACTAAGAAGCCCCGTTCCCCTTTCTTGATCTAAAATCGGAGTTGATAACGTTATGTGGGTTGTTCGTAGCTTTTATAGCACCTAGCATATCGATACCTCTTATTTCATTGGCATTGTTTTTATATTAGGATAATTTCTCCCATCTAGTTTTTTGTTGTGGAACTAGCAACATGCTATGTGGAAAATGATGTGAAGGAAATATATTGGGTTAATGAACTACTAGTAAAGTATCTGGTTACCTTCCTGGAAGTGAAACTAAGGTGTGGGTGTTAAAGTAAGTCTGTCCCTGTCATAATCCCAGAACAGTATTTAATTTAACTTCGTATTAGTTCTATCAGCAATAATTGTGTATAACTGGTAATAAAACGTCGTATTATACATTTAAGAATTGGATCCAGTGTTACTACTAGCTTCTACTCGAAACCAGTCGTCGTAGTATTTACTAATTGAATACTTGTACATATGCTTCATGATATTCTTGAAAAACATATTCTTATAAAATTAACAAAAGTTGTTTTTTGTTTCAGATGGCAGGACTGAAATTCGTCGATGAATACCTCAACAGATCATTTTACAAACTGGGTCTAGTCGTCGGGAAACATCCTGGATATTTCATCATAGTACCTGTGCTTCTCACAATACTTGGCATGACCGGCTATCAAAGGATGCAAAACAATATCGACCCAGAGTATCTGTTCAGTCCTATAAATGGTGAAGGAAAATATGAGAGGGCTGTGGTAGAGAATTATTTCAAAGTCAATTATACTAGTAAATTCAGCGTTGCTAGGATTACAAGACCAGGTAAGGTGTAGACAAGTGTTGAGGATTATTCTCGATAACAAAATCAACGATATCATAGTAACAAAGCGGATATTTGTCAAAAATAAAGTATTTTAGTTTAAAGGAACAAACAAACAAAAAGAATAACTCGTTTTCTAAATATTATTATGTATTGAGAAAGTTTTACATATGAGTCCATCTTAAGTGTGTATATAGACGAAATGAGAATCTCAACCTTTTTTAAGTTTATTTATTATCCTTCGTTATAATTTAATTCCAATTACATTCCTTTAATAGTCTTCCACGGCGAAGTTTTATAATTAAATCGATTTTTACATTTTTACAAAAATTTTTAGTTAATACAAAGTTTAGTAATTTAGCATAATTGGATGCAGTTTTAAATTATTCTAAATATATGTGTTTGACAAAATTTTTAGAAATTATCAAAAATAAAAGCACTTCACGTTTGAAAACAATTCAAATTTTTTGGAAACCTCTTATATAGTTGAAAAAGTAAGATGTAATGATTTCAGTTTAGGTTTCAGACTATGCCTTGATTCCAACTTCAGTAGATAATCTGTATATACAGACGAAGTGAGAATCTCGCTCTTGAAGTTGGTTAAATAACATTTATTTTGACTTAATTCCAAGCTTTTTTCAATTACTTACAGCTTTCGAACAGCGACTAGAGCTTTCTTTAATATTATCGCTTCACCAAAGGTTACTATTTAAGAACAACTTTTTGCCAATGTGTGATCACTTTGGGAATCTCCTTAACAGAAATTCATGGAGCTAATTTCAAATAAGCGCTGAGCACCCATAAAAACATGTATACTGACAAATTGAGAACACCTCCTACTTTTTTGAAATCTGTTAATTATAGCCCGAAAAATTGGGCAACAAAGTAGAAAAAATAATTTTAGTTACCACTTCTCAGTCAACCTAATCTTGTTAGTTCGCCACTTAACACAGTCATCAACAGTTTGAACTGAAAATTTTTTAATTAGCCATGAAGACAAAATTTACACTTTTTCTGTTAATTAAAAGTAAAACAATACTGGATCCCAATGAGACTTTTTTGGTAGTCCCTAACTTCTAAGAAAAGTTAAAACACCTTCTAAATCAATCGTTTTGATAAAAGCATTGCTAAAACAAAATAAAAACGGCTGTACATAAAAACGCATTAAACACGGCAGCCCAGAAAGTTCGATGGATGTAAAAAAGTTAACGTTGATGTGATTCCGAAGTCGAATACCATCTAGACTGGTAGACAAGAGACGACTGGAATGATCTGCCAGCGAATGCAAGAATGTAAGATGCGGCAGCTTAGAGGCGAGGGGAGTCAGTTCGGTTTGGAAGCAGTGTGAAGCCTCCAGCTGACAACATTAGTCATTGTGTTTATTTTGACAAAAATAAAGACGTTTAAAGAGAGTGTTAATATTTGTGAAATGCACCCACAGAATCTATTGCAAAATTAATTTGAAAATGAAGTAAACATTCCAAAAAGACGCAAGTGTTTAGTTTTTGTGACAACAATTTCTTATATTTACACTTACCATTTTGGGAAAACCTTAATTAATGACTTGTCAGCCATGCGTTCATATATTGCTATTGACTGGAAGATAAATGCGTTTGAATAAGGGGATTTCTGGCACTTTTGGTACACTCTGAGGCGTTGAATGATACGTTATGAACGTATTAAAAATCTTGAACTATTTTTAAAATATTTATAAAAATGAAGTTAATTGAAGCTACAAAAATATAATATGGGTTTAAATATCTGTTCACCCCAATAAGACAGATATTATTACTATTAATCGAATTTAAAATATCAATATGATATCAACGCTATTTGAGTCATTCCTAGATAAAACAAACACTTTTTTTCAAACATTCTTCATACTCTTGCCATTTTTGTTTTTGATATATAATCAAGAATATGTATGATTCGTAGTAACAAATTATTTTACCAGTTTTTGTCAAAGGCGGATGTCTTGAAGACTTGGGAGTCTCTGTCTCTAGTGCTTCCTTTTCCTGGGACTAGATATTTCTATTCAATTGGCATTAAATATCTAATCATATAGAATGTTGTTAGAATTTAAGTAATCATAATAAGCTTCCCTAATTAGACAAGCTTCTTGAGAGTTTTTAATTACTTAAATTGGGCGTGTTTTATTTACTTTTTTTCCAAAACATAGCTTTCATTTCAATACGAATAATAATATTAGAGGTTTCCCGGTGAGGATTCGCTCTCGTCAACAAAAAGGCACAAATATATCAAGTTTCTCATATACTGTATTATATTAAGCATGCTTTTAAATTATTTAAAACATTTGTGACAAAAAAATTGCAATAGAATAATGAGAAGGTGTAACGGATAGTTGTTTACTGGTAGAAAATTCTTATTCTGGGTGTGAGTTCACACATTCCACGATATAAAGTTTAGCTACTTTGTTTATTCCTCTAATATATTAAATGGAATTTTTGTTAATTATAATTGCAATATATTCTTATTGCTATTTCTTTCTTTGGACTGTTTCAAAATTGAATCTTTTATTGTTATCTTACTGAAATACCTAAATTTAAAGTTGGATCACGTTGGTTACTTCTACACATTGGCCAGGTTTCTTGAATTTTTGAAGAACCATTTTATCATAGCATAGTACACAAAGGATTGCCTGATCAATGATAAAAAATTTCGAATAAAAACAGACACCTTGTGACTTATCATCATGTGTTGGCCCCGCCCACAAGTTGTTGTGTCTATTTCTTTGTTCACAGTTGAAAAGTTTTTCTAGTTTTGTTTCCAAGTAATGTGATATTTGTAACAACTTATTTATAAAAAGTTATGGTGCTAATATTAACAACTTTTTCCTACTTCGTGACGCCGGCTTATGGATAAATCTATGGATTTAAATCTATCAATTCTTTGTGTACTATCCTTGGTTACAATCTAGTAAAATGCGTTCGAAGTAATGTCTAAAAGGCCTAGTTGTTTGGTTGAGTAAATGAGGCAATCCTAGAGTAGCAGAGGAATGAGGATGTCTGATCGAAGAAAACTAAGAACAGGCAGGAATGTGAACAAATGAACCTGAGTTTCTTATGAAACATACAGTCTAATAAGGAATAATTAAATACGTCGAAAAAGATGAAGATCTACATCAATTTACTTAGTTGTCAGAATCGCCTTCATAAATTACTAATGAATGCCTCTACGGAAATACCAAGAGTTGAGATGAGGAGTGATATTTTATTTTTTTTTTACTTAGGTTAACAATTTTTGATATTTGATTAGTGTTGTCAAAAGTCCTCCAAAACAATAACATTTCTGTAAATAGTAATCCTATTTTGTGGTCAATTCTAATCACCAAACTTGGTTCAATTCCTTTATTTTAGAAAACTTACAATTAGTTAGAAGGTCAGAAATATGTTTGTGTAGTTCGCCACGTTTGAGTTTTCTGTTAAAAATATCTCAATTTTCTTCATGGTTAACATAATTCATCCAATTCGTGTCACTCATATTTTGTAAAAATTAAATATGCATTATGGAAGACACTGTTAATATCATGGTATAACTACATAATAAAGAAACTATTATGTTTATTATATTTTAATGAATTGACAAATTTGTATGTTCTTTCTCAACATGCTTCTGACTTTGCATGCAATTCCGGCAAGGAAACATTTAAATTTAAATGACACGCTTCGTAACACACAAACATTTATTCATTATTAATAAATATTGCAGACTAACAACAAAAAGAATTGCAGAATTTAATATTAAACCCTACAAGGTATTGGAAACTATAAGATTTGATGCATTTCCAAACAGTCGACATGACATTTCCTTTTTCTGTAAAGTTGGTATAGAAAAAATAAAACCGAAAGAAATTTAGAGAACTACAACAGTTGTAATCATTTTGTGTCCAAAATAGTGTTCATTGTAACGTGTAATTCAATTTTTATTTACCATAGAGGTAGGTACTCACAACTATTTTTAACATTTATTTTGGACATCTAAAAATTATTTGTTATTATTGTTTATTAGTTTGCTATTATTAATAAATTTTATAAATTCAATTATTTCATTTTTATGTGCCGCTTAATCCAACTGTATCTTCTAAATTGTACTACATATAAATATTCCTAAGGTCTATAGCAAAAAAGACATTTCAGGTTTGCACTCGTAAGTTTTCTGATTGAATTCCGAAACCAAAACTACAAAAGTAGTGGAATAAATTTAGAAAAGGCTGAATACTTTGAGTCAATACAAGGGAAAACCTCCAGTCTAGAACTAGATGAAAGCCTTGATGGGAACAGATAAATTTAAATAACGGAAGGAATACAAAATAATAAGGTCGACTATAAAACTACTGAATTCAGTCTTCTGGAATAAGAAGCAAGAATATTCAGCTCAATAGTACTTACATGATGACATAGGAGGCTGCAAGGTGACATATAAACAAAAGGAATAAATGGAAGATGCAAGCATCTATGAAAAAGATTTGGAGAAAAAGCTGAGGAGTCAGCAGTATACATCGAAATCAAAAGAATGGTTGAACTTAATTTTTTTATCTTCTACAGAACAGAAATAGTTCATATGGTACAAACAGATGTCACGAAAGCTAATATAATCTATAATAACGGAGAGTGGGAAATAATGTCGGCAAATAAGATCCTGGGGTGGGAATGGATGACAAGAGAAACAGAAATTAGGAACACAAGGGAGGATAGCCTGATATTACAAGGCGTCCTGGCATTCCTCGTTGTTGCCTTTTCCAGTTGAACATCTATTTAGGTAATGTTCCTTTCCATGATCTTTCTAACTCTCACTGGTCAATCTAGATGTTCCCACTGATTTTCTCTATAAGTCCATTTCAGTGGCATTTTTTTTTCTGTTGCTTCATTTAGTTGCTATGTACAACATGAATGTTCTAGGAGACTTTTAGAATAGTATCATATGAACTGTATTTTTGTACCATATTGTTTTGCTTTAATAAGCCCATATTTTAATTCCTTACATATTGGGTAAACGTATCCTTTCAATTGTTGTTTCCAAGCATTATTGTTTTCTACTGTTTTCCATTTTCAAAGTCTAGTTAATGTTGTTGTCCACAGATGCTTACATATTTTATTTCTTTACTATCACTGACCATCCCCATTAATATCCTGAAAATGTAGTGTATAGAAAGTAGTTGTGATAATCAATTTCTATTTTCATACCTCGACAGGTTATTCTTTAATACTTTAATGCTTCGTTGACATATATTTTGAGTAATGCCAGGGAGAGGCAACAACTTTGTCTAAGACCCTAATCATTAGGAAATGCTATATACCATCAGTAATTATCAAAAATAGTTTAAACGGAATACTACTTTTTGCAAATTTTACAATCCATTGAACAGAAGATAATATGTCGTTTCTGGCATGGAGCGTTCGTCAGTTGTGCATCCCTGAACTGATTGAAATCTCGAATAATTATTTTTGTATTTTCTATACACAACAGAAGTTAATATTTTAACACGAAATCAATATCTAGGTGTTCCAGGAAAACTAGCACATACAGAGCCAAAATCTGGAGTAGTATATGTTAAAACCTATTAAAGCAACTTGGATACTATATTTTCGAAATTTTATAATATTACCTTCAGTTTTATGAACAAATTACATAAACAATTGTTCGACATTTCAATCAGCCTGGGGGAGGGCAAGTGAGGAGAGTTCCCTATTAGAAACAATACATTGTCTGCCGTTCAATACATTGTAAAATTTCGGAAAGATAGTATCTTAATCGCTTACGTATTCTCTCGTGAGATTTCTATCCCAGGAATCACAGGAAAACAGCTTCCACAAAGCGAGACTCCCGAAATCTAGTATTCCCTGAAACTCCTAGATAGCGATATTCATTTGGGGTTATTTTTATGTTTTCTTGGGAATAACACCTCAATTGAAATAAAAAGCTGTATATTGAACTAAAAAACCAAACATTTCAAAGTCGATTCTGACTTCGTTTTCAATAGCTTTATATGAATTAAAATGTAAATTGCAAAATGAAAGTTTGATTTATGACATTTAAGTTGACCTAAGAAAAAATGTGTTGTTTTTATATATACAGGTAGCACAAAGATTTCTAAAGATTGGTTAAACAACTTTCAAACTCGAAAAATTTGAAAGAGTTGTCTTTACAAGTGACGTTCCTAGGTACTACTTTGTTATAAGATAGCACATGTGAACATGCTTGGGATCTAGGCCATAAAATACAATTTGACAATTCAACTATACTTCACAAAGAATAACGTAACACAAAACGAAAAATAAAAGAGTCTGGCTTAATTCTTTTCAATGAAAACGCTTGTATTCTACTTCTGTAGAATTCAATCGTATCTGGTTACCGACAATTAAAGAAGAAATTATTAATGATCATCTCCTTTTGAACAACCCAGTATCGGGATTGTTCAAAAGGTTTTTCCTATGTTTTCCCTTATGATGTTAATGGGATCACTGAAACAGCAGAATTCTTTGATCGAATTTTTGGCGAATGTGCTATCTTATAACAAAGTCGTACCTAGGAACACCACTTGTAAATTCTAAAGACGACTCTTTCAAAATCATCCAAGTTGAAAGCTGTTTAACCATAATACGTGATCTTTAGAATTTTTTGTGCTACCTGTATACAAAAACAACATTTTTTTCTTATGTCAACTTAAATGTCATAAATCAAACTTTCATTTTGCAATTTACATTTCAATACATATAAAGCCATTGACAACGAAGTCAGAATCGACTTTGAAACGTTTGGTTTTTTCGTTCAATGTACAGCTTTTTATTTCAATTATGGTGTTATTCCCAGGAAAACATAAAAATAATCAAGAGTATGCCACAAATAACGTTTAGAAGACAATTAATTTGGGGGTTAAAATATTAAATTATACGAGATAAAACTATTACTTTGTTGTTTTCTGAATGATACTTGTGGCATATTTTTCAATGTCTAAGTGCTTCTTGGGAAATAACACCACAGGTTAAAGAAAATTGCTGTATATTCCAAACGTTTCGGGGTCTAGATCAGACCCCGTTGCCAATGGTTAAGAATTGTGCCTTTTTAATCCGTAGTTTCTTAACCATTGACAACGGAGTCTGATCTAGACCCCGAAACGTTTGAAATATACAGCAATTTTCTTTAAACTGTGGAGTTATTTCCCAAGAAGCACTTAGACATTATTACTTTGTTATTTTATACCTTATGATTCCATCATCAGACCATATAGTGCAATCTCTTCAAATTTAAATAAAGAAGATACAAACTTTCCGCCCAACTGAAAATCGAGATGTGGGTGAAAATGTATTGTAAATTTACAGAAAGTACTGTGGCAGGTGAAATTAAATATAAACCTGCAATAAATTATGTAAAATATTCTGAAGAGGAATTCAGCGCCATATTTATGAAGTGAGGATTCATCATTATGACAATTACAATAATTATAATTATATTATACATTAATTGTGAAAAAAATACAATCAAAATTGTGCAAGATTAATTGCTAATGCACCTATAAAACAACAATGGCATATATAAATGGGAATCAGTAGCACGTTTCTAACAAGAGTAATGAGTCGATTATAGAATCAAAGACCTATTAACTTTTATATGTGCAGAGAGTGTGACAAGATTAATGTTCATGTGCTAACTGTGCACAAGTTTGATATTTCTTATGGTTATTTGACACAAAACATCATAACATTCACATCTCGATTGGAGATTTTTTACGCTTAGCAATTAAAATCATTTGTGCATTCCGTTGGAACGAGTTTTGTTTTGTCTTTTAGCTTTTTTTAATAGAAAATAGTGAGGATACGTGAGTTTCGGACATGTTGGTTTTTATGCAAGTTATTAGTCATAAACAACAACGTTGTTGCAATAGCAATATTTCATAAAATAAATAATTGAAATTTACCATAAGTAATTAAAATGTTAATTAGTTTTTCTTCATTCTAGGTCGGTTCGGTCGAGTAATAGTGACTGCTAAAGATGGAGATAAAAATATGCTCAGGGTTGACGTTTGGAGGGAGCTTAGGTTGCTGGATGAATACATTCAGAATATGACTGTTTTCTTTGACGATGAGTACTTCACCTACAAAGATATTTGTGCCAGATGGCTCTCGGACTGTTTCCAGAATGATATCCTCAACTTGGATTACATAATGGAGGACGTGAGTATATTTTATATGATATTTGTGGAAACTAAGTAAAAGTGCTGTCTTAACTCATAACTAAAAATAAAAAACCCCATAAAAGATCTCTTGTTAATAACAATGCTTTACAAAAGGACCCTCCACTGGTAGCGAACTTTTGAAGAAGATCTTCTTATAGCTAATAATCCACAGTCGGACTTCGCGTCCTTCAGCAAGGATAACTGCTGTCTTTTTGTCACAACGTACTACTTGAACGATTGCACAAAAAGCCGCAAAATAAATCTTGTGTATATGACGAAATTTGCCAGAAAGATCTTACCAGCTATATTTATTTTGATTTTCACTCCACATAATGGTTTCTAAAAAAACACAGATAAGTAAAGTAATTGAAAATCAAAGTGTAGTATCTAAGAGCAGTTTGTGGAAACTGCCCGGAACACTAGTTGTCTTCTTATAGAAAAAACTCTCATTTATCACACAATCATTTAGAAACTACTTACCATATAGTCGAAACTCTGTCGCTTAATTAATGTTGACTTGCAGATCTAACCAGACTATATTCTCTAAATTTTTTGATAGTGTTTTCTTGGAACGATTTACGATTTTTTTCTGAAAACCTGTCTGGGTTTCTGAACTCCAGGGGCGCACTCTTATTCTCGAAGAATCGGAGCTTCCTTGTTTGGCGTGAGAGGAATACCTCATAAGTGAATATCTAGTTCTATATCGAAAATAAAACGATAGTTACTTGGTGCTTAATAAAACAGTACAACGGTTGGATAATAATAAGCTTGCTAGTAATTCACCAGCAAAATGGAATTTTGTCGCATCTCAAAATCGAAATTTCAGTAATTCTTTGAATTCTAAATAATTTAAGTATTTTTATTATGCACAGGAGGAATGCCGCCTGCGTTATGGATTTTTTTTGGTTTATCAGTAAAAGCGAATAATGTGTTTATTATTCTTCTACTCAAATCTCCTGATTGGTTAAAATGTTTTAAGAACATTTTAAATTCTTCATTAAATGTTTTTATGATGCAATAGAATCTTACGAAATACTTAGTTAGTATTATATGTATTTTTTTAATTAATTTTAAATGTAATGAAATTTTATTAATTACAATTTTGTTCTAGCTGATTCTGCTTTTTCCGGATTTGCACCGCGTCAGTTTTCGAATTAGTTTATTTATATACCTAAACCGGGATATAAACAAAGTTTTCCGACGTTTCGCCTACACTTATAAGGGGCTTTTTCAAGGATGAGACAAAAAACAAAACAAATGTTACTTACCTTGCGGCTACTCCATTCATTTCATCTGTTTCTCACAAACACTTCAAAACTTCACTTTTTATTCCACTTGTCACAATGATGTACAAATTCTATATGAGTAATAGGTACGAAGAAATAATAATTGGCCCCCCGAAATTTGAGGTAAAAGAATGGTAGGAGGCATTTAAAGGGATTATTTTATGATACTGATGAAATTTCGTATACGTTCCTGGAATTTTATTAGTGGATAATGTAAGTGATTTATTTTGTGGAAATGTTGACGCAAGATTGCCAGATGGACGAAAGTTCAAAACCTTTGTCTCGGTTGAAATTCTTCGGATTTTTGGCGATTTCAACGGCCTCACGGAATATTCTGGTGAAATAATACGGAGATTTGGCCACGATAGAGGAGCTGTCGAAGAAGATTTGGTGGCCCGTTTCGTGATGATGTTCAGCTACAGCAGAGTTTGAAAAGCAGGCCCGTTTTCAAACAACGTTTGTGCTCACCCAGACGAGTGTTTATAGATCGACCTGTATCACCGATGTATACTACCCCACACGAGCATGGAATGGAATAAACACCTTTAGATGAAAGAGGATTTTGTTTATCCTTTGGAGAGGGTAACATTTGTGAGATTTTGGATAGTGGTTTGTACACTGATTTTACCTCGTGCTTTTGGAGAAGTTTCCCAATCCTATCCGTGACCTTACTGTAAATATGCTACTGATTTATTAGGTGACAATTCTTCCTTAGGAAGGGGATGTTGGTGACGCGAAATGGAATTGCGAATCTCTCGTTTGCTGTAGCCGTTGTTTAGTAGACTATCCTCAACCCAAGCTAATTCCCCTCTCAAACTTTTGGGATCGGAAATGGATATATCTCGATGCACCAGGGAGTTGATGATGGGACCGGGCGTGCAGATATCTGTCGGTATGTGTTGGTTTTCTGTATACAGGGTGGCCCAGGCGACCATTTGGCGACCGTGAAATAATTTTGCTCTGTATATTATATTAGTCTTATACTGTAATTGGGATATAAGTAGAGTTCGATATGCTATGACACTAGACTTGGAGAAAGGTCCGAATGTTTTGAATACGACTATTAAACTATTACAAAATTCTATCTCTTAATTTAAAAATTGAATAATAATAACAACAAAGTTACAACATCGTATTAGGGGATAATTACAACTTAATTTAACTACTAATATGATGTTTAACCTAGTCGCTTCTATTGACTTCTGTTTACTTGCAAAATGTATGTTGTAAGTGCATTTTTTTACCTAAATTCGTAACTAAACATAAATATATAAGCAATGTATTTAAAAAATGTATCACCAGTTATATTACGTGTATGTGATAGGTTCAGGATTAGGTTAAGGAACCCGTTTTTAACGCATTTTTTACATGAAGTGATAATAAGTGTTAGATTTAGTGATAAAACCGAGAGTCCTAGGTTACATCGTACTGTAAATATAGCGAGGGAAAAGTAAAGCTAATTTATTATAAACGTGTTTAATAGATTCAGTTTACATTATTGTTGCGTACGATTGTATATAAATAAAAAAATACCCCAATGTTATCACTAGTGTCTGGTCAAAAGGACCAGGACCCTTGGACTAAAAATGCCGTAAGGCTGATTGGAGAAGAAGAAGAGTTATATAAACAGATGTTATAATGTAAATTGTAAAAATGATTTGGGCCATATTTTAGTTGACATTTGAATGCCATGTTCCTAATGATTAATGATTATTAATTGCGCCGCTACATTTGATGAGAATTTTTGGTTACAACCTCTGTTGATGAAATTTCAAAATCCATTTGACAAAACTGCGTGAAACTGGAATGCCAGTAGACTATGCAGTGAACCAATCTGAAGCAACTTTAAAGAACTTGGATGATGATCTCAATTTCAGCCGTAAATACAATACAAAAAAAAATTGAGGATCATAAAACCACCGTGCTCTGATTGTCAAGACCAGTGCATTGCCCACATATATTGTGGTTTGAGTTTATGGCCTTAATGGGTCATTTTTTTTTTTTCAAAGACGACGATGGAGCCAACGGTTCTGTTAACGTTGATAATTATAGAGAAATACCCACCAGTTCTTGTCGCCTCAGTTGGAAGAACTTAATTTACGGCAGCTAAGGTTTCGACAAAATGGAACGATATC
Source organism: Octodonta nipae (assembly GCA_034190945.1). Lineage (NCBI taxonomy): Eukaryota > Metazoa > Arthropoda > Insecta > Coleoptera > Chrysomelidae > Octodonta > Octodonta nipae. Next base: position 89,792,455 of record CM067222.1, on the reverse strand, counting down.
CCATATTGCACCATCAACTCAAGCATCAAATTCAACAACCGTGTTATCATCAGTTCCACATGCAGTTTCTCTTTGGCACCGCTGGATTTGTTTTTGTACGGCACAATGAAGGATAAGGTAAATGCTGTCAATCCTCAAATAATTGACTATTTGGTCTCATTTGTCGTCGAAAATAAACTACAGCAAAGTAGGCAGCGATGGTATCAGTAGTGCTGCCATCGGAGGCCTAGAAGATGCAGTGCTTCTTAATAGGTAGTATCACGATGTGACTTAGTTGTTTTCTGAATGATAATTCTTAATATACATAATATTTGTGATTTTGAGAATAAACACACATTTGGAGAAAATAATAGCACAATGAAATTGAAAAAAAAAATGAATAGGTTGGAAATGGAAAGTATAGGAAATTTACTATTTGACATTAAAATATTTGTCTTACAAAACAGCCTTTAATATCGTTTAATGAACATTTAAAAAATATGTTATATATACACAGTGACAAAGAAATCGCAATACCCAGAAGATGTTTAAATTTAATACTATTTTGGTCAAACATGGATTCTATACTAAAGAGTAAATGATTTAAATTTGGTAGTTTAGTGAATGTCTTTTCATGTAAACTTTTTTTATCAATTAATATTGTAGTCGTTTTTGTATTTTTTTTACTTTACCAACTGTTTGATGGACTCCAAAATCGATGTCTAGTAATGTTAAAAATAAACTAAAAACTACGTATACGCCGAATGTATCGCTACTTGAATTTGAAAGAGGTTGAATTATTGATTGATTGACAAGAGGTGTGTTTCTCATTTCGAGAAATCGTTAACCACACAAACAGAAATCTAACTACTTGTTATGAGATTTTGTCAAGCGTGGTTTGATAATAACCAAAATCGGAGAAGGTTGGGCAACGGACGTAGAAGGAACAATTGAAATTTAAGATCGACCTTTAAGATTTATGGTGTTTAGACCAATTTTTGACAATTTGGCTGATGAGTGGTTGGGAGAACAAGGCCATCTTGTATATGGTTGTAACGGTTTATCGCTGTATAAGGTCTTTTGGACTTCAGCATTATCGATCCAATCTTGTGCCATCTCTGACCACTCAACATTGACGGCAACGTCGTCGAGGAGAAAGACGTCAACTTCAATTTGAGATTGAGCGTCATGTACACCCAACAGTAGGCGTTATGGTATGGGGTACTATTGCACATGGAAGTAGGTAACCTTTAGTCTTTTGTTCGAGGCAACATGACAGCGCAACGTCATCTTCAGGATGTGGTGGAACTGTATATACTCGGTTCTTGTATCTCATATTTTAACAAGATAATGTTCGGCCTTAAGTTGCTCGATTTAGTTTAAACTTTCTTGAAGAGACCCATGTGAATCTGTTGCCATGGCCGCCCAGATCCTCCTATTTTTGAGATCTGATGCGTGGGAGGCTTGGAAATTTACCCCAGCCCCCACGAACTTTGGAGGTTCTAAGACATGAAATAGAGGTAGCTTGTGATAATATTCCTCAATAAGAAATAGACCACCTTTATGAATCAAAGCTGTATAAATAACGACGGTGGACAAACACATTGTTAACACTCTTTTTTGGGAAAGCAGCCTGTCGCTATAAGATTGACTTTTTGGCATCATTCCACACCCTTTTCTTGTACAACTCAATCATTATGTTGACAGACATTTTTACGGCTCTTGTTAACATAGTAAACATGAAATGTTGTAAGGCTGTATTTAATATTGCAATTTTATAATTTACATTCATTTTTTTAATATCTGTTATAATATGAGCCGACAAAAAACTCATCTTTGCATCATCTTGAAACCATATAAGCTGAAAAATAAGAGTTCCAACACGTCTATAGGAGGTAGTAAGTTCTCATGCCTCAACAAAATAAGAGCTTTGCAAAGAATCATTCTCATATGACTTTGTGGAAACATTTCCAATTATTTTCCGCCGATTTTTCGCCCATGGAACATATTTGGGTTCTGATGGGTAGGGAGGCTCGGAAATTTAGCCCAGTCCCCACAAACTTTGGAGGTTCTAAGACATGAAATACAGGTAGCTTGTGATATTATTCCTCAATAAGAGGTAGACCACCTTTTTGAATCAATGCCAAGACGTGTGCGGAGTGTATAAATAACCGAGGTAGAAAAACACATTGTTAACAAGTTTTATAAAAAAATTAAATTCCTTGGTATTTTTTATTCAAATTTTAATCATGTACTCCTTACAATAACATCTTTTTTTACCAAAACAATATTAAATTTAAACATCTCCTTCGGGGTGTTACGATTTCTTTGTTAGTGAGTATATTATATTTTCTAAAAAGAAAAAGTAGTAGCTGAATCACCTAGTATAATAAAAAAACAATTTTTATTCTGCATATTTTTTAAAAGCGACATGTATAAGCGATTAATAAATCGAAATTAGTCATCGACAAACTCATTGCCATCAACTAGAAAGTCATCGGAAGAGAGTTCGAGAACTGACGATTCATTTTTGATAATTAAATAAGCTTGTATCATCAGTGTAGAAAGGTCGATACACATATAACACATAAGCAGACGGTCAGACTAATGCAACGCATTATGTCAATCCGAACTTTCACTGTAATGCTTATAATTTGCCATTCCTTGTCGTCGGCTGTCTAACGAACGATACAGTTTGATAAAACAACCGGGTTTACAGGATATGAAATATTAGAGTAGCGAGGAAACGTCTGATTTACTTCAAGCTTAAAAACTTCCTGGAGACCTAACTAAAGACTTTGGGGTACATAATAATAACAATAAAGACATACGACGACTTTAGACATGAAATTAGTGAGCTATTTTTAGATCCACACATTTGGTACTAATAGAAGGTGATATATGGAAAACGAACATTTTTCTGATAGACATGTACCTACTCAGCTGATTTTGACGATTTTTTACTAGTCTTTTAAACGCAAGATGATAACATTGTTTCTTTCTGAGATCTCGAAACATTATTTATGCATTTCAAAATATCTTATGTGATTATATATTGATATTGGAATTGAATAACAATTTTTAGAAATTTCAGAAAAATTAGTTACCTGAAACTCCCAAATCAGTGATCATGCTAGTGGTATGATGTTAATCTATGATGTGAAGGTAGCTGAACCTTTCAAACCAACTCTGTTACTAGCTTTTCGAGATTTTTCAACCTTACATCGTTTCTAGTTGGGAATCTTCTTCAGCTACGCTACCCTGAAAAGACCGATGTTTTCAAACATATGTATGTAGGTTAAAAGTATTGTTACAAAGTATAATTTTTTAACGCCTCCTCATAAAGGTTTCAGATTGCGATTCAAATAATGTAGAATATTATTTTAGTCACAGTTTGCGATTGAAGTAGCCGAAAACAGCTGAAATGGTCAGACTACGCCCCTAGAAAAGTCTGTATATTTCACTTCTAAAAGTTTCGGGTTCTAGATCCGCACCCATTCTCAGTGCTCATGACATCACAAATTAATGGTGGGTTTATGAGTTATAGGTTAACTATAAAAACATGGTTTGGAATATTATGACTTTTGCTAAAAAAATAATTTTTGAACATTTGGAAGTTCAGTTTTTGGGCTTATTCAATATTATTGAGCTTCACTAAAATTTTTATTAATTTTCCAGACCTGAACCGTTCAGGACTTTTTGAAATATATAGCCTTTCCTACATATGTTTGGGTTAGTCCCTAAAAATTCATTAGTGTAAATGTTTGTTAATTGTTCAGGTTTGTCGGTAACTGGGGTACTTGTGGAAGTCCTAGCGACTGCAGCTTCTATTGATTACTTCTGTTATTCGACGTTTTCTGGTTCCTTGGATCTTGTACTTTTTTTGGTGAGCAAAGTTTGTTGTTCGTCTAAAAACCGTCTAATAACGCAAGATCCCTAATCGAGAGCTCCACGTTCTCCATCGATGTTAAAATGGTGACGAATAATTCTACCTTGCAATTAAGAATTAATCATTATGAATATATTTAGCGTAATCCGAAAACTTTTCTGTCATGTAACTCAGAAATCGTTACGGATATTGCTTTACCAACGTCCATGTCTCCTTTTTATATCAATATTATACAATACTGTGATATTCTTTGTCTTCCCCGAGGCACAAGATGCATATATCTTTGCCAGGATCAATGATATTGTGGTCTGCTTTTCCTTCAATTTCGTTCAATTAGCAATTGACATGTGTTGAAACGTTAAGATAATTCCGCCTGCTTGAGTTGTATAACTCAATATCTGATTGTTTGCTTCTCTAAACAGTACGTCGAATTTCAGACTTCATTTTTTAGTATTTATGGTAGCCTGAATATATCAAGCCAATCAATTTTAATTAGCTTCGGCATTGTAAAACCGTCCAATATTCAACTACAAATTAACTTTGTTTTCATTTCATTGATAATTGAGTCAGACTTAGACCAAGAAATGTTTGATATTTGTAAAAACAAAATGTCACGTTGGGGCTCTTTCCTACAATATCCGCAAAAATAAATTTATAGGTACCACAAAGAACATGTGAAGTCAAAGGGAAAGTTATTATTAGATATTTGGGTAATCTTAGGTACATTAAAAATTTATAACAAATTCTCAAGGCCTGTTAAACTAGAAATTACATCTACAGTCATAAGCTCGTTTATGACTCGTTTTTAGCTATTTGAAGGGTTTATCAGCCATTGTCTGTGAATCATGGATCAAATGTAAAGCTAAAAAATTAAAACTTCGTGCAACAGACTTCTTCTTGTACTGTTAAGCACAAACTATATTTACTTTTTTGAAAATCTTTTTGCTTGATTTTCATTTACCTTGTTTCCGACAGCAACTTCCTTTGGGTCAACTTTATTATCTAAATCTGAATCATCAGTTTATCATCCTCATCTTTGATTAAGAGAAAATTCATTAAACTACAGTGACATTTGCTATTTTGGAAAAGCAGCCTTTCGCTATAAGATTGACTATTTCGGCCTTATTCCACACACTTTTTTGTAGCAGAACTCAATTTTGATGTCTTAAATCATTTCCGCGGCTCTTGTTAACACAGTGAACATGGAATTTTGTAAGGTTGTATTTATTTTTTTGTTTTGCATTTAAATTTTTATGTTCACCAAAAAAACTCCTTAATGCTTTATCTTGGCACAGTAAAACCTGAAAAAATAATTTCAACAGGTCTATAGGATCTATGGTATGTTCTTCTTCGTCAACAAAATACGATCTTTGCAAATAATTATTCCCTTATCATTGCTTAATGCTGTGTTATGATTTTGTAACAAACTTATAATTTGGTGTGAAAATTTTTCCATCCCCTTGGTTAAAAGTGCGTTACTTGAGCTATATACATCATGAAATAATCTAAAGTTTTGTTGGGGGCATCAGAAGTTACCTGGAACACCTCTCGAATATTTTGAAGAGATTGAAACTGTTGCAAAAGTCTTAATACGAGGCGTGTTTTTTACCGTTTTGCCATATCGTGGCCGCAGCCTGCGGTCGTCGTTCTGAGCGTGAACATTGGGTACTTCTCTTGCCTTCGCACTGACTCTATTATAGTCTGGTTCTTCCTTGTTTACATTGTTTACTGAGTGCTTAAGATGCCTCCGATAATCGTGAGTCTGTTAAAAGATTTCTTATTGCTAAAGGCCTAAATCCGATCGATATTCATCGTGAGATCTGTGCAATTTACGGACCAAACATTATGAGTGATGGAATGGTAAAAAAGTGTGTGAGAGCAGTTAAAGATGGCCTCACATATGTGCGTGATGAACAACGGAGTGGGCGTCCTTCAGTCATTAATGAAAGTTTGGTGCAGCAAGTGGAGAATAAGGTGAGAGAAAACTGACGCTTTACGATTTCCTGCTTGAGTGATGACGACGGTGATGATTTCAAATTGTTATGGGCGATGGAATATGGGTGGCCTACGTCACCCCAGAATCAAAGCAACAGTACATGGCATTTCGACATTCAAATTCACCCAGAAAAGTGAAGTTTAGGCAACACTTTCTGCCCGGAAAATCATGTGTATATTTTTTGGGACAGAAAAGCAGTATTGCTTGTGGAATTTCTGCCTCGTAATGAGACAATCAATGCAGCAGCTTACTGTAAGACATCGAACAATCTGCGCCGTTCAATCCAGAACAAAAAACGTGGCAAGTTGAGCAATGGCATCGTTTTGCTGTAGGCCAATGCCCGTCCGCATGTGGATAATCAGATCAAAGACCTCATCAATCTTTTAAATGAGAAACTGTAGACCATCCTACGTACAGCCCTGATCTGGCGCCTTGTGACTACCATCTGTTCCTGCAGTTCAAGAAACCCTGAGCGGTCAGCGTCTTCAAGACGATGACGAATAAAACACGAGCCTTGCAAAGAATTATTGTCTTAGCATTTTTTAATGCCGTATTATGACTTATTAACAAATTCACCAATTTCTTTGGAGAAAAGTGCGTTACTTGAGCCATAAATATCATTAAATAATCTGATGTTTTATTGGGTTGATCAGAAGCTAACTTGAACACTTCTAGAATATTTTGAACGTGTTGAAACTGTTGCAAAAATCTTAATAGGACTTAATCCTATTAAGACTGTAGATCTCTTTCAATTAAATTTTACAACTGAGGTAAGGTAACTGGTTGTTTTGATGTTTCTCCATTCTTAATTATTATTCAATATTAATTTCTAGAATAGTGCATTCACAATATAAATATATTTCAGTCGTTAATCCTTTTGCTATGGTATGCTCTAATAATAGTATTCACAAGGTGGTGCTTATTCCCAACTCATACTCTGATGGACCTGTTCCCAAGTTATCCTCGAAGGAGCTAATTGTTTATGATGTCAGTGGACTCACAACCATATGTTTATTCACTTTAAATTTACATATAAAAATTTTTAAAGAAACTCACCAGGCCATTGTACTGCTTAAAAAATAAAGTGAATTTCGAAATCTAAACATAAAAGGAAAAAAGGAGAAACTTAAATTTGAAATCTCTATTCCACATCACAAGATCAATATAGAAAATTAGAAAGATACCCCAATGTTAATGTGGTCTTTATCATATTATTATAGACACATCTTGCAGATAAATCTCGTCAGATCTTCCTACGGTCCGAAGCGCCACATAATGTTGTTCACGATTTAGTGAAAGTGAACGATAAAATAATTTGTGAACACCGACACACAGGTTGCCTATTAGCCTAATTTTCTCGGATTACGTGTGAGAACTTTAAAAAAGAGAACAACAAACAAAACGCAACAATTATCATATTATATCCTTGAACTTACAAATTTCCACTAATTTCCTAACACGAATAATAAAAGAAAGTGTAATTGTTCCTAACAAAAAGTGATTTTTAATGTGATATAGTTTTAAAGGTAATTACTAAAATAAATTCACTTTCGAATAATTATTTCTGATTTTAGTGCGTAATAAATCTGGTTGAGGCTAAAGACCAGCGTTGCTAAATATTGCGCACCTTTATGGAATTTTGTAACAAGTAATTGACGTCAGTAATATCGGAAGACATTCAACGGAATACTAATACAATAAATTAAGATATAAAAATGTCTACGTTTTTGGTTGTAATGTATTTATTTATGCTGTAAGAGAATTTTCCAATGAACGGCAATTGTTCTTTACAACATGAAATTCAGCAATGAACTGTCTGTTACATTTAACATTCTGACCGTCAATTTCAGCTGCTCTGATTGTTGATTGCCCAAAATCCAGGTCCATATAATATGAAATCGTAATGAAAGCTCAGTCAGAGTTGCAAGTGATAAGTTATTGGACATGATTGATCTGGAGGTTCTCACGTATTAACCTCATTAATGTTAAAATTTGATAAAAATGACGTCAGAAATTGTTGATAATTTTTTACTAGTTGATTACACAATAACCCTTTTTGTTTGCTCAATCAGATCCTTTTTTAAAATCGAAAATATTACTAACTTAATACCCAGTATGCACTAAAGATCAGACAATTAGTTATTATCAGATTTATCATAAATTTTTGTTTTGAAGAACTGTCCGAAGACCTGTTCCTAAGGAGTGGTGGTGTTTGTATGACATGATATGTCATGCTTCGTTTTATCCATTGCTCCCCAAATAAATGGTAGGACAGTTTTGACTTCCAGTAAGGTTGTCTATTGGTTCTCGTTCTTTGTTGCTATTTTATTACCTTTTAGAATGTATGGTGTTTGTATCCCTTTTGTGATAAAGCGGCAATGATTTATTCAATTCATCAGTTTTATTATCATTTATGAGTTGTATAGTCTGAAATGTGTATGGTGGCAATATTTTCCTGTATTTGAGAAGGGATTTAGATATCCATTCCTGTGTGTTGGATTTCTGTAGGTATACGATGTGTGCCAGGTGCCCATTGTTGATTTTTTTCTCGCAAGGATTTCCAGAATGGTTGGCTCCTCAAGTTCTAAAGTAAATTGAATATTTATGAGCATCGAATTCAGAGCTCTGCCTTTGCGAAAAGACGACAAATACATCATCGACGTACATATCCAAAATTTTGGCTTCAGTTCTGCGGTCTCTATTGCTTTTTCCTCGTGACAAGTCTGAAGAAGTTAGCTACCGCTGGTAAGAGTGGGAACCCCACGGTTTCTCCGTCGGCTTTTGTCTATATGTGGTTGTCAAACATGAAATCCACACTCTTAATGCAGTGTCTTGATAAGTCTATTATGAGTGCTGGGACGTTCTCATTCTCTGATATAATTTGAAGTGCTTCCCCTACTGGTATGCTTTGATATAAGAACTTATCAGCGAACAAGTATTCTGGTTGTATTGAGAGAATACGCATCAACTGGTGGGAGTTTTTTTACGTAAGTCTGTTTTTTCCACGGTAGCTTGTAGGATGCTGGCCAGATATTCTTCAGCTGAGTTGAAAGCACTAACTGTATAGGACGAAGTCAGACTTCGTCTTAAGGTTCGGGGCAAACTGTGGAGTTTTTCACATCGATTTGACTTTGCCTTGGGGATCAACTTTTTCTTATATCTTGAGATGGTTTCACGGATCTGGTAACTTGGGCAACATATTGTCTTATCTGCTGCGCTATTTGTTGCCTCCAAAATTACATTAGTTAGCGTTGACAATTAGGTCTTTTTACTTATCGAGTTTTTAACTTAAATACTTCTTTGGGTGCAAATCCAATGTTGGATACTCCATTTTTGTGTGTCTAACATTAGTGGTTCAAAGGGAAGCAACTAAGTTTTAATACTAATGATAGTTACTCGCTGACTCAAGACCGGTTTGACAATCATTGCGGGTTTCATGATTTTTCAATATCATGTCCATTTACATTACCAAGTACCTTTCGTAACATTTCAGTTAATTAACAACAATTGTACTAGGTAACAATCTGCCTGGGATTTGGAGCAAAGCGTAACCCCAATTTTCACTTCTGAAATATATGAATTCTGTACACTTAATTCACTCCTAATATCTGAAGCATTTTCATTTATATACCACATTGGTCATATAAACGTTTTCCCTGTTAATTTCTTGGAGATTTAAGTTGTAAACTCAAGATAATTTTCGATTATAATAGATTATATGCAATTGTCCTTGTGGTTTTTATACGAAAAATTCAATTCTCGCAGTTTGCAAATTAAGATTCAATATTATCATGGAACGCTTCTTCAAGTTTAACTTCTTTTACCTTGATCTACAACAATAAAATATTCAAACCAAGGAATTATCTAACATGAATTATGCAATACTTTACTAGAACATTGAAATTAGAAGTAATGTAAACTGTGATGTATCAAAGAATTTTTAATGTTAGGTTGTATTCATGTCACATTTCGCAATATTGACAAGGCAGTGCACGGGTCAAGTACACATCTTTGAAGAAAAAATACATGCCCTGATTTGGTAACGATAAAAACACAAAAAATGATAAGAATGGTAACTTTTGAAGGTTTGTATAACTGAAACAAATCACCTAAAGTCTTATACGGTATTTGTATGAACTATAAACTAATAAATTAACTATATAAACAAATCTAAGACGAACAATTCAACCTACTTCTAATTGTTGTATCTCTAAGAAACTTACATCCTTCCAAACAAATGCAGTGGATGTTAGAATTAGTTTAAGAATAGCAATAACCTTCGTTATTAGCAACTCCTTTTCGAAAACATCAGGTATCTCGTACGTTGTTTGGTTCCGAATCTCGAAACCTCGTTATCTGACTGGAACAAAATTGTCGTAGAATGCTGAATTTACCGAAGTTCTTTTATACTCCAGGGGTTAATCCACATTTCATCAGAAGAGATCTAAGCACTTACAATTGCTGACTATAGATGTAACAAAATACATTAAAAAACTAAAGCAGACTTCAAAACTTCAAGACTTGCTGGCAAACCTAGTAGACAGTTGAAAAATTTATGAAAAATAACTTTTTCTATAAATTTTCGTTTCTCGATTGCATGTCGCGTTACAGTAAGGGTATGGCAACGCCTTAAGCTCGCCTCAGTTATATTCTAATATATACATCTTAAGGCTTTTGTTGTATGGCCATAGAATGGGTATATAGCCGTTATTGACATCGCATATTGGATGTCCGAATATAATTCGAATTAAAAAAAATCAAACTGTTTCAGTTATATTGGAATATATAGGAAACCTTGTCATCGAATATTAGAAAATAGATCGAGTTAAAATGTTAATCGGTTTCTTTTCGGACTGCATTGGCACCGAATATTATTTGCATTTATTATAACAAACCGTTGTTTTCGGTAAATAAATGTAAAATTTGTATTAGATTTGATATAAGATTAATACAACACAAATAGTTGCAAGTAATTATTTTTCCAGTTATAAGTTACCTACAATCCGAAACAAAGTTTCGATTGCATCGTGATTTCATAAAGCAACACAATGTTTTTAGGGTTCCGTATATACAATATACGGATACCCTTGTAATATCACTCAGGATTTCTGCCTCTGTCACATCACAGCAATTTTCTCCTAAACTACTGAACGGAACAGGTTGAAATTTGGTACCAATGTATAGTTTGGTGACTCGATCAGGAGTACATATCGTAAAAGAAAAAAATTTGATTTAAGGGGTACTTCTGGTTTGAAAAACTAAAAAAATCGAACGTTCCCCCCCTGATCTCCGAAACTACACAGCCTAAAATTTTGAAAAAAATAGGAAATATAGAACGTTGCCCGAACATTACAGGAAAAATAAGGAGAAACGATTAATATTAATTTTGGGGGGCAAATTATAGAATTAAATAAAAATTTAAAAATAAAAATTTTTTCAAATGCATCATGTAATATATCAAATCTCATTCTGAGGAATACAAATATATTTTTTCATATTTGAAAAAAAAATAATTTAAAAAGATATTAACGAAAATGTACCAAAATTTACCCATCCCCCCCCTTATCTCCGAAACTATAAAACGTAAAGTTTTGAAAAAAAATAGATTTATAGGTTCTGACCTGAAGTTTACTGGAAAAATAAGGAGAAACCTCTACTTCTAATTTTGGGGGGCAAATTACAGAATTAAATGGAAAATATAAAATTAAAATTGTTTCTAACCCATCATGTTATATATCAAATGAAAGGGCTCACTACGACGAAAACAAATATATTTTTTTCATATTTTTAAAATAAATTAATTAAAAGATATTAACAAAAATATAAAAAATTTTACCCATCTCCCCCCATCTCCGAAACCATAAGCTGGAAAATTTTGAAAAAAAAATGGAGGTATAGCCCCTCACTTGAACTTTACTGGAAAAATAAGGAAAAATCCCTTTGCCCTCCAAAATATTCATTTTGGAGGGCTAATTATATAATTAAATGGAAAATATAAAATTAAAATTGTTTCTAACTCATCATGTTATATATCAAATGAAAGGGCTCATTATGACGAAAACAAATATATATTTTTCATATTCTTAAAATAAATTAATTAAAAGATAGTAACAAAAATATAAAAAAAATTACCCATCCCCCCTTATCTCCAAAAACATTAGCTGAAACAATTTGAAAAAAATTGAAGAATAGCCCCTCACCTGAACTTTACTGGAAAAATAAGGAGAAACCTCTAATATTCATTTTGGGGGGCAAATTATAGAATTAAATGGAAAATAAAACATTATAATTGTTTCTAACGGGTCATGTAATATATCAAATCACAGGGCCATTATGACGAATACAAATATATTTTTTTAATTTTTTTAAAATAAATTTTTTAAAATATATTAAAAAAATATTTTTAAAAAATTACTTATTCCCCCCGTTATTCCCCAAACTATAAGACCTAAATTTTTTCGTTTATTTGAAAAATATGAAAAAATCCCTAATTCTATTATTTGGTCCCCAAATAATAGAATTAAACGGAAAATAAATCATTAGAATACCCCCATAGTAATTTTAGGGACAAATTATATAATTTAATGGAAAATAAAGATTCAATTTTCAAAAGCATCATGTAATATATCAAATAAAAGGCTCATTATGTGAATTACAAATATATCATATTTTTAAATCATTTGTTGAAAAGATATTAACAAAAATATTAAACATCGACTTAATTCCCACTTCAGAAACTACACGATTTAAATTTTGAAAAACATATTTTATTTGTATTTTTTAATAAGTTGAATAACAGATTTAATAAATTATAATTTAAAACTTGCCCTATTTTGCCCTTTATCTTCCAATCCACAGACCCTCAAAACTCAGACAGTAGATTATAAAAGATTTCTCTGAAAGTTTATTAGTAAAATAAAACTCTAATGTTAATTTTTGGGGGTCAAATTAGAAAATTAAATACATATGTATTCTGATAAAAATCAAGCGAATCCTGAAGCAGATAAAATAAAAAGTCTAAGTTGGGAAAATGAAAGTGTATATTTTTTATAAACTTAAAATGCTTCCTTTAAAAGATATAAGGGTAAATATAAGAAAATGCACTCATTTCCTTCTTGTCTGAAACTGGAATATTAGAATCTTGAAGGTGGTACGGAACCCTAGGTATACGAGTCCAACTCGCACTTGACCAAATTATTTAATCCTACTACTACTGTATAACAATTTCCGAACATTTTTGATGATTCTAGAGCTGTCCTTGAAAAAAAAAACTGGAGCATTTCGGGATCTCTCTTAACAGAATCCAGTTTAAACGATCAAACTTCCTTGAATCGGTTTTGAGTAATCGCCGAACAAACATTAAAAAGCAACATATATTTAGACGAGTTGAGATCCTCCTTCTTGTTGAAGTCGGGTAAAAAACAACGAAAATGTTAACCAACAGTTCCTCGCCTACCTTTCAGGTGTTATTATATGAATATTTATTTTATTGAGGGTGGGATAATAGATTATAGTTATCAACAGCATAAAAATATCCAAGTTACTATTTATGTGTGTGGTTAACTTCTTTGCTTTGTTTCAGGTCGAGAGCAAACAGATCAACCTCACTTTTCCTTTAATGTTCAATCCAGTTACATGGGATGCCCATGCTTTCCCTGTATTCTTTGGTGGAACATTGGTTAGTGAAGATGGGCTGATTATCAGTGTACCATCAGTACAGTTGGTATATTTTGGAAATGCTGATAATAAGAAAGTGGCTAAAAAGTAAGTATTAAGTTATTTTCGCATAATGATTTCTAAAAAACTGATGAATTGAAATATTTATGAAGCGTAAATAGACGAGTATGGTATTGAAATGCAAACATTGAAATGGCATTTGTTTCGACACTTCATTCCAACACCACAATTGTATATGATCTTGAAATACCTATAAAACTTAGTTTCCTGTGTAAGAAACAGGGACCAGCACATACAGGGTGTCCCATGAAGGTGGGCGCTTACCTATAACTAAAAAAATATTGATTTTAAAATTCTGAAAGTTTGGCATCGTAGGTAAGCGCTTGAAAGTAACCCAAAATTTAAATCTCACTATTGGCTTCATCAAGAACAGGATTTTTTTTCTTAATTTGACTGATCTGAAGTCTTTAAAATGTTCTATTGTTCGTTTAATTGTTTTCTCTCGTAACAATACTTTATTACTCTCTCCACAAATCATAACAATATTGAAGTAATCTTCCTTAGAGTAATTGATGCGTGCAGGCATTGTTAGCAATTTTGAAAAACTGAGTGACATTTCGTAGCCGACAGTTATTTTTCTAGCGGCCACGGGTAACTTGATTTTTCCAAACAAAGTCCACATCATATTTTAATGGGCGGAAAATGATTTTTCTTAATTTAATCGAAAATTATGAGGTTTAGGTATGGGGAACGTAATACAAAGTAACCTTCATTTTTAGTGGTGAATAAGATACCGATAAAAAAATTGGGAATTTCAATTTGAAAATTTGGAGTTTTAATCATATTGTGAATGTCATTTTCTCTATTTTTTTATAGGAACATCGTATAGAAAAACGGGTGGATTTTTCAGCACTGTTTGCTGGCTTGAGTCTTCTAATAACACATGCAAAAAAATGGTTGTTTAGCGAAAATTGTCGATTACCCGCAGGACTACATCTGTCATTTTTGACATAAAAATGCAAATATCTTAAGAATGGTTACATTTAGAGATAATATATGCTTAATAAAATTTATCTAGAAAGTTGTATACTTCTTGTATAACCGGAAGTGACACAGTTGAGAAAATATTTTAGTCACACAGAACCCATTGGTTTGCATACGTTGCCAAATTTCCAGAATTTTACTATCGATATTTTTTAGTTACAGCTAACCCACCTTCATGGGACACCCTGTATATTTAGAGTCTCTTCTATTCTATAAAATCAATAAATTTTAGGAAATAAACAAATATAACATCCAGTTATATATAATACCAGCGCAAAATTTGCTTTTCGTTCTAATAAACATTTTCTGCTTGCGATTTTTTAAATTAGACTCTTGACGTACGTCAGAGCAGCCCTAAAAAGGTCAAGTTGGTGGATGGGAGAGACAATAATGACAAACTGGATGTCTGCAAAAAAGATCAAGCTTATATATTTTTTATATGTATTGGATTAGACTATATTTTGAAGAGGAAATGTTGTGATACTTAAGAAATATCTGCTTAAATAATGTACCTGTAATTTCATTTGTTATAAAAAAAGTGTCCTCGTTATATATTGCTAGAATATTAAATGGAAAGTTTGTTAGAAACATTATAATTCAACAAATTTTATTTTTTAATTAAAATATAGTTTACACGTCATATGTTCATTTGCAGTTATATTTAAATTAAAATACACATTAGGATTAATACATGAGTCGTAACAAATTGGTGACTATTATTTTAATTCTCCTGAAATTTATATTCATTACCAAGAATGATGGAGCGAAAGAAAAACAGATACAAAGAGATAACGAGAGACGGGGACATACCTATATTTCGTAAGAAGCTTTCGCTTCTATCGTTCAGTCTCAAATGACTGCCGCTTTTTATTAAAAGTAGTAGTAAAGGCAATTTGTGGAAGTTATATTTATTACATATTTATGTCTTTGGCTATTAGTTTATCCTGCCTTCATTTTTCGCTGGTATACGTTTTCCACAGATACAGAGTAGGCACACTGTAAACAATTTTTCTGAAAGTTTGTGTGATATTGTGGTTATGTTTAGGTTATATAAACTTTTACCTTAAAAGCCCTTGTTTTGGGTTTGAACACATTTTATAACTTTTAGTTATTATCATTTATTTATGTGTGTTTTTTGTCAATTTAATTATTTTTTGTGAGTATTTAATAATACTAGGCTATATCTTTCTCTTTGCTTTTATAGTGTGAAAATTACTTAGTACGAGTATCTTTAGGTTCATAATATCATTAATTGGAAATAAAAAGTTTTGTCAGTTCTCGCTTAGAGTTTTTCTAGATTAGGTATTGAAGTGTATCTCTAAAGTATATATTCAGGGTAGTAGCATTCTAGTATTTCTCATATTATCAGAATTGGTTGGTTGGTCCAATTCTGCTTTCAGTATGAACTAAATATACTTGTCAGTGTGATTTTAATTCCTTTCTTTACGGATACCTTTTCCCACAGACAAAAGAGGTACTGACTGGTATTTTTCTAATTTTGATTAGATTAATAAGATCGTTTTTAAGTTTATTGTTTCTCTTCAAAATTGTTTTTGCGTTATACTTTTTTCGGATTTTTTTTTCACCATGTTTATTTTATTTTAGAATGTCACCTGTCAATAACTATTCACTAACATTTAGATGGAAATATTTTTTGGGAAAGGTTTAATAACCCTTCAGGGACCTTTATAAATTATTGATTAATTGCGATTTTCTGAAAGAGTTTCACGTCAATGAAAAATACATGGAAACACTTCGAGATCTATATTAATATAATACATTCTATACTGTCCAAATCTATTAAACTGGTTTGGAAAAACTGCTGACCATTATGTTCAAATTTACCTGTCATCACCGAAAGAAGGCTCCTTCTAGAGTATTACCACGTTTATCTTCTTGTGTAGTTAGGGTCATTTATTTAGGATGAGTTCGTTTTACTACTTGTCTATAATATGCCGGACTCAGAGAACATTTGAAGGCTCTTGAGACCATAAGAAATCTTGGTATTTTAAAATATTGTATTTAAACTATAACTCTTAGAGTGTTTCGTATAATGTGTACCTTTGCAGCGTACGTTTATTTGCAAATTTTCATAAATTTTATGCTCAGCTTAAACTCAAGTCAACACAAACTTAAGAACAGCCCGCTTGACCATATATTAACGGGATGTATAAATACTTAAAAATAACATAATCTTTGTTATTAGGGGAGCTGCCTGGGAAGACGCCTTCTTGGACTTGATAGAAAAAATTCAAGATAAAGAAAACATATTCGAACATATTAGAATTGCGAGATTTACATCCAGAACTTTAGATCACGAACTCGAGAAAAACACCAAGTCTGTCGTGCCATATTTCACCTCGACTTTTGCCATCATGGCCATTTTTTCAGTAGGTACGAAAAACTAAACATACCTTATAATAAAATAAAATTAATAACGAAATCATTCATTCCACAGTGACCTGTATGATGTTTGACTGGGTAAGATCTAAACCTTGGCTCGGTCTTTTGGGAAACCTCAGTGCTGCAATGGCCACTCTTTGTGCCTTTGGTCTCTGCATGTACGCTGGAGTTGATTTCATTGGACTCAATCTTGCAGCTCCATTCCTGATGATCGGTAAGGACAAAATCATAATATAAGTATAAAATAAAATATGTACAAGCAAAAATGTTTAGATATTTTGAAAAACTATTTCTTTGTATTCTTAATCAAATAAACAATGTTAAGTGTAAAATCTGCTTATGTCTTCACAAAATAAATAAGACGTATTTTTGAAACCTTATGAGCATAAATATATTTGGACATTTTTCTCATTTGTCAGACAGTGAATTTTTTTTGGAGTTTTTGAGTTTTGGAGCTTTCGGTTTTTTTGTAGGGGCACCTTTACTGTTTTTTTTTGCTTTCGAAGGAGACTTTGCTATGGATGCAAGCAAAAATGATGATGATGACGATGAAGTTGTTGTCGAGGGGGTGGATTTCGGAGTCAAAATCCTCTTTTCAGTTGTGGCAACTTCCTTAGGTTTGGTTGCAGTCGTAGTCTTTTTGGCTGTTTTTTTTTGCTGCTCCCTCATTCGCTGGCTTCTTTGTCGGCTTGGGTTTATCGCTGGAAGCTGCTCGTTTTGCAGGTGACTTCTTTTCTCTACCTCCAGCCCCAGTTTCTTTTTGTAGCCGCTGGCCGGTTTCGATGATGAAGCTCCTGAAGACGACGGAGCTGTCAATTTGAAGGAACCGGATGCACCTTTTCCTTTAGTTTGAACTAAAACTCCTGAAGCAACGCCTGACTTTAAGTATTTCTTGATGAAAAGCGCTCCTTTCTCGGCATCGACCTTGTAGTTGGCAGCAATATATTTCTTGATGGCTTGCAAAGATGATCCACCACGTTCCTTTAAACCTTTGGTAGCGTTGTTGACCATCTCAGATGTCGGTGGATGAGAGGGTTTAGCCCTTGGATTCTTGGCTTTTTTTCCTTCTTCGCCACTGTTTGGGTTTGTGGTGATGAATTCGACACGGATGTCGCAGAAGCAGTCGAACTTTGTGTTTCTGTATCAGCCACAATGATTTGTATTAACTCTTACGATAGTCAATAATTTGGTTGTAAATAACGTCGCACGTACATGCACCTCTGTCTAGACTGATGATATGATTTTCGGTATATAAAAAATGGATACTACAACTTACCGTTACTTAGAGTCCCCTTTTTGTCGAATAATCGGCCCTATCTATGTCAGAAACCACAAATCGTCTGTCCAAATATGATTTGAAAGAAGATGCTCAAACTCGACTCATTTACCATAAGGCAGAACCTAACTTTCTGTCTTATGATAATGGGAATGGTACTCATCTGGTCAATGTTATGCACAAACCGGTCATGCTTGTAAAACTCAAGTTTCCTTTAATGGTGAGTAGGAAATAGTTCAAGTAAAATGCACTTTAACAGTTACAAATCAAATAACCTATTCTTACGTAAATTAATTTGATCATTAAACATAAGTAGTTCGAGTGTCCCAAATAACCATACTGTTTAATAAGGGTGTTATTATAATTGAACTATTGTTAATTTCTTGCTTTTTAGGTATTGGAATAGACGATACCTTTGTTATGTTGGCAGCGTGGAGAAGAACTTCGATGAAGGATCCAGTACCGCTACGGATGGCACAAATGTTGAGTGAAGCTGCAGTCTCCATTACCATAACATCTGTCACAGATTTCTTTAGTTTCTGGATAGGTATTTTCAGTCCGTTTCCTTCTGTGACGATTTTCTGCATATACTCAGGTTAGATTATTTATTTAATTGCATTATATTGCAAGAGTAAAATACCAAAACTTCTACAAAGACTTAATAATATCACTCATATGTGCGTAGGAAATTGGTACTTTACAAACTAAAAAATACTTACAAACTAAAAAAATACTTATAATTGAAAATTTATATTATTGTGAAACAAATTTTCCAAAAACTTTCCTGCATTATTCAAATTTTTCTTTTTCTACAATTTATAATACAAAACCTATGCTATTAATTAATTCAGATATTTAAAATTTGTTTTTGCGTAGTATATTATCTATCTAGTGTTTTGTAGAGTTTGAAACTTTGACAAACAGTTTAATGACAACAATTTAACTGTTTCTATTCCTAATAATTTTACATATTTTCGAAATAGGAACTGTTTTAATTCTAATTATCCTTTATTTTAAATTTTGCCTTTAAATAGAATGGTTTGTACCAAATTTAATGAGGAGTTGATTAGTATCAAAAAAAAATTCTTTATAGTTTTTAATAATTAATATTTTATCTGGTAGTCATTGCAACAAATCTAGGTTATTGGAATAAGCCCTCCCCAAGTGATTATCCCATTGTTTGCAACACACTGAAACAGCCAATAGTAAATTATCATGTATTTTAGTATTAAATTAAAACAAATGAAAAATACTTAGGCTTATTTACCTTATGTCTAATGTGATTACTCCATTTTAAATTATTGTCAATATGTTCCCTAGAAATTTGAACCTTTCAACTTTAATTTTTGTTCGATATGAGTTGCATATTATTATACAGTAATCTCTAACCATAGAGTTGCTTTGACCTATTGTTTTCATTAATTGTCTTACTCAGCAGATCATGTACACACAGAATAGAATAAATAGTAGTGGACTTAGTATTGTACCTTGTCTCACATCTATTCTAACTTCTAATTGATTATTATGTTCATTATTTTATCTTCAGGTGCTGCAACATGTCTGCTGTTCGTTTGGCATTTGACTTTCTTTGCCGCATGTGTCGCCATCTCCGGTTATTGTGAACAAAAGAATCTTCATTCGGTGTTTTGCTTTAAGGTACAGCCAGTTTCGAAATCAAGTAAGTAAAATTTAAAAAAAAAATACATTAGCGTTATAAAAAATCAATTGATTACACTGTTTTTATCAAAACGGGAACATATGAATTTAAATCAACTATCAATAATGTATTTATAAGACAAAGGTTCCGGAAAATACCATCGGTAATAGCGATTATACGCAAAATGTCTCTGCAAAATTAATTTTCAATTTTTTTTACAATTTTCATAGAATTTTATTACATATATTCATACCGTATTTTATTACTTAATCTGTAAATGCACTTTTTTGATATTGTCGTTAGCTTTAAGATTTTCAACCTTCATTTTTTTTTGTTTTATTACTCATTTTTTAATTTTTTTTAGAAATTTTTTATATTAATTAACATTTTGTCATTCTAGGGGCCTCTGACTATGTGTGTCATTTATAATATTGCTGATATTTATGATATTTTACATTTTGAAATGTGTGGTATTCTTGTTATTTTTGATATTTTTCGATCTTGAACAATTTTGTCATGTGATATTTTTCGCATGTCCTGTAGATTTAGGATGTTTCTGTTGAAACATTTTCAGCTTCATCATACAAGAAAGAAATTTATATAACTTGTGACTGCTTCTAAAAACCATGAAATATATCGTATTTTTAAAGTTTCTTTATTAAATTAACTAGTTTAAACATTACTTTCTCCTATTTTTTTTTTTTTGGGATTTTGCTGAGAACATCCAAGCTACGAATTCCTAAGATCATATAATCAATACGGGATTTTGTTTTTCATTTGTCAGCATTTTTGATATTACTGTGATTTTTTTTAATTTTCATATTTTACTTAATTTAGACAGTTTTCACGTTTTTAGTTTGTGTTGACTTGATTTTGGGCATTTTTAAAAATATTTTATGCATTTTATATGTGGTACGAATTTTGATATGTTTTGTGATTTGACATTTTTGATATTTTAAACGTCAGTGCACCTCAAGAAGAAAAAATTCATCAGTAAGGAAGGTTGTGAAAGCCGAACTTTGGAAACCGAATTTATATAAAAATATTCGTAATTTGCACTAAAGTTTCTATCATTTATTACTCGTGCTTAGCAAAGTCCCTGAATTCGACGGATGCGCACCAAATAGTCCTTAAAAGCAAGAAAACAACTAATTCATGTGAACGAATGATTTAATATGTTTAAGTTAGATTTTAAATGTGGCAGTAACCGTGATGCTACGTCTCATATTTAAGTGTAAGTAAATCGTGTATTCCACAAACATCCATGACTATTAATTCTCAAAGTAGTAGTTATTTAAAATAACTATTCGTGCGTTAAAATGTTCCAAAAAGTAAAGTATTTCTTTGCTATATAACAAAAACAATTAAAAGAACAATATCAATACTCGTTAATAAGTCACGACAAAAATGTCGTCATTTATTGTTAAATAAAGTGGCTCATTTTAAATGTTTCTTGAGAGATAAACTTTTTAGATAGACAGCTTCTTGGGCAATTGCAACTTTCATTTTGCGTCTAAGATTTTATACACACTATTTTAAAAAACATGTGCTAATAGTCCGCAAAGATAGTTCATTCAAAAATAAAAAAGTTGATATAAACGTTGAGCCGGAAATATAAGTGTATTAAACAATAAATTACACCTCTGAAAATGACTTATTAATTATTTGTCATTTTTCAAATAAAAATTTTTCAAATAAAAATGACAACGTGAATTTATTCACATATGTAATGGTTTCAAAAGAAATAAGTAGACGGACTAAGTTAATGATTGACAGTTTCTGATCTATTGAAAAATAAATAAATTTGATTTGGCTTGTAGAACCTAAAGATACTTTGAACTTAAAGTTAATTTTGCGAACTGACTTTTAGGCATTAGTCTTCAAATAAATGGACTGTCAAGCATAGCAAATTATACACGAAACAGTAAGAATTTATTCTCTAAAATTTTTCTCAGCAAAATATCATAAGACCACATTTCAAAACATCCTTTGAGTTTACGGCAAACTAGTTCTCTAAAACGAGTTAAATTTGGGCAATGGCTTTGAATAAGATTAAGGCATGATAAACCTTTTTTACGTATTGTACAGCTAAAGCATTATTTTTTCCAGAAAAGGTATACCCAATACATTTTCACAATGTAAACTTTTAGGGGAATTAGTTGAGAATAGCCATCTTACAATACCAATTTGCTATCGACATTAATAAAATTGGGTTACTTGTTTTATCTAATAGTCTTAAGCGTAAGTAATTGTTTTGTTTACTTGAAAGAAAACTTTAAAGCCTGATGAAGAGCGCCAGTTTTTGCAGCCAATCGCAAATACAGTGCTTGTGGATTGGACGTGGAGGTCCATATGATGGGCCACTTTGTTCACCTGATATAAATCCTTTCGATTTTTATTTCTGGGGCTACTTGAAGGAAAACTTGTTCACTTTGGAGGCTGAACCTGTGAAACGAATACTAAAGAATTTAAAGACAATCGCCGTATTCGTATTGCGAAAATCTTAGCGTAAACTATACGCTATTGTTGGTTAGCCTACTCTTTAGCCAAGTGTTGGCGCATATTTTTGAATCGCACCGTATGTAACATTCACTATTATTATTTTGACCACTTACAAAACAGGAAAATCGCGTCACTCAAGAAGATTTTATATTAACGAATTATAAAATTTTGCGATGATTTTCTATTCTGTATTGAAAAATTGAATACAAAATTTACATCCTGGCCCGGAAAATCAGTCCAGCCGTTTGGAACATTGCCAGAGATAAAATAAACGTTTTGTTTTATTTACATTAACGTAGTTAGAAGCAGTTATCTCAAAATCTCAGATATTTTTATAGTCCAGCCAATTCCCGGGTAATTTGTCTAAGCAGCCTCGATTTTCCTAATAATTGGAATTTAAGTACTACTTACCCTCTCCGTCAAAGTTAATCCTGTGTCGGGGGTTGTTTTTTTTCCGGAGGGGGGGATCTACCCCTTCTCGGTGGTGAAAAATATTAGATATATGAAAAAAGTCCGGGAATAAATAAACTAACTAATTTTAAGCAACTTCTGTTCCATAAAGTTTTTTCTGAAAGTAAATTCTTTTCGAGTTAATCGCTAGTCAAATTATCGATTTTTCCACCAAAAAAAAATGTTTCCAGACGGTTTTTCGTAAATCACTTTAAAAATAGTAGCTTATAAAATAACCAAAAAAATGTTGGTATTGTGGTTTCTGTAAAACCAATACAAACGTAGTTATAGCTTGTTTTTATTTGTCAAAACAAAAATTTAAAAGTTTATCGTGAAATAACTGAAAAACAATGCATTTTTCGGAAAAAGTTTATAAACACTTTTTTGCTTAAAAAATCATTTAATCTGTTTTTTATAAAAGTCTCTAGCATGAAAATTAAGCGAATTATGACATAAATAAGTTTGTTTTTTCTTTGACAGCTGAAATTAATTGTTACCGATTCACAAATCACTTGACTTAATTATTTTAGATAGGCTCAGAACGTTTGACTAGCTTAAAGTAAGTAGTTTTGAAAAAAGTCGAGCCTCACGAGAATATTATATTTTTGTTATTTTGCAAAAATAATAAACTAGGAGAGCACAAAATTATAGGTTTTGTTTTATTTTTAATTTATGTTTTTTTGTAGGATAAAAATTAAGTTAGATATGACCGTTTAAAGTTTGTACATGTTCGTAAATAGTACTATTTGACCACCCTTTCAGCTCAACTTGTTTCAAAAATAAGGGTTCAATACATTTTCAATTTACATGAGCTTTTAGCTAGTAATTAATTTCAACTTGGGTGGTATATAAGGTGTAAGATGTGTTTTTTTTGTAAAAAAAACAAAAAACCAACCTTATTTATGTCATAACTCGCTTAATTTTCATGCTAGAGACTTTTATAGAAAACACAAATTTAGGATTTTTTCAGCACTTCAAAAAAGTTTTTATAAACTTTTCCCGAAAAATGCATTGTTTTTCAGTTATGTCACGACAAACTATCAATTTTTGTTTTGACAAATAAAAACTAAATTTGAACAGCTTATAACTCCGTTGGTATTGGTTCTACAGAAACAATAAACCCATTTTTTTTGTTTTTTTATAAGCTACATTTTTGATACGAATGATTTTTTCTTAAAGTTATTTACGAAAAATGGTACGAAAACGTTTTTTTTTTGGTTGAAAAATCAATACTTTCACTTGCGATTTACTCGAAAAGAATTGACTTTAAGAAAAAGCTTTATAGAACAAAAGTTGCTTAAAATTAGTTAATTGATTAATTTCCGGACTTTTTTCCATATAATATTTTTCACCCCCGAGAAAATAAAGCAACCCCTGCCACAGTGTATACTTTGAAGTAGAGTGTAAGTAGAAATTAAATTCAAATTTTTAGAAGAATCGGTGCTGCCCAAGTCCCTCTGATACATAAAGTCTGACCTCTTTACCTAATTCTCTTAATAATTACGAATTTAAAATAACCTTGGTTTTCATTAGCAGTGGAAAGCCGTATTTCTCCAATAACCGTAAAATAGTTTTATATATCAGTATGTCGTAATAATTGCTTATTAAATCCGTTGCTCGCTTATCATCTAATGATGTATCTATACAGTAATTATTACGCTTTTTCTAATATTTACCTTGACATTCCATGTGCTGCATTCAAGATGTTTTTAGAGGTTTTAGAATCAAGGAGTAAGAAGGCAATTTATCATGTGAAACAATGCGACAATGTGAAAGTTAGTGAAGGAATTTTACAATATTCATAAGAAAAAATCCCGGAGTACGGCGCTTCTAGTTATTAAATAACACATGTTTTTCTTGTAAAATATTTTTGCTTGTAGACGCATTTCAGCAGTTAAACTATTTTCTCATCTCAATTCCCACCAATATTAAAGCGATTATGACGCATCTTAAAATGCCCTTGCTTTTAGTTTAGATGTTTCAAAAGTTTGTACCAAATTATTCGAGAGAAATGTGCAGCTTATTTTGAGCTTTGTTAAGGGTTCACTCAATGGTATAATTTTGAATTTCGTTGCAATTAATTTGTCCTTGGCAGAAATAATCTTTTTTAAGAGGTTTTCCTGAGCACGCTGACCTCAAACTTTAAAGGAAATGGAATTTTAGCTACCATTAGAGACTTATCTGAAAATTTTAGTTCATTCGTATTTGGTTACCCACAGAAAAAGTATTTTTATTTTGGTTTTATGTTTGTCTGTCTATACGTTCTACAGGTAACATTTTAATTTTACAGTTGGGTAGAGTAGCCCATAATAAAGAAATCCGTTCAACTAAAAATGAGCCAGATCTACACCGAGAATTATTTAGTTTTTATAAAATCAACTGGGCGACGGAATTCTTGTAATTTCACTTAAAATTGTTTTTATCTATTTTACCCTCATATTTAAACGTCAGTTTACATTAGTATGGACACAGGATGTTTGTAAAAGTTGACGACAAAGGTACTAAAATTAGTAATACATTTTTTTATTATAAAATATTCTATTAATCTTATGGTATTTTGGGCAGGCCTTAATAAAGATCATTTATTTTTGATTACCAAGAAACGTTAGTTAAACCTTGATATGCAAATGACCTTGTTTGCTACCAAAAGTTGTAATATACAAGAACATTTCATGGCCTACTGTGTCGCAAGTTTGGCTGCTAAGGTTGTGAAATAAATTTTTGGTGACACTATGTGAATTGGATTCAATGTATAGATAGTAGGTACGGGCATTTCATCGCGTCTTTACCGAAGGGGCACAATATCCACTAATCCCATTACGTTCAAAACATTCTGAAACTGTAATTTAATGCGAATTTAAAAAAAAAATGTTGGAGAATGCTTGAGATGAGAAATTGAAGAGGCGCTCGAAGCACTTAAGGCCAAACATTTCTTGGGTAATTTTAAAGATTTAAATTACTTCCTTTTTATATCGATAATTTCATATATTCAAAATACAATCTTACGATCCAAAAACTTAAAGCTAAAATAAAATTATAGAGAGAATATCACAGGAATTCTCAGGTTTCTGGTTCAGATGTAGAAATTTTCTAAACCATAGAAGGTCTTTCAATCCCAATTCAGGGTTCAATTGTCCATACAAAGTCTCCTGAATGTCATTTGAAGCTCATACTAGTATGAAGGTCGAACTAAGAATCGTCCATAAAAAATCTCGGCAAAACACGATTAGGGTTTTGAACTTGAAGAACAGTAATATCGTAAATCTGTAAAAATATATGTATCACAATGTGAACTAATTTCATCAAAAGGTTTTATATTTTACATTCTCTTCAATCCGTTCGGTTTACTCTAGGATAATATTCGATCCAGGAAATGTTGAAATCAAGTTATACAATCTCAAAATAATTTATGTGATTTTTAAAAAAATATTATTATCGACAATTCTTAATTCGAACTTTACATGGCTTTCAAATGACCTTCAGAAAACCTTCACGAGACATTATATGGTCAAGTGACCCCTTATTTGGATTCAGAGACTGCAAAATCCTACATATGATATTTTTCTGATTTTTATTCTATTCGACATTTACGTGCCTTCAAATAACGTTTAAAATATCTTAAGAGTTGGTACGCTCAAACGGACTCTAAATTTGAATTGAGCCACCTCGAAATCTTAAATGTGATATTTTCAGTTTTTATGAATGGCTCTTAATTCGACCTTCATATAACCTTCAAATGGCCTTCAGAAGACCTTCTACGATCAAGTAAATGTGTACTTTTGAAGCCAAGCACCATAAAAAAACTCTGTTCGAGTTTCTATAGTTTTTTTGAATTGTTTTAAGTTTTTGGATCGTAAGTTATAGTTTCAATATGTAAATGCTCGAAATAAGATCATAGTGAAGTAATTTGAATTTTAAATTTATTTTTTCTTTACCATTTTTACGCGTGAAAAAAATACAACCTTATTTTGCCCAGTAAGAGTATTTTTGAATATTCAAAACCCTTTTCAATATCCTATCATTTCATCAAACATCTACAACAAACATGGAGGTGCAAGGTATTTTTACTATGGGTTAAAACATTTTTTGTCCAAGCAAGTCTGCCAGCCATGGTGGGTCGGCTGCCCCATCTTGGCCCACCAAGACTACGCCCATTACCACATACCTGTCGTCTTTTCACATGTGCAGTGCCCAAAATACTTTAGTGCCACTTAGCTGGCAAAAAAATAGGTACAGTTTGAAAAGTTATTACAAAATTGTCTAGAAGCTTTGCATTTGGTTTCTACCGTTCGTGCTAGGTAAGAAAAAATATAGTACCAGTCGACCTGGAGTCGAAAGATGGTCACCTTCTTCTTTGAACAAATAAGGCAGTAACTCTAGTAATATCTAGGCCAATGTAAAGCCTGTATTTTATGTGAAATTAGTGGCTTCTTCATCAGTTTGATAATTCGTCTCAGTTCTACTGAATTAAATGTAGGCTGTATCAACGGAATTACAAAGAAGTGTATTCTCTGGCGCTATAATGTAGTAGAATGTGGAATGAAAGAATTTAATCATCTGGTCGGTGGATAAAATATGTAATTGTGTTTTTGTGATGATAGAATCCATTTAGAATTCTCAAATCATGGATTTCACATATTACTGTAATTCTAATCCTATTGTCATTTATACTTTCTTCGCCATAATAACCAATCTTTGAATCAAATGAAAAATCAGCAAGTCTCTTATTTAGCTTAATCCATTTCCGGCATGTGGTAAATTGCTTTAAAGTATTGCTTACTGCTTTCGTTTGATCACATTTTGTAACTTCTGGCAAGTTCCCATTTTTTTAATAACTTCATCACTTCTGTCTTTAATCACTTTCAGAGAGATTATTTCAGTTTGCGCCTCTTATAATTCTCATAATTCATTCGTAAGTAGTACAGATAACGTTTAAGCAAAAAACACTTTTTTTAATCTTCCAAATCCTGAGTTTTCTTAAATGTACTTCGAAAATTTCTGCTTTAAAAATATAAAGTATTTCAGTTGATCCGGTTAACAGATAAATGGATATTGGGATTTCAAAAATTATACACCTATAGTACTGACCACGTAAGAAAGAGAAAGTGCAAAATCAACTATCAGGTTGCAAATTAGCATTTCACGCCATCGATTATATAATTTGATCGAACTCGAGCCAATGATTCTTCATTTGCGTACTTGGGTTCTGATATTATAAAACATTGTTTACATAATTCGATTACAAATGAAGAAATGTCACAATGTTGTTTAAGATTGTCATTGTCTTTGGTACTGATATTCAGTTTAATAGCTTTTAAAAATACTATCTAAATTTTTACTGCAAATTTTCCAGTTTTCACGTTCTAGGTACCTAGTTTTGGTTACTGTTTTATATCAACTTCCTCATTTTCATCCACTTACATGCCTTGTTAATTATTTTGCGCACAATCTCTTATACAGGGTGAGTTTTTTTTATGATCAGTATGGGGATCTCGGAAACTAGCGGAGATAGAGCAATGGTTAAATTGGGAAAGATTTGCAGTTTTACTGGCTGTTGGATTTTTGCAAAAAGTCATGGCTTACTAGATATTTTGAAAAAACGAAATACTGTTGATTTAGTCAAATCCGTCTAGCTCCTTTGTTTTTGATTTTATAAAAAAAGTGTAAATATCAAAATTGAAGGGAATTGTGTGCCGCATATGATTTTCATGTCCTCGTTTGCGTGACAGCTCTCGTTTTCGAGATATTTCACAAATTTATCTTTTTTTTAATGGAACGGAATCAAATTCCGAAGCAGCACAAATAAATGTTTTGGCAATGGTAAATCAAAATCCATCTACATCAACTCGTGAGATTGTGGCAGAAGCTCGCACATCTCAATGAACTGTAGTTAAGGTACTGAAAGCTCACAAGTTCCACCCGTACAAACTTTCAGTTTCTCAAACTTTGCATGCTGTTGACGAACATCGATGTATTTTGTTATGTACATGGTACATAGAGTCATACGCCTTGACAAGCCACAGTTTCCATTAAAGGTGTTATGGTCAGATGAAAGATGAAGATTTACTAACTGCGGTATGTTCAATAGACACAATGAACATATCTGGGCTAAAGAAAACCATTTCCATGTAGAACAAAGACGACCCCAGTTAAAATTTGGTTTTAATGTTTGGTGTGGTATCATAGGGTCTACTATTCTGAGGCCTTTTATCTCTGACGAATCACTGGGGAGCGCTACTTGCATTTCTTGCAATATAATTTTCAAGACATGTTGCATAATTTGAATTTGAGAACTCGTTTAGAAATTGAATGGTTCCAACATGATGGAGCACCTGCTCATAACTCGTTATTAGTAAGACAACACTTAGATAATATATATCCAAACTCTTGGATATGAAGAACTGGCCCACACGAATGGCCACCCCAGTCTCCCGATTTGGCAGTTATAGACTTCTATTAAGTTACTCGATTATTCAGATATTATTTTCATTACGTCATCTCTTTTCGATATTATTTATCCAGCTCCTTTTTACAGAGAAAACATACGCCCTCTTTTCTTTTTTGAACCTCTTATGTAATCATTTTCTATTTCCCAATAATTAATTCTTCTTGGTGTTTCCATATCTTAATTCCTAGCTAGTCGATGTTATGTTCGTCTATTTAATTTTACCAGTTTGTTATCTTGCTATCTTTATTCATTGTTCTGATATTCCAGGATCCTATTAGTAATGTTGGTAATTTGTTCTTCCGAGTTATATCTTTATTTTCACTCAAATGTAAAGTTCGTTTCTGTGGTCGCTCGGAAATCCGATTGCGCGCTTTTTCACTTTCGCGTAATTTTATGTCTAGTCTTTTGTGTCCAGAAATACCTCAAGGATCTTTATTGTCCTGGTTTTCCGTGACCTGGCACATTCCCATGCCATTGGTCTTTACAGCCTATTCATCCGCCTTTGGAGCAATTTCTCACTCCCTGGGTAATAGGCACCACCCAGAGGGTTAATTAATACTATTTAATATTGAATTAATCTAATATGTGAAATAAAATCAATTTTTCTTAAAGAAATTAATTAAATTTCAGAAAGATCCTCTTATAAGTCGATTTTATTTATATTATTCTAGATAAATTTAATCAGATGTATGTTGGCAATGATGGGTAAAGACTAAGACTATATATTTATACAGGTGAAAAATACCTTATAAAAACCAGCATTTTTTCCAATTTACTATTATGGGAAGTTATTTTTGACACATCAATGAATGAACCTTATTCTCTGGATTTGTACTTGAATATCAAGGTGTAGTATCTCAGGGCAGTTTGTGGAAACTGCCCGGAACACTAGTTGCCCTCTTATAGAAAAAACTCTCCCGCAGGAGAAAGTAGGTCTACAGATTTGTCAACTAGTATTCCAGTATAGTATGTTGGGATATATTTTGTGTTGTACTTATCTGTTTTTTTGTGACGTTTCGATTCCCTATCAGGAGCAATATTTGTTTGAATGTTTTGCACTATATTCGTCGCTTGACTTTTTTGTTGTAACTATGCCATTTTCCAAACATACAATCCAATTTTCGGCACACTTTAAATTTGCTCAGACCTTCTCTTTTTGTGTAAACAGGACACATTTTACGAAGAAAGAGGATTTAAATTTTTTCCAGACATTTGTTACCACATATTTATCGTATCACGTATCCAAAATCTTTTGAAGGAAAGTAAATTAGTTTTAGTGAGATTTGACCCTGAAATAACGAAAGATTTACCAGAAAATGTAGTTCCATTTTCAAGTTTGTACTTTTTAATGTAATAAAAACAAGTAATAAAGATACATTTTATGCCAACCAAAAATCGGAACATGCATACTAAAAATGTATCATTAAGATAATGATTAAGCGTGGTAACAGGTACCAAGACCAAGAATCACATTCACTTTTATATAACAAACCTGCTTTTTTGAACTATACGCATCAATTAAAAAGTTTTATTTTTCATATGTTAACTACGTTTTCGTACCGAAATAAGTTAATTGATGACATTTTGTTGAAGTAACATATGTGATCCGGCTCCAAATTATATTTGTAAAACATCTGTGGAATAAAAAAGAGCCCCACAAAGAAATTTCTATATTTATTACAATTGAAACATGATAACAATTATAATTCAAACCATTTTTTTAAATTATTCTAAATTCAAAATTTTGGACGGTATGCTCCATTTCGATTGTCAGATTCATTCTCGTTCGTTTCTGTATAAGAATAAATTGTTTTCCTATAGTATAGAGTTTGGATTTTCGCTAAAGATTCTACATAATTGTATGAAAACTATGAGCATTCTTTCGACTTTTTTAACTTAGTCTTTAATCTATGGCTTAAAAAAACGGAGTTGTTTTTTATTTTACTGAACCTGATATACCAGGTCAACTCAAATTATTTTTTAATTAATTTTTTTTTCGATATAATCTGTTTTGAAACCAGTGTATTATGTTGGTTGGTAATAAAATAATAACATATTTAAATTATACTAGTGGACGAGATTTCTATCAACTTTGTTGAAATTTCCCCTTGTTTTTATCCATCATCGCCTGGTTTTCTACAGCTCTTTGTTTGTCTTAATGCAGATCTAGGTCCTTCAGTTGTAATATCTATCATTGATGTCCATCTCTTATGAAAACAAATTGATAGTATCCTTTATCAATTTAAAAAAAAAACAAACTTAAAACTTTGTTTTGTTTTTGGGTTATATTGTGACTCGTATAAAATTATTCATCCGATCTCTTGTGTCTCTTCATTTTCCCTTTGTTATTGATACATTACTTCGCTTTCCTTTCCATCTAAAACATTATGTTGAGTTGTTTTTCTGTAATGATAAACTTTTCAGGTCGGTCTCTTTCTATTTTGTTTTCAGTGTGTTGTCACAATTTTCCTGGCTTCTTTTTAATAAAATTTCATCATTCATTTTATTTATGTATGTCACCTGAATTTAACACATACTTTTTCAGTTGCATGTTTAGCTGTGTCCCATATTCTGTTTCAATTTGTAACTTTATAATTTCTTGAACAATTTGAATTTGAATTTAAAATTTCATATATAACAAATCTTTTTTAAACTGGAAGAATTTTAAAGAATTATGATTAGAATTTAATATGGAGGTCTAGGTAAAAGACTTTATTATAAGAATTCGCCAAAAATGGAATCAAAGATATTCTGATGTTCCATAAATCTGATTAAACTTATACGGGAAAACCTACGAAAAGCCGTAGATACTATACCGATATATTTGTACCGTATTATGTTCTGCAATATGGTGGAAATTTCAAATAATATATTATGACCAAGGTTCCAGGCATGTTAAGAAATTTATAACTTTTCGAATTGTTTATAGTCTCTCTACATACATTTTCTCAACAACTTTCTTTTCCATTTTGTGTTTGCTCTTAATTGTCTATGATCACCACTTATAATGAATTACCTTTAAGGTTTGATTGGAGTATCAATACTAGTATTGCAAGTGGTATTGAAGCAAAAGTATCGATACCAGGATCGGTAGTAGAATCGAAATAAAGTTATCGATACTGGAATCGACTCGAATGAAGGTGTCACTACCAGTTTTGCTGGGGGTAAACCTAAAATCCATAAAAAAATTGGTGGGTTGAAGTTAAGGTGAGTGTTCCAGTAATTAAAGAAAAGTTGGGATGCTAAAATACCCGGTATTGAAAGCAAACTGAATATACTGGTATCATATCCCTAGCAATACAACGTCGCTAGGTATAATTTAAAGAAAAATCAGTTCCAAGCTCAAAATGTTTAATAATTATTTTTATTGATAACGCTACCAGTTTCAGGATCTAAAATTATATTCTCACGTCTAAAACTATCAAATAACAAATAGAAAACACTCTGTAAATTTAAAAAATACCTACATACACTATACTAACAACAATTTTAGTATTTCATTGGATACAGTTTAAACAATATAATAAACCAACGAATAGTATTATGAAATATATGTGTGGACTATAGAACGTATAGATTATCTTCTAAACGTTGTTTGTGGCATATTCTTGATTACTTTTATGTTTTTTTGGGGAATAACACCACAATAGAAATAAAACTACGTATATTGCAGGAATACCAAACGTTTCAAAGTCTATTCTGACTTCGTTGTCAATGGCTTTTTATTTATTGATGTGATTGCAAAATGAAATGTGGTGTTTTTCCCCAAAAAAACATAAAAGTAACATATGGATTAATTATGGCGAAACTCTATAATTCAATATTTTTGTCTTAAGAAGAAGACTTATTCTCACGAGGGTGGATGATTCAAATGGCTAACATGGTCCACATATCTAAAAACATGATGATGATTTCCAAACCATCGTTTGCTCTGTGTCTTGCCGTCGATTCAGAATTATAAGAATTCTTATTTATTACTTCTTATTTTACGACCAATATAACTCGTTTTCGGTTCGTTTTTTTCCAAATATGCGAAATACTCTTCTGTAAAAGCACATTTCGAAAGCGTTCATTATTCTCTAGGCTTGGTTTAAGTGCCCAACTCTCGCAATCATAAGCAAAGCTAAGAAATTATAGCATCAGACTACACGAATTGGAAAATCTGATCTTTTGGGAAATTTTTTTGTTTGAACAGTTGTCTACCTTGCTCAATTCTAGATGGTATCTCTTTGCTACAAATCTTGTCTTAAAAAAGCCCAAATAGTTGAAAAAGGCACTGACTGTTCTATATTTCCTTTTATTATCAGTTTGACGTTGACATCAGCTTTTGAGAAAACAAGCATTTTAGAATGTATATACAATCTGATTTGCTCATGTTGAACTATGTGATCACTAATACTCTGTAAGCTGCAAGTCAGCTAATCGACCTTTCTTGATCATGCCGAAAGTTGTTAATTTTGATGCCATTCACTGTGATACCTCATTCCATTGTGAGCAACGTCTTTCTGAAAATTCTGAATAGATGGTTAAGGGGAATGGAGAAGGTATACAACCCTCCTATTTTTATTAACATAGAACAATATAATAATATGTCGTAAATAATTTAACAAATTTAGGAAAGAGGCAGCTATGTCAAGGTAATAAGATAATTGAAATTGTCAAGGAAGACGTCTAAGCTTAATTGTAAATTTAAAATTTGCCGTAATAAAAACTTTAACCCCATTAGATACATAAAATTATATTTAATCTCAAGCAGGCTTGAACCTGAACAGTTTGTATTAAACCATCTAATATGTCCTTTTAGCCTAATTTAGAAAATCCATATGTTCTGCCAATATACAAACAGCAATTTTAACAAAATGTATTTTTGTTGTTCATGATCGTCTACTGTATTAGAAACTAACTTTAACATACTCATACAGGGTTATCTTATAAGGAAAATCGCCAGAAAATTTGGAGATTTGTAAGATTCTCTTTGTCAATAGTTTGTTGTCAAGTAAAGAATTAAAATATTTTCGTGAGGCTGATGCTGCATAAGACCGTTGCATGCTGAACTGTTTGTATTTCCCTTCGATATATTCTTTTATGTACAGACTTCTTCTAATTTCGTTGTTAAATCTCCTGTAGTTATACTCGTGATTTCAGATTTTCATTTGTCTTATATCTTCCATCATACTGAGAATTTCCTGCGTATAATAGACCATAATTCTCTTTAATAAATTCTTTCCCATGACCAAAAACTAACCTCTGCAACTCCTAACCTATTCACCTGCCCGCAGCTGTCGGTCATCACCGGCCTCGTTCCAAGGACGAAGAAAAGAAGAAAGTCTTTTTCTGATCGAACCGTATTTCCGCGTACAGCAGACTACGCGAACGTCGGATTCGAAGATACGAGCGATTTCAGTTTCTTCTTACGTAACCCGTCCATTCTTTCTTCATCGTCAGTGACGGCAATAGCAGTTGTATGTCAGTGTGCCACTTTCCTGTGATCTGATATTCGACACATAAACATACTGCTGGTGGTGCTGCTGTTGCTGTTGCACGTACAGTTATGATCGTTAATGCGTATCTTCAACCTGATACTTTCTTCAGTTCCAATTATATATTTAACGAGTTACCATCTCAGTATTTATTGCAACATGTTGTTGGCAGTGTTTGTGAACGTACAACAGCTGACTTCGACATTATTATATATGCAAAAGGGTATTTTAATAAATTGAGGAAAGTGATAACTAAGTAAAAACCATTTGTTTAGGGAAAACCTACTTATTGGTTTTGTAATTTTAAGAGTATAATTTGATATTTGATTTTTATTGCATATTGTTTTCTGGGAATTTTTTATATGATAGTACTGTGAATTTATATGATGCAAAATGGCGTACGATTCAAAACGATTGTGAGATTGGTAAATATTAACTAAAACTTTATATACAACTTTGAATCAAATTCATCTTCGTTGTACCATCTTGAGAACAAAAGTAAAAAGAGATCTTGTCAATATTTTTTTTGAGGCGTATACGTATGCCGTATTTGAGCCCCTACCCGGTGTTCAATTGAGCCGTATTTGCCTACGTGTATTAATTTGGGACAGATAAAAATTCTGAATCTTCAACGTATTTACTTTCTCATTATCATAACTATTGGTCGCCCAGTGGTCGAAATTCGACCCTATTTCATGAAATTGTAAAAGGTATATTTTTATAAGAAACAGTTGTGGAGAAATCAAAGATGTAGATAAAAAAAATTGTTCACTCATATTGACAAATCTATTGAAATAAAACGAAAATAAAAATGTAATCAAATATATTATTTTTGACAAATGAATGACCCCCCAAATTTTTGGCTACAACCGCTCCTGGCAAAATATTCGATATAATAATTGGAAACTTTTAGGTTGCAAAGAACAATTTGCAACCTAAAAGTTTTCGTCATTTGCGATTTCAATCAAGTTCAGATATATTAAAGAGAAGAGAGGACCAACAACCCTAGGAGAACTTAAATATTTAATACATTCTCTATTGTCCGCTGTCTGACAATTTTTTACACAACACCTTCGGGAAGGTTGTGGTAATAATATATTAATCAAATAATTAAATTCACAGTAAAAACAGAATATTTAATATGAAAGTTATTGCAACGCGTCCGAAAAATCAATACTGATCAACTACTTTGACTATTTTACCGCTAAATAATAGCAATGCTTGCATACCACTTCCAGAAGTACATGCTCTAAGAATATAACTCCATATATAATTACTCAACGTTTTGAGTTTTGACCGTCTGGTGGCGGCGGCACTGTCAGTTGTTTGGCGTTAACAGTATGGATGTAAATAATGAATTTTTATTGTATTTTATTTAATGAATGAACCAATATTATAAATTAATATTAGCATTCTGTACTGAAGTCGTCAGTAGCTACTAAACAAAACAAAAATGAAGAAAATCGGTTGAGAGACAGAGGAGAAAATGGTACCTAATCGTTTTGTCTTTGCCTATTTATATATAGATATAGGCAGGGGCGGATCCAGGATTTTCATTTGGGGGGGCTTGATCTCGTTTGGAAGGGGGGGCTTGACGTCATTGAAGGTTGATTTTAGTACAATAAACACTAAAAAAGCATTCCACTGAAATGATTTTGGGGAGGGCTTGAGCCCCTTAGCCCCCCCTCTGAATCCGCTAGTGGATATAGACTCTCTGTATCAAAGGATAACCTGTGGTGTGCGGTATATCACCATATGGTCGATTGAAATTTCTCCCGAACGATTCAACTACAACCTCTGATATCTCGTAGAATGCTCGAGTTGAATAGTACAATGAAACCCTTGTAACTAGTTCTGTCCGTAAGAGCATGACAATTCCTTATTGGCCCTTGGCATTCGAAGGAGCCGGGCGTTGGACGTTGACATAGCGCGTCGGTAATATGAGATCCCTCTGTCCAACACAATATACCTATGCCATCGGTGAATCTTTGAATCCCCGCCCCCTTTCTCCCACAGACGGGAGTAAACGCTTCACCGCATGACAGTCCTATTGAACTAGAGCATCTGAAGTGTCAACTCAGTAGTCCTGAGCAATATTATCTGGAAAACCTAACTTTGAGTTTCTGCCTATAAAACATGTAATTCGCCCTTATATATAAAAGGTTGAATGTTGGAATATGTATCTTATTTTAGCTCAACTGATGCAGCCAATATATACTCACTGACTGAAATCGCAATACCTAGAAGGAGAAGTTTAAATTCAATGTCCTCACTGAAGTACATAATGGAATTAACGGAGGTCATCTGGTTATGCATACAACCTGGGATAAAATTAGAAGAGTCAGAGCTTGGTGCCGGAAATGTGACACCTTTGCAGCCCGAAGACCCACTTGAGAGAATTGCCATTGATGTCGTTGGTTTATTTTCCGAGTCTGAGAGGGGAAACAAATATATTCTGTTCGCAATGGATTACTTCTGCAAATGCCTGAGGCATATGCTATATCCAATCAGGAGGCAACCACTGTGGCGACGGTGCTGGTAGAACAGTTACATTCAGGCCAAGGGCGTAATTATGAATCCAATGTATTCCATAAGGTATGTACGATGTTGAAAATCAAGAAAACGAGAACCACATCTTTGCATCCAGTCAGACGGAATGGTAGAAAGATTCAACAGGACCTTGAAACAACATATATTCAAGGTCTTCAACATTAACCAGCTTGATTGAGATGAGCATATTCCCCCTATTCTTGGTGGCCTACCGCTCAGGTGGCAGGACTGACTCTAGCCAGGATACTATTAGAAAAAGAGCTGCGATTACCTTGTGATTTGGTTTTTGGCTCACCAGAACAATCGCTCCAAGAAGTCAACAATTATGCCGACCTATTCCAATAGAACGTGCTTGCAATACACGAACCTAACACATGTTGGCCACAAACGATAGGACGAAGACAAAGCAAATTCTATACAACTCCCAGAGGAGCAAAGGTAAATCTCCAAAGCTCACATCGGCTCGGGGTGGTCAAGAGGATCAATGTATTCGCCGGATTCCAAGAGTTAAGGTGGAGGTGGTTCATTTGGATCTACTCGTTCCCTACCATGGAGAGAATGATTCCGATCGGACCGATCAGAATTAAAGGGGCAGTTTTATTAAATTCATTCAATGCCGCCAAAAAAAATTAAAAACTTCCTAAATTCGTCGTTCCGATAAAAACATTACTACAACGAAACAAAAACAGCTGATAAAAAGATACACCAACAATGGCGATCCCGAAAGTTCCCCAAGAAGCAAAAAGACGTGATTACGAATTCGAATACCACCTAGACCAGGGCTTCCCAACCATGGGGCGTGCCCCCCTGTTGGGGCGTTGACAGATGCCAAGGAGGGCTTTTTTGGAAGAAAAATAAATTTAATGCAAAAATTAAACATCACAATATCACATTCATTTGCAGTCGATATCGTGAAATTACCAGAAGTTCAGGAAGAATTTCTAGAAATGAAGGCTGATTCTACCACTAAACTTGACTTCCATCTGTTGACATTGGAGAAATTTTGGATCATATGATACATGTTAATTCGAAAGTTGCCTCTCTTGCTTTGCGAATACTTATTCCTTTTTCTTTAACATATTTATGTGTGAGCGGTTTTTCAGCTCTGGTTTTAGTTAAAGCTAAGCAGTGAAATCGTCTGTTTGTCGATAGCGAGTTGATGATAGTTCTGGCAAAAACTGAACCTAGAATCAATCAACTGGTACAGAGCATGCAACATCAAGTTTCTCATTTGTACTCTTATTATTTTGTTTGACGTTAAATTGGTTTGAAGTTTTTGTTTTACCTAACTTTGAATCCACGGAATCTATTGCAATAGTATATTAACACTCTATGTTTTACAAATTGTCGTCTAATATAATATAAAAGCTAATTGTGTTTTAACAATAATTTTTATCTTGTTTTTCAGAGGACAGGTGCTTCCTTTATCGATGGTTCTGCAGTGGAGGTGTTGATCCCGATGATATGGACAATCCAGCCGACAATCCTGAACACGGTATGATGATATTCTTCAGAGACTACTTCGCATCGGTTCTAAACAACAGTTGCTTCAAACTGCTAGTAATTGTTGTTTTCGGTGTGTACCTTTGTGGAGCCGGTTATGGCATAACACAAATTCAAGAAGGCTTAGAGCGGAGAAAAGTTGCTAAAAACGATTCGTATGCCATCGAGTTTTTCGATAGAGAGGACGATTATTACAGAGAATTTCCTTACAGGTGAGAATTAAATAATATTGATATTCTAATTCAATCAGGGAGAAGTTGTACTAAATATTTTTGGATATTCAGCATGTCAAAGAAGTATGTCTGCAAAACTTATACAACGCACATTTACCATCTGTTACAGAGTTCAAGTTATAATTTCGGGCATATACGACTATTCAGATCCAGCAATTCAGAAGCAGGTAGAGCATTTAACACAGACATTTGAAAACACGTCGTATATTTCGAACACCCTTTATACCGAATCCTGGCTACGCAGCTTTTTACTGTATGCTGAACGAAATATGGATTACCTTAATATAACTATAGACAGCAAGAAGGATTTCATCAAGAATTTAAAAGAGGTATTTCACTAAAATATTTGTTCAATATTCCTATAACTATATGTAAAATATTTTTCTAATATTTCACGATATATTGCAAATGATGATTGTTTGTAGCCCTATAAATTTTTTATACATATTTCAGTGAAAAACTTTAAATATTGCATATTTTGATATATTTCCTGATAAATTTCAGAGGATTGCTGTGTTGTGGGCATAACACCATTTCAGATATATCTACTTCATTGAGATATTTAAATAAAATTTTAAAATATTTCTTGTATGATTTCACTATGTTTCTGAAATTTTCTAGTGAAATATTTTTTAAATATGAATACATCTGCTGCAGTTTTTTTCCTAGTTTCATATATTTTTTAAATTTTTAGTTATGGTTGACTCCTACTAGTTCTTACGCTCTGGACGTGAAGTTTGACGAAAACGAAGAGAATATTATAGCAATGAGATTTCTGATACAGGCAGTGAATATATCCGGCACAGAACATGAAAAAGAGATGGTCAGAGCTCTGCGGAAAATCTGTAAAGAATCTCCTTTGAATGTAACCGTCTTTCACCCATACTTTGTCTACTTTGATCAGGTAAATTATGTTTGTAGGCAAATCTTTTCAAATTTATGG
Organism: Octodonta nipae; assembly: GCA_034190945.1. Classification (NCBI taxonomy): domain Eukaryota; kingdom Metazoa; phylum Arthropoda; class Insecta; order Coleoptera; family Chrysomelidae; genus Octodonta; species Octodonta nipae. The sequence continues at coordinate 89,752,425 of CM067222.1, read as the reverse complement.
AACACAATTCATATTCTTTACATCCTTATTTTTAAGAACAATTTTTCCCTATCCACATCGTGTAACTGTATAGTGTTTTACAGACACGGAAAAAAGTAAAAGTAAAATTTCCTTTTTTATATAATGCAATGAATTAAATATATGGTTGTTCAACAAAAAACGAAATTTTATTTTCATGTATAAATTTTTATTTATGGAACGACTTTTGTTCAATATGTCAACAAGCAATTGATAGAGTAAGAGTCTTGACTTCATGTATGTTTGTAAAAGCAGTTTTACTCAGAGATACTCAAATGTTCAGAATCTGACTTTTAAAGCCATACGGACTGACCCAAAGATAGTACAGCATGTTTTAAAGTTTGAAAAAGTTTAGACACGTTCGCCATTTTTTAAAAACTGAAATTGAAAATATGAAGGCAGGATTGTGACACCATCAATTGTTTTTTAAACAAGTTAAATATAATCAAAATCGGTCTATAAATAACTAAGTTATAACATGAAAATAATATTCTTTTTTTTTGTCACTATATTTCGAAGCTTTAAAAATGACCACAGTTCGATAAATTACAATAACCAAGTGTTTTGATATTTGTGGCCATGTAATATGTTTTTCCGTTACTCAATATATTGGGGAAACTACATCTACATAATTTGTATTTTGAGCAGCATAATGAGAAGAGGTTATACCTTATTGGCCCCAGATATTGTCGTCAACAATGTTCGATTCATTTTGGATTGGACATCTTATATTTAATGCAGAAAAGAACTTTACAAAATTGGTTTATAATAACACCCATCTACATATTTACCTCTAAGGCAATTGTTACAAATGATTTAGTAACATGAAACACAAACTGGGAATAAGCACATATCTTGTAGAAAAACGAATTACTTTCTTTTATATCACTAATTTATTTATTTACTTAATAAATAAACATAAAAACCGTGACTAGTTTCGACAATACTACCATTTTCAAACGGAAACAAATTCATGAATGACGACAAAACATTTTGAAACATACCGAAGGGTCTTGTTTACAACAGTAGGTATATGTTAAATTCTCGGAAGGATTACATATATATGGCATTTTTTTGTATAAGAATATTGCATAGGAACAAAGTGGTAAACTGATTAAGAAAATTTCAATATATCATTTCTGATTATTAGTTACTTAAAAATTTCAAATAGGATGCTATTTTTAAAATCTACCTGCTCGTTAAGTAGTAAGTTGCAAGAAACGGAGTTTTATGGCTTTTGTAAATTTCTGTGTTCTCAAGTGTTGCAATAGATGGCTTAAAATTGTTATAGTGAATGATCTCTGTTTCTTGTAATTTAGGAAATGTATGTACTGTAGTAAGAAAATGTTTTTCAAATGTTGAGTCAGTATTATTTAATCTAAAGTAACGTAAGTGTTCAAGATATCGAATATTGAAATTTCTACAGGTCATACCAAGGTAAAAGCTATTGCACTCGGAACATTTTAATTTATATACTCCAGTTTTGAAGAACTTATCATTTATTTTATCTTTGGAGTTAAAATATGATTTGACAATTTTGATTGGGATCTAAAACTAACTTAAATATTATGCTTTGATAAAAGTTTCTCTATTCTCTCACTTGTGGTTCCAAAATAAGTAACGCTAACGTATTTAAATTGAACAATTGATTTTTGGACAGATTAAATTTTGGGCAATTTGACTTTCTTTCCGGGAAATAAGTTTATTAATTAACTTATGGTTATAGCCGTTATTAATGGCTATGCTCTTGATGATATGATGATATTCGATATCTTGAACACTTACGTTCCTTTAGATTAAATATAAATACATTTTTAATAAAACAAAAACCGACTTCAAAAGAAAATGAACTAAAAAGCATGAAATAATATTTTGCTACAATTAAAAACTTTTTATGAAGTCGGTGCCAAGCGAAAGTGAAAATATTTTGTGAGGTACATTGATGAGTTGTACTTCGCAACTTGGCTGTTCAAATTGGCACCGACTTCATAAAAAGTATTTAATTGTAGCAAAATATTATTTCATGCTTTTTAGTTCATTTTCTTTTGAAGTCGGTTTTTGTTTTTTTAAAAATGTATTTATTTTACAATTTTCAGTGATGCAATGTCTGTAATTGTTAATGATTTATCTTACAGCTGTAACATTCTATTAACATTTTTTTAATCATCCTTCTTAACAATATTTGTACTCCGCCCTTTATGTCAGCTATCATAAATTTCCAACTGCTATGAGCTACCTTATATAATTATGGACGTTTTTTTTAATTATCTTGCATAGCAAATCTTATGGATCACCAACATTTTAATAACTACCCTATATAATTTTATTTTTACACCACATATGTATATTTATATGCATGAAATTAATATGCAAGTTCATTAAATTTTACTCATTCAAAAATCGCCCGCCTCGGCAATTTTATCACTTTGAAAAGTTGAATTCTCCAGGTGTAAAAATATAATGCTAGGAAAATATGAGGTAGGCATTAAACAGTTACTTGTTCGGAACATACAAGTACATTTTGTATTGGAAAAATGATTACAAGAGCAGTTTCACTCTCAAATCACCCTCAATTGAAAGAATTTTTACAAGACGAATCTCACTCTTACGTAGGTTACTAAATCACCCTGTATTGAACACCTTTAAATTAAAAATCAGCTATCTTGATTGTCGCAAACTGCCAATAACTTTTTTAATTATTTAATTTCTCTGTAAAACAATTTTTCCAAATATGAGACCCTAACCAATCGATTTCTATCTATTGAAACTTCTAAATAAGAAAATTTCATCGAAATCGTTAGAGCTTTTTTCCACAACTCACATATAGATATATATATATATATATATATATATATATATATATATATATATATATATATATATATATATAAACAAACCTTGTTCGTTATATAGTATTAGATTATTTCTATTTGATAACAATTTTATATCTTAACAGAATTGAAGATACTTTAATTTGTAATTAAAAGCCCTCTTTGAAGGCAAACTTTGTCTACAGTTAATAAAAATTGACATGGAATGATTACTGTTTATGTTTTAGACCATGTAAAAAATCTGTGTGTGAAGAATAACTTTTTTCTCTGAAAATTATGAATAAAAAGAAATCGTTTAATTTATGAATACACACTGTATATTCATATTAACTGACACTTATTTTGATTTTGATTAATTCATCTTATTAACAATTTACCCCAAGTTCCGAATAGTTAATACCAGTAACTCCATCTAATCTTATAATACCCGCGACTCCACCAAGACATAGAATATAAGAAAATAGGTAAAAAAGTTTTTCCCCATTCTATAAGAAACGATAGAAGCTATGTTATTTGAAAAAAAGTTCTGACCACTTTGGGATATCACGGCACTAATCTAATCCCTTTTCAATTTGCCCCACGTTCCGAATAACATTTTTCAAATTTTATATAATACTAATACCGGCTCCTCCACCATGGCATAGAGTATATGAGAATAGGTAAAAATAGTTTTTCCCCATTTTCTAAGAAACGGTAAAAGCTATTTTAATGAAAAAAATATGGGACCACTTCGCTATCCCGCCAAACAGGATCCAGTAAAATGGTTGAAATCCCTCAAGCCGTTTCCTAGTAATCGGTGAACAAACATATAAGACGAATTGAGAACCTCCTTCTTTTTGAAGTCGGTTCAAAACTGACTCAACATTTGCAAATCATTTTCTTACTACAGGGCACAGATTTCCTAAATTACGAGAATCAAAGATCATTCACTATAACAATTTTAAGCCATTTATTGAAACACTTGAGAACATAGAAACTTACAAAAGCCATAATAATTCCGTTTCTTGCAATTTACTACTTAACGAGCAGGTAGATTTTAAAAATAGCATCCTATTTGCCATTTTTAAGTAACTAATAATCAAAAATGATATATTTAAATTTTATTAATCAGTTTACCACTTTGTTTCTATGCAATATTCTTATACACATAAATGCCATATTTATGTAATCCTTCCGAGAATTTAACACATACCTACTGTTGTAGACCCTTCGGTCTGTTTCAAAATGTTTTGTCGTCATTCATGAATTTGCTTCCGTTTGAAAATGACATAGTATTGTCGAAACTAGTCACAGTTTTTATGTCTATTTATTACATAAATAAATAAATTAGTGATATAAAACAAAGTAATTCGTTTTTCTACAATCATAATGATAGTATATCACAAAGTAATGGCTTACATCATCAACTATTTTAAGCACATATCTTCTATACCTTCAACATATCCGACAGAATTTAGCAAATGATAATATTGAACTAAACATTATCCAGCCAGAGACTAGTTGCAGAAAAAGTAACTATTAAATGTGCTTAAAATGAAGAAAACTCTAAGCATAGTATTTCAGCAACATACTAACAAAAACAGGAAGAATAAAGAAAAATACAAATAATAGAATACCAATGAAGGGAGTGAAATAAAAGCGAATGCATTTTTGTTAGAAAACAGTTGTTTTCTGAGCGATAATTGTGGCATTTTTAGTTTTTATTTTTTCTGAGATCTTTGTGAATAACACCACATAAACTCGAAGCTCTGTATATTTCAAAAAGGTTTTGAAATATTAATAATGCAGGAAAATGTAGAGGACTCAAATAAGTAGGGTTTGTGAATCTAGAGATGATATATGATCAAAGCGTGAATAACACAAAACTGGGACGCTGCAAAAAAACAAATCAGCTTTTTAATTTGGAACATTTATTGGTAAAAACCTAAAAGAACAAACAACATTCAGGCCTTTAAGACTCAGAAATTATACGATATATACTTTAAGAACACTGATTAAAACAAGAGAAGAAGAAAAATGTTTTTAACTGCATATTACCGTTTTAAAACATCTGTTGGTTTAGTTGACAGTAGATAGAGTTGACTGGTCAGTATCAGACAACACTTTGTAGTACTTCTATAGAATTCTGGTTGCCAATAATCAAGGATGAAATTAATAATGGTAATATCCTTTTGAACAACCCTGTATGGGGATAGTTCATAAGGTTTTTCCTAGGTTTTCCTTTATGACTTTAATGAGATCTCTGGAACATCAGAATTTCTTTGGTCTCATTTTGGCGTACCTAGGAACGCCACATGAAATTCTAAAGATAACACTTTCAAATTCTTCGAAGTTGAAAGAAGCTTTGTTATTTCACATGATCTTTAAAATTTTTTGTGCTACCCTGTATATATCAAATTTGCAGTAAATTCCCTTAGTTACATCAGTTTTATTGTCAAACATTAATATCAAATTGTGATTTCGATATTTGTCATTGCCAATCTTCTTAATTTTTTAATTTTTTGTTCAATTTGTATTCATACCATTGAAAATGAGGTCTGATTTAGACCTTGAAACGTTGGGACCTTTGAAATATACAGACTTTCAAGTTTATGTGGTAGTTATTTCCAAAGAACTCAGAAAAAATAGAAATTTTGAGCTAAGTGTCAACAAATATTTGAATTTAAACAGGTCTAGTTTAATGGTGGCCAAGTTAAAAAATGTAAATATTAATTTATTATTTCTCTAACAACTTTCTTTTGAATAAAAATAACAATATATTAGGCATTATAGATATAAGAGTTAACTGTGGGCGACCAAAAAATAAGATATTCCCAATTTTCCCAAAAACAAATGACTCGTTTTAAGAAATCAAATGTCATTATAAATACATCACAAAGACTTATGATTCAGACTTAACAGGAGGTACAGACATTTTTCAACAATCCTGAGGTGTAAAGTTTTTAAATTAAAACAATGTATACACATATATCTAATTTTGATAATGAATAAAATTTGGAGGTATTCATGCCTTCAAATATTATATTGTTGATATGTAGAAAACCCGCAATTTACAACAAAGTTATGCTATGGGCAGACAAAAATGGTTGGGGAAAAAATACAAATTTAAACAATACAATTTGACTAATTATAAGATTCTTTCTTAAAATAATTTAAAAAAATGTTATCAAAGTAATGAGTTATTCTTTTATTTTAGTTTGAGTTGGTACGACCCTTATCCATTCAAAATATGATAATTGGAGCCGGAATAATGATGGTTGTGTCTTTTATATTCATCCCCAACATACTATGTTCTTTGTGGGTTGCTATGTGTATTGTCTCCATAGAAGCTGGTGTTGTAGGATATATGGCTTTGTGGGGTGTCAATTTGGATTCCATTTCAATGATTAATCTGATAATGTGTATTGGTAAGTATTTGTAAACAATTGAGACCTGTAGCAAGTTAATTCCATTTTTCTATAGGTTTTAGTGTGGATTTCACTGCTCACATCTGCTACGCATACATGTCATCCACAGCCAAACATCCAGACGACAAAGTTAGGGACGCCTTGTACGCGCTAGGCTTGCCGATATTCCAAGGCTCCATCAGTACGATACTGGGCATGATAGCTTTGCTCCTAGCCAGGAATTATATATTCTCGGTGTTCTTCAAGATGGTGTTCCTTGTGGTATTCTGTGGAGCCATGCATGGTTTGTTCCTGTTACCCGTTCTGTTATCCTTGTTCGGGCCAGGTTCATGTACCAATTTTAAAGAAGAAGAAGAAGTGAAAATGTCTAGCATCGAAAAAGCGTTGCCTCATCCTTACTGCATACCACATCCTCAGTTTTCACTGAATGGATCCAACTTGGGAGGAGCATTAAAGGGTAGCACTAATTTACCCGGCGTTGAAAGGTAATTTCATTTGACATAAAGTTGACTGATATTGTCATCTTCGGCATATCTATATGACATCTGATAACTTTTTGACAGTGTGGTCTCGTTTCGTCTGAGCAAGATTTGACATGAAATTTTTTTTGGTGGAATATTTTTATTTTCCGAAGAAGTTAAATCAACAAAACTACACTAATTCAGATAATGAAGTATATCATAAACTACTTACTACTGTCAAGTGCGTAATAGTCTTATAACCCGACTTACGTCACTGTATCCTAATATTTTTTCTCAATGAAACATCTATTATATTGCATGAAGAAACAAAACGTGATATGATTGCCGCTCCATGTCCTGGTAAGGATTTTCCATTAAAGGTTATAGCAAGACCTCACCTTATCACTCACAATTTAGATATGAACGGGTTTACCGATAGGAGAGTTGAAATTTTAGTATTTAATGGTGGCGATTAATGGTGGCGATTGTCAGTAGTGTCCCTAAAGTGTCTGCTCAGGCTGCAAAGTTATTATGGAGATATAGCGTGTGGAAATGTTTAAAATTTATTAACACAACAGTTGGTTTCAACAAATATTTCGTGCACTGCTAAATACGAGTATATACACTACATTTAATCTATTAACTGAACATTTTATTGTTGTCAACAACCCGTACTTTGTAAAAACACAGTTTTGCACCCTAACACCAAGCCTTTATTTAAACATTCAGCGCTGTTTCAACAACTTTAAGTTGTCATCACCGAGGAGTAAACCAAACTACTTTCTCCGTACTCCGTACATAAACAGTTATAAAATGGCATATCATTTAAGAGCTCATTCCTGCTGAACTCAATAAATTGGTAGATTTGTGTACCATGGGCATGGAACACGCGAATGACTATAATGACAGGCTGTTTGGGTTGAAGGGGCAAGGGGCTGAAATTACATATGCGATATGCGAGTTATGCTGCAAAGCGCCACTAACGTGACCGAAAGCCGAGAGCACACCTAATAGCCACAAAAGTTTTTCTCACGAACTTCTAAACCTTCCCACGACGATTCCCACCATTAAGTGAGGGTTTCTTGTCCCAATTAGATTTTTATTTTGTAATTTTTGTTTAGAATATGTTTAGTTTTCATTCTTTATTCCTTAAACCTTCACGTTTCAAATAAGACGTCAACATCTTCACCAATAGAGGTTTATGAATGGCTGCAACGTTCTCTTTGCAACGAAACCATTGAATTGTGCACAAATAAATCCAGGTTTGATAATTTTTACAAATATCTGTCACCACGGGATTATTTCTTTCAAGTCTCATCTCTAAGAGAATATTCCACAGACAGTTTTTGAATTTAGAGACAACATCACACAAACACAAAATTTAGCACCCGATCTGTTTGAAGAAGTAATTAAAAATTATTAACCAAAGAATGGCAGTAATTTAAGTGATATGGTCTCTAAATATATGAATGAATAATAAAATTTAATAAAATGTTATTATTCATTTTTGTTGTATTATGCTTCCGACATTCTTATTCATAAATCCGTTACTCATAAAAATTTCATGTCTACAAATACTAGGATAAGGTAGACCGGGTATGGTTGACTCAAAGGTTGCTTTCATTTGTCACAGCCGCCATAACAGAAAATTGAACAATAGAATCAGTTCGTAGAGCGGCGTGGAATGAGCGTGAGAGATAGATCTTCCTACTGCACTTCAGTCCGCTTTGAATTGTCTTAAAGGAGATACGTACGTTCATATTTTTAACGTATGTGTTTGTGATTCATGATACTGTTATATATTTGTTGTTTAGAGTCATTGATATAAACCAATTTTTTGGGAGATTATTTTCTAAAACAGATCGGGTAGGTTCTCAGAATTTTACGGGGGCTGGTAGTCACTTATGACAACCAATCTGTTATTAGTAAACTCTATCCTTGCGATACAATACATACCCGAACAAATTAAACAATCGCGGAGAACCCTTATACACAAGCCTGGTAAAGAGAGGTCAAACATCAAAAACTAGCGGCCGCTGACTGTAGGATCTGTTGTACTCCGAGTCATACCTAAACTAATTAGTTGGCGCTTAAATAAATTGCCATTAAAGAAAAATCAACAGGGATTCATTAAGAGCGCTGGAACATTCTATAACCAACACAATTTTAGCACACACAATTAAATACGTTCGAGGAAGAAATCAAACCTATTGATATTCTTTCCCTAGATATACAAGCTACATTCGATTCCATCCCTAGAACCAGGATTGAGGAAACTCTCCGAAGATTTGAATTTCATCCCAAGATGATCAACAATATCATGAACACTCTTATAGACGCAAGAACAACTATTTATGCTGATAACAACTTAACTATTGAAATTAACCTTAATATTGGCGTGAAACAGGGAGAGCCTATGACCCAATGTTTTGGATGAGTCTACGGTATGATGCTGCAAACAATAACACCTACCCGGACAAAAATAATTTAGCCTAACATGGTATTGTAAGAAAATTTACTACCGAAGAGATAAGAAACAACTGTATCAACACCATCTAAAAAATAGGCTACTGAAGAAATATAGAGACTTTTAGTCATGAAGAAGAATTGGAAACTTTGCTTTAAGTATTTTTCTCGCTTTGTCACCCAAGGATATTAGGAAAATAGCATTCAAGCTTGCTTTTCCCAATAACTTGAAAGTTCCAAGGTCTTGGGACAGTATCACCGCAAGTTTTAAAGACTACCAAAAGCACCTCCACGAAATTCGCAGAGAGCTGATAGAAGGAAATCTAAATCAGCAATTCTAACAGATACTGCCGACAGGCCTATTTAGAAGAGAAAAAAAGGAACAAGAAGAGAAGAAGAAGACAGTCTCGAAACGTGTGTTGAGTAAAAATAAGGAAAAGTATAAGGTTACTAACAGAAAAAAAATTAAAAGCCAAGAACCAAACAACGACGAAGATGTGAAAGAAGATGAAGGAGTTTTGCTTGATCTGCTTGTCTCCATACTCTGCTTGCAAGTCTAGGGAAGTCGGGATTCAATGCCAAGATCGAAATTTTGGGATCACGGGACATGCACACCTCGACTACCATATTATATTTGCCATAATTGTGATTCTGAATATTCGGACTTATTTTTTAGACAGACTAAATATAATTTTGTTCGATTGAATATTTTTAATTAAAACACAGGCAATTTATTTTAATATGTGTTTCTTTTGAGACTTACCATTTAATTTATTATGTGACAATTTATTCCGGACACTGACAACCATAACTGACACGGGGTTAAAAGTCACACTTGCTTTTTTTCACAAAAACTGTAATATTCCCTCAATGAATAAAGAGATTAACTATTTATTTAGATATTCTGTAGAATAATAACACTACCAACTAATATATAAATGTCATTCCTTAACTCAGAACATGGGTAGTAAAAATCCAAACTAAAAAAAATATGACTTCCATACCCGGTTTCCCCTACGCAGGAAATTATTTTTTGTTATTTTAACAAGTATTCTCGAAAATTAATTTTACTGCAAGTATCATACCGATTTTATTGTTTTAGATACAGTAAAAAACCTTTCAAGCCATATCCAGACACAGAAAAAGACTTAGGCCTCGGAACTTCGGAAGAGAACTCCAGTGAATCCTCCGTACACTCTCAAAAGAAACAAGCCATGGATGACGCAGCCCTAGAAAAACGCTATCGAGAAGCTTGGCAGCGCGAGTCAGAATCGACGTTGAATCAGTTCAAAACTTCTCAAGTTTTGGACATTTTCGGCAACGATTCTGAAGCAGATTATTACAAACAAAGAGCTAGGTTTACAGAGACAAGGAATCCGAGATTGAGCAACGGTCCGCCACGTGAAGAAGAACCGATTAGAGCTAGGTTCGAACCAAAGAGGAGGTATTCTCCACCGGACTCTAGGTACTACCCTAGGAATAATCAAATGCATTTTGTTCGTTCTAATTCGTATCACGACATGTTGCAACCTAGGTTCGTCAAAGAGTCTAGGTTTCCTTAAGGGATTTTGAAAATTTTCTTGTTGTACAATATCGATCAGATGATTTTTTTATTTATTTGTTTTATCTGCAGTGTTCCGTTTTTTATGTGATATAATTGTAACTGAAGATGCAAGTGATGCATTGCTAGAATTGTGTGGTAGCCATCATAGTTTTGCAAAATTTGTCTCGATTTATGAAAATTTTGTGTGACATTTTTTGTAGTTCCTCAAATTTCACTTGTTCATGTTAGAAATTTATTTTTTCAGTTGTCGCCATGCTAGAAAGAATTTTTAATTGTTAGGACTTTTAATGTTTGTTTTGTGTTTTGGTACAATTAAGGGAACAAAATTAGGTGTATTACTGAGTGAGAGTGATTAAAACTTTATGGATCTTGCTCAATATTTTTAGTTTAGTTTAAGTTTCTGTACATAATATCTTAAATTTGTAACATATTTTACAGCAGTGAGAAATAAATATATTTTAAAATATTAGTTCTTGTTTGTGTAGCAACATTTTGCGGGATTTTAGAAACAAAATTTCAAAAATGAACTCTTAGATATGTAAGTTTTGAAGAGAAAATAAGAAACCTAGATTATACTGGGTTATTATATATGATACACGCATTTTAAAGATGAGTATTTATTAAAGTACAAATCCAAAATGAGCAATCTTTATACCAATGGAAAGTGGAAGTTTCAATGTTTTTTACAATACATTATAAATGTTCAATATGTCCACCGTCTGCTGCACAACAAACATTTTTATGCGGTAGCCGTACTCGTCCCACACTGGATCTACTTTTATTGAGTGCACAGCTGCAGTGATACTGTTTCGCCGATAGTCCAGAGATATTTTAGTGGTGGGACTTAAACAGATTAATTTACGTAACCCCATAAGACGTAGTCACATGGGGGAGGACAGAAGATATCGGTGTCCAGAAGTGTAGAACCAGGTCTTCATTCCCCCTGCGACGTATTACCGCTAGAACTCTATCGGCCGCTTCTAGAGTCATCACTGCATGCCAAAACTTTGAAATTTCCTGTTTCCATTGGTATGAAGTTGTTCAGGTAGGATTTGTAGTTTCATTACTACGAATTTTAAAAAATGGGCCCATCATTTATAATAATCTTGTACTTCCTGCTATGAGAGCGTAAAAGCATGAGTTCGTTCAAAGTTCTTTCTGTAAATTAAAATTGAGAACTTTGAGATTCGACAAATCTATGATCGTAATCAAGGGCGAACCCAAGTTTTGGTTTAGAGAGTTTCAAAATTAGAACAAAAATTGTCCTAGAGGAGGGCAAATCGGAAAAAAATTGTCCAAGAGAGAGGGACACATCAGAATTTTTTTGGTCCAGTGTGACAAGTCAGCAATTTTATGGGAAGCTTTAATGGCTCATGGCAGGTTTTCAGGTCCACGGGGCGCAGTTGCCCCCCTTCGCTCGGTACGCCCATGATCGTAATGGTTTTTAGGCTGGACGCGTCAGAAATTGCATTAACTGACGATCCATATAGAGGAAAAAAATATTTTTATAGGTGTTTCTTCTCAGGTGCAATCTTTCAAATTATTAGTAGTTTTAAATATTTAATAGCCCAGAGTCTGAAGAGGCTTCAGATGAAGCAGATTGCACTCCACTTTCCCTGAAATATATAAAATTCAAAAATTCTCAAAATGGGGTTCAGCAAAACTGGTACTACCATCTAGAGGCGGGTCCAGAGACCAGCTTCAGTGGGGAGGAGATCTCGTACATCAAAAGGGGCGATATCGTACGACATTGACATAAGTGGAAGTGATTCACTTAAACAACCGGTGTTTTTTATGTACCTAAACTACCTATATAGTTTGTTTACAACTCGGGCCCAGTCAATTATCAATTCTATAATATATTTTGGAAACTGATACTTTTAGAAGTATCAGGAAGTAAACTGTATGTAAACAAAGCAAGATTTTAAGTTTGCTTGGAATTAAAATATACTAGATTCCATTTTTCTTGCCCTCCTCTCCCTCCTCCCACTCATAACGCTGAAGATAGGCCCCTGTCAAAATCTCTTTAAACTAACGTACATTCCAACCCTCCTATTTATGCGATTGCTTATGAGCCACCCTGTAAACACTTTTGTTACTAGAATTTTTATCCACTCTGTATACCTGGAATTCTACTCAGCTATATGTTGCAACCATCATACATATGCCACCCCTTGTGGGTTACCCTACAAAACTGTTATTTTTCTGACAATGTTAAAAACCCTGTATGACTGTAATTCCACTGCACCTTATATTGCAACTATCCTGTATATGCAATTGCTTACCGGTTACCAAATATAACATTTTTTAGTATATTTTGATTTGTGTATAATTATAACTCTACTCATTATTTGAATCACCCTATTTAACTATAATTCCACTTCACTCTATATTCTAGCCACCCTGTCGACGAACTGTTTGAACCACCCTGTATAATTATAATTCTTTATAGAATTATGTTCTATCCAAGTTATATATAGGCTATTTACAGGGTGCGAAAAACTTTCAGAGTAAACTTTTTGTTCATCATTCGAGAGATATCGGCATTCAAATATGGCGTAAAATTTTTCATTTTAATTTTTATCTTAAAAACAAAAAGAGGTAGAATAATGAAAACTTATAGAGAAACATACGCAAGGATTTTGAAGAAAATAAAATTCGATAGCCCGATTTATTTAGAAACTTTTTTATCTCTTGTATATTTTTCATAAAACTTACCAATTTGAAATTAAAATATAAAATCTAAATCATTACGTGGCGGGACGAGAAAACTTATTTTAGAAAAGTAGTCTAGTAGGCTGCTTTCAAACAAAATCACATTTTAAATATAGTTGATTAACAAAAATGTCTAAAACCAACCTATGTTGCATCAGTGTTTAATTCCGCTGCAATTTTCCTGGTACTTGTCTAAGGTTGCGGTTGAATAATATTTAGGACAGCCACTTCTAGTTCGAGTGTTCGTTGAGCATTTGGTTGAAGAGAGAGCGAGTGTTCACGGGGTAGATGGAAAGGGAAGGATGAGAGAGAAAGGACCATAGAGATTTGGCAGAGCAGATGGGAGGCAAATGTGGAAAAAAGCTCAGTGGAGCAAATTACTGATAGGCAGGAAAAAGGAATGGATGTATTGTAGCTTTAGGGAATTGAATTGGGTTGACCCAGTTTTTAACTGGACATGGGTCGTTTAGATCCTATTTGCTGAGAATGAGAAGGGCGGAGGATGATATGTGTATATAGTGCGGAGAGGTCGACAACCCGCGGCGTACGGTGATGGACTGTAAAAGTTGAGACAAAGAGAGAGGAGTGCTGATAACAGAGTTAGGGAAGGGACTAATCATGCCGCAAAATACAGTGGAGATTATAACTGCCGACCGCAAAGAGTGGAAGACATTTAGTGACTATATGATAAACATCATAACAATTAAAGCATGGAAGGAACGGGTGTACTTTATTGTGGGAGATATAATGGGTGAATAGTCACTACGCCGGGGTACTTGAAGATATATCTATGCTTGGTTCAAGGTACCTAGATGGTGATGGAGGTGTTTTAGTGGGTCGACCCCCACACGACAGTACGCAGCTGGAAAACACGTACGGCTGTAAATTTGGTTATCGAATTGCACCTCCCCTTAAAAAAAATTGTGTTCGTACTTCGCGGTGCCGTCCAGTATCAAAACTTGCTTTTTTCGAAAGTTCCAGATACATGTAGCCTTTGATGAAGCCTGCTAAACGTTCTGTTATGAGGGGATCTACGATTAGGATACGCTTGTGTATAAAGTTGACAGCCTTTTAAGGAATTTCTGTTTGCACGCCCATACATAATATGCAAGGCCGGATTTAAGTTGGTAGGGGCCCTCTGGGCACAAAAATGGTTGGACCTACCTAAGAAATTAAAAATTGGCAGGTATTTTCTATTCTACATATATAATTTTTAATAAAACATGTCACATAAACGAAGTTCTACATATTTTTATAAAATAATAATTTTAATTGAAAAAACAAAATTCAAAAGTTAAAAGTTGGTGGGAGCCCCAAACTGGTGGGCCTGATAATATGCATATCTGGCATTTCTGTATTCATGAGATAAACTATTATTTTTCTAAAATAAATTTCCTCATTCCGCTACGTAATGATCTACATTTTATGTTGTAATTTAAAATCGGTGACTTATTTTAAAAGACATCGGGCTATCAAAATTTATTTTTTTCCAAGGCGTTGCGTAGGTTTTTCTTTAAATTTAGTTAACAACAATAATACGTGTGACCTACTTCAAACCCTTCCACTCATTTTGAAACCCTGACAAAACATGCAGGTCATGTGTTTACATAGGGGTAAAACTCCTATAAGTTTTCATTATCCTACCGTTTTTCGCTTTTAAGGTAAGAATAATTTCTCCCTAATTACTGACTTCTAGCATTTGTTTTAAAACCCCTGTATAACATTTTTAAATATTTCTTATTACTATAACGATATGTATTGGATAAACTCACAAAACTCGGCTAATTTTTACTTTAAAAGTTTGTAGGATCCAGATGTAAAAATGTAATACTAGACAAATATAAAATATTCATTGTTCCTACACATCAATTTGTATTGAAAGAATATTTATTTACAAGAGCAGTTTCACTTTGAAATAGGATACTAAATCAACCTGTATTGAACGCCTTTAAAATTTCACCAGCACAGGGAAAGTTTCAAATATTGGCACACATTTTAATGTCAAATAGTCAAAGAGCTTAATAATGTAGAGCACGAGAAGTAGCGAAATTCATGTTATATCAATAGAAAGAGAGAGAGAATAAGCGTGTCGCTCCTGATTGGTCAGTGTCAGTGGTGACGCCTACTATTGGTAGGGTAGAGACATAGCAAGCGCTCCCTGATATTTTCTTTCTCTTTCTATTGTTATTACACTGCCACTTACAGTAACGCCCATATCTAATTCACTTTACGTATTAAGCTCTTTGCAAATAGTATACTCTAGAATCATCATTTCGAACTATTTAATTTTTTTTAATTTGCTTTGTTAATTGTGTATTGCCATTGAAATTAGACCCTGTATTATTGGAAATATACAGACTTTCCCGGTTTTGGGGTGTTAGTCCCAGGAAATTCTAAAAATACGTATTACAGATTTAGTGCAGGTACCCATTGGCGTATCCAAGGGCGGGGCGCTAAGGGACTTATCCAAAATAATCAAATGATCTGAGTTGTATGCTTCTTGTTTATTTTGCTAAAATCTACCATCAGCGATGTCAAGACTCCTCCCATTAAACCAGGTCAAACCCCCCCAAAACAACCATCCTGGATCTGCGGCTATTAAGGTACCTAACAACTGGGAATGTGCATATAGCCCTCACCAGAAACTGGGGTGTACTAATCAGCAACTATAGCATTTATTTCACACATAACGAAACTCCAGTGATCCGCAGGAGAGATCTAAGAGGGTGCGATATTCTGTTGTGGTTCGCTTCGGTAGGCACCTACCTAAAAAATACAGAATTGTTGCGGGCTGATACTTGATGTAAATCCATAATGAGGAACACAAAAACGAAAATTATATTTCGAGATTTACACTTGTATGCCGAAACACGTGTCGTTTATAAAATAAAGTGTAAATCTCGAAATATAATTTTCGTTTTTGTGTTCCTCACCTACCTAAAAAAGTACTTATTATTTGTTTACTCTTATGTTTTAGTTCATTATTTTAAACTTTTTTTAAGTTGAATTGTTATAGAGATATTTTATTTTCCTAACTACTCCAAATATTTTGTTAGAACAACTGTTAACGAATTAATTATAAAGTTCGGTCAATTAATTATAAAGTTCAAATATTTTATCAAAAAAATTCTAAGAAACTAATGCTACACAATTTTATTGTTGTACGTCACTGCAGTTATTTCTATTCCACATGTAAAATTGTTCACCTAATTTTATGAATGGTTTTCCTAGAAAAAATTACTATACACCCCCGTATTTTTACTATATAGGTCATCAACAATAGTAAACATAAATACTGTCTGCAATTTCTGGGGTAAAAATGCAGGTGTTTCAGATCACCAGTGGCGTAGTAGCATAGGTGAACGGCTATTTGTATATCAAAATGTAATGCATTAAATTCCTTTTTAGTAAAAACTATTACAATTCTGGTTGGTTGATTGGGTCTACCTAAGAAGAATCTCTTGCAATAATATTAATCATTATTTTTGTTTATCTTGAGCCCCCCTGATTTAATTACTAATATTTATTGAAATTTGTTTCAATACAAACTTTGGAAGTGTTTCTTAACTGCGGTAGTTTGGGCAATCTTTTTGTTTGATATCTAAGCATGTACGCTGACCTTTTTTTATTTGTTAACATATATTTGTTGCATTTATCATTTATTTACATTTATTCCATAAATCTATTATAGAGTTTTTCTTCGAATATAATCTATGTTATACACTCTATTTCAAAGTTCTAAAATCAGAAATTATATGATACATAAATTCACAAATTATTGTGTTGTTTAGATATTTATGTTTAATAAATTTTTAATCGCATGTCACTGTTTATTTGTGATTTTATTAAAGGTTTTATGAATGAAATCGTTTGTTAGTACCATCAGTTGTTGTCTAGACAAAATTCTTGACAATTTAATTGGGGGAATTTATTTTCTTCATTATTAATACGGTTGCAGTGGCGTGACTATGAATATTATAATTAAAAATTTATTGAAAAAATACATTCATATAGATATTAAATGAACTTATCATATGGTTAAATATATATGTTTTGTAAGGTTTGGGAGATTTTGAGAAGATCTTTTAATTTATCAATTATAATTTGGGATACAATTCTTATAAAAATGCATAATTTTCAATATATATTCAGTTTTCTTGGCATGTAGTCTAGAACAATTGGGCAAATCAAAAAACATCTCTAAATGCATTATTGGTGTTCCTTGAAGGTACACCTAAAGATTTACAAATGGCTAAACTTCCCCAAACGAACCTCCACCAACCAAGAGAAGATATTTACATTGTTTTTGGCATCTTAGAAGAATTAACAAATTTACAATTATTTTAAACTACATTTTTGTTATATTTTAAATTTTTTTCTTAAACTTGAGTCTTCGTCATCACCCAGTATTAGGTTTACTTACATATTTATTAGTTCAGCCGAGAAAGTTGTTCCTGAACGTTATGCTAGCAAACGTACAAATACGTATGGTGGGTTGCCTGGCACTTGGCACCATTGATTATTTAAAATATGTGCGAATTGAAGAGGCAACTAGTTATTGTTACCTTGAGTGTTTTACTTAAAAATAATCAATTAGAGAAGGCCTTTCATTATTTTAGATAGCCTAACTTCCTGAAATCTAATTTATCAGATCAAAAAATCTACAATTGAGTGTACAACGTATTTACAAATGCGATAATTACTTAAATCTATTAATAGAATTTCAAAAAATGAAAGATTTACCTTAGTTTCTAAGCTACAAGTCCATTATGAAGATTGAAAATTTTATTCTTTGTCATTTTAAAACTGACAAAATGTTCTAAAGAAACTGAAAAATGATAATATATGAATAAAATCCGGCAAATATTGCCGAATATTTATATAACTTAAGGACAATTTCTATAACATGTTCCACAAATAGGTAAATAATTGTCATATGGGATAAATAGATGACAATTTGTTTTCAAATTCATTTAAACATTTGCGTAAAAATAAAGGAGACAATACAATTTTTTTGGCATAGCAAATACGTATTTGTTATTTTAATTCTTAACATTTGCATCAATTAAAAAAATATATTTTATTGAAAACAAATGCCAATACTACCTAACTTTACATTTATCGTTTTTGTTTAAAAGTAGTCCTTTACGTTAAACAAGTGAAAATTCACTGGAGCATAATGGGTTGCCTGTCAATCAGTTAGACAGTTTCACAAAAAAGAAATAGTAATGAATGTAGGTAGGTATATAACTACATTAAAATATACAAAGTCCGATAAGCGTTTAGAAAACAGCTGTTTAATTTTTAGTATTTACTGTAATATAAAATAGGTATCCTAAGAAAGCCTAAATTTTAGATAGCTATTTCAAGCAGTTATTATATATTTAGTTATAAATATAGTTATCTGAAAAAATAATTTACATAATTTCATACGAAAATAATAAACGCAAGAACTAAAAGCCAAACAACCAAAAAGTCTTCTAGTTTTAAAAATCTCAGTCCGTGAAAATTTAGAAAGCGAAAAATCAAATACAATGCACTACATAAAATAATAAATTCATGCAACAAATAAAATCAAATAAAAATTGAAAATAAAATAATCCTTTACTATAAAAATATATAATAAAATATTTGTTGCTTTTTCATTAACTTTTTTCTGTGAAGGATACATTGTATACGAAATGTAAATAGGGGAAAAAGTGTAGTAAGGCAATTTAGAAAACTTTTCCGGGATACTGGTTCTCTATATAGAAATTCTTCGACAGAGGTATTCTGAGATAAAGAGATGTCCCCAATATTGTCAACCAATATCCCTCTATATAAATCGTGTTTTATATATTTTGTGATACTTCTCTGTGTTTGGTGACGATTCAGCACGAAATGTGGAGTCATTACCAACCCCTGTGTCTTGGCTGGTTTATTCTTAAAAAATTGTGCTGCTAGGAACGAAATTCTTTACATTATTTTATTTTCTAACTTCTCTGCATATAATGCTATGAACTTACTTGCAACCACCCTGTAATTTTTTAAATCATCCTGTATATGTATAATTGTTCTCCACCCAATATTTGAGCCACCCTTTATATTATATATATTTATTTATTACTTTATATTAGTATTAAGTATATGGTCCAAACTTTTCCCTATTTCCTTTCGGCTGTGCGCTAATATGTGAGTCAGTCGGTCAGACAGGTCAGATATAAACCGAGTGGGCTAGTCAAAACGAAACCCTGCCGATCGTTAGTATATTGATCGTTCAAAACAAAAATCGTTGGAAATCGTGGAATACTATATTGCGGGGAGAAGATGTTACGCATAATATCAGCCTTGTCCCTTAAAAGTCTGTATTGTATAACTGGCTTTTTAAAGGAATCTAAATGGAGAAATGTATCTGAAATTATTAGAAGGCATTATAGACCCTGCATTGAGAAGAAATAGTTTAAATCGGACGTCTGTTTGTAGATGGATCGGTCGAAGAGGACCAATAGAATGGCCAGCAACAAAACTTAACTTATCCCCTTTAGATTTTTTCAATTGGGGTATTTAAGAATGAATATTTATAAAACTCAGCCACAGAAATGTCAGAAATTATCCTGAATAATGAAAAAATAAAATTTACAAAAAGGAGGAGGTTATCAATTCGTCTGCAACTTTTTTTTTAGGTATGACGAGCGATTATTCAAAAACCGCTTGGGCAATTTTGATGAATTAAACTCCGGTATATTAAGGTAAGGAACATTACAGGAAGGTCCCATATATATGTCTATAATATGACATTTACGGTTTTCCAGAAATTCAGAAAAAAAAGTGAGTGAATAAGGGACTAGATTTTCTCTAAAACCGCTCTTGAAATTTGAATATTATAAATTGTATTTGAGCTTGATTCCATATTTTTTTCTAAAACGTAAAACTTAGCATTTTTCTGAAAATTGGAAAAATATATGCAATATAACCGACTTCCAACTATAAATAAAAAGCTGAAAATAATTATAACAAAATACAACTCTAGCAAATAAATAACACATTCAATGTTGTTAGGTACCTACCCAGGAAATAAAAAATATAAACTTTAAAAGGTGCTCATTCTGTACAACTTAATTACCTACCAATCTAGTATATTTTTGAAGTCGGTGCCAAGCAAATCTAAAATCCCGCATTGCGTACTTAACTACTACTTCATCAAACTTGATTGTTGGTTGGGTTTTGTTTAAAAATATACTAGATTGGTAGGTAATTAATTTGTACAGAATGAGCATCTTTTAATGTTTGCAATTTTTACTGCCTGGGTAGGTACCTAACAACATTGAATGTGTTATTTATTTGCTAGAGTTGTATTTTGTTATAATTATTTTCAGCTTTTTATTTATAGTTGGAAGTCGGTTATATTGTTTTTAAAAATGTTTCATTTTCAACTTTTTAGTTTTTTTGAACTCAGGCAGTTTTCAATCTTTACTTTTTATTTTGTATGTATAACCTTAATAGAGACGACCAGGTAACATTGAAAGTCCCATCTTTACACAATGATACATTTTCATTTTAATTGACAAGTAAATGTTTACGAACAAAATGTACTAGTACGCGTTGACTTATTGGCTATAAAATAAATAATTTTTTTATCACACTGTATAAATATAATTCAACTCCAGCAAATATTTCAACCATCCTCTCTATGATTTGTTTACGTCCATATCATATAACAGTTTTTTAATCAACCTATACAATTTTAGCTTCACATTTTTTTCAACATTTTTATACCACCAAACGTCCACTCCACTCTATATTCCAACCATCCTGTATAAACGGCTGCCTATGGACCACTATCATTCTACTCCGTCCTATATTTCAATCATCATAGAAATGCAACTCCTTCTATCCCTTTACTTTGTATTTTGTTTGCTATAACTAAACACCCTGTGTATAAACGCACGAAATAACAGTTTAGAGTTTGACATGTGTTGTCACTGAATTTTCTATTAGGCCGGGAGAATGTGACAACCAAAAGCAAAAAAAAAATTTCATTTAAATAGGTATTTGCCTGGTATGCAAACACAACGAGCTCGGTATTCATTGATTTAAGAAGCCGAAAATACTATGCTTTACTACCTCTATGCTTGGGATGTACATCGAAAATTTTCAAATTCGCAATTAAAACTTCTAGTGCCTAAAATTCCCGCACTATTACGTTGGAATTAAAATATTTATAAGGAAATGTCCGTTATGTCATTTCGATGAAATTTTTGATAAGAATTTTGGAATTTTCGACGATTTTCTGCACAACTGCAAGTTGCACGCCGCAAAAAAGTACGCGTTCACCTAGGTATCTTCCTTAATAGATTAAACGTTAAAAACCCAATATGTTAGGGATATTGGTCGATTTCCATGCACCCATGTGTTCATTCACAAATTTCTTCACTTTAGCAAGTTTCACCAATCCGGATATATACTCAAGACCATATTCATTCAAAACGGTTCACCACAGGAGAAGAAGTCAGGTAACATACATAATACTGTATTGGGTGGCACATAATTAGTTGCGTATACAAGGTGGTTGAAATAAGAGTGGAGAAAAACTATAGTTATACAAAGTGGATATTTGTGTTATGGGAAGGAGAGTAATTACGATTATACAAAAGCTTTTAAAAATTGTCTGAAGTAGTTTAATATACAGGATGATTGAAATATAAGGTGGAGAAGAATTACAGGTTTACAGGGCGGTTTAAAAAAGGTATATAGTTTGGAACATATCTAGTTGCTTACACAAGTTGTTTGAAGTAAAGGTAAAATTACTGTTATTCAGGGTGTATCAAAAATTTGTTATATAAGCATAAGTATTTAGGATATTTGAATTATAATACGTAGTACGAGATATAATTATAGATATGAGTTCAAGAATTTTTAGAAGCAGTTGTATTTACCGGGTGGTTGAAATAAATGATAGAGTAAAATTATAGTCATAAAATGTGGTTCAAAAAGGTGGATTTTGTTATATAGTGTAGATCATGAGCAGCTCCATAAATGGAATGCTAAACATATTGGGCCAAGTAAAATCATTGGTATACAGGAATAATTTAAACAATAGAAAAATAGTGTGGAGAGGATTTATACTTATTCAGGGTCATTTTAAAGATATCAGGACCCTTGTAAAATTGTGTTGAATTGAATTACACTTATACAGGGAGATTCAGAAAATGAAGCATATACAGTGTGGATGCAATATGGAGTAAATTAGATTAACACTTATAGAAAGTGGTCCAAATAATAAAACAAATAAAAAAGTTAATATATATTTGGTAAATATAGATAAAGAATACAAAGTAGAGAGTGAGAAAGACAGAGATAAGATTACGCTAAAATTTTCAATTCAGCTGGTCGGTTCTTTTTTAAATATTAATTATTATTATTATAGATAACCATCTACGATCCTGTCGTTATTTACCCCCTCAACTTAATACTAATAGGCTCAGTCGCATTTTCCATGCCATACGGGGTGATTTTTAAGGAATAAAATGTTGTAAAATACACTAATTCTATTCCACAATATCAACAAAATTTATTTTACATGTTTAAATATGAGTTTAAGGAAATAGTTAAAACAAATTTTTTCAATTTCTTATTACAAGGGGTACCTTTGTTCTCATCAATTCAAACTTATGACTTCCGTAGACTCGGCTAATCTTAATCTCATGTGCGGTGAAATCCTTTATTTGTTAGAAAATTTCGTGTTTACTCATATTTCTATATTTACGGGCTAAACACAGCAAGTTGTCGTCAAAACACACCCAAGAACTTAACGAGCATATTATTTTTGGATAAAAAATCGATTCTAGGTAACCGAAATATGAAATCATGACCAAATTCACAGTCAGAGGCTTATCTAAAACGATACATGATCGTGCCCAAATCAAGTTCTACGAGATTTATTTTCGAACACAAAGGGGCGGAACAAATATAAGCGTAGAAAAAAATTATTATTCACGGTATGTATTAATTAGTCCATTCATTGAACAACACCACATACAATCACAATTATTTTTAACGATTCTCTAATGTCTCATAGGCGGGTACATTGCGATTTATCATAGCGATACATTAATTACTTTTTTTCAATCAACAATTAATGTACAACGCTTTTTGCTATCGAAAAGAAAAAAAATACATTAGTATAAATCATTTATGTGTAAGTGGTAGATAAAGATGCAGATTTTATACCTCACCTGTTAGGTGAACTCTCCGACGACTTTATATTGTGAAAACAGTTCTACTTGTGTAAATTTATCAGAATATTAATTGGAATGTAAATAATTTTGGGAATAGATGTAAATGGTATTAAAGCTGTAATATTTCAATTTCTTTTGAGCGAATTAATGTAAAATGACTCTACTAATTTTTCGAGAATTTTCAATCCATTGAACGCAAGACAATATATTATTTCTAGTCGAGAACCTTCATCTGTTGCGCTCCCCTCAACTGACTGAATTCTCGAATAATTATTTATGTATAATGTACATATAACTGAATTTAATATTTTATCCCGAAATGAATTTCGACATCCAGGAGTTTCAGGAAAATCTAGCTCAAACTACTCCAAATCGGGAGTCGTACTGTGTGTAACGCCGTTTCCCTGTGATTCCTAGGAGAGAAATCACACTAAAAAATTCAGGTTACTAAAACTCGTCAAAGAGATTGCGATACTAGAAGCAATATATTTCTTTTAAATGAATTTCGCTCTATTGCAAGGATGCTGGCGTTGTCAAAGGTTGCTGTATGGCAATTATGAATACAATGACTACACTATTTAAAGCCGAAGAATCTTTGTTCAATCTTATATCGCTTTTGTGAGAAGTTATTCGATCTTTAAGTTTTCTTGAAGTTTGTCCAATATAAGTGGCTGGACAATTGTTACAATCAATTTTATATATTACATTCGATTGGAGAAATTTTGAGATGTTATCCAATCGAATATATATATATATATATATATATATATATATATATATATATATATATATATATATATATATATAACTGATTGTAACAATTGTCCAGCCATTTATATTGGACAAACTTCAAGAAGACTTAAACATCGAATAATTTCTCAGAAAGATTCTTCGGCTTGAACAAGTCATTGTATTGATAACTGCCATATAGCAAACTTTGACAACACCAGCATCCATGCAATAGAGCGAAATTCATTTAAAAGAAATTTTTTGGAGATGGTATATATTAATAGCTTTGATGATAATGTAAATAAAAAAACTGATCTGTTAAACCTTAACGTTATATATTGCAATTTGCTTGAAATCGATAACAAAATTTCAAAATCTAATCACTCTAATTCTAATCTTGGTTAATTAATTTTCACTAACCTGCTATTAAACATTTTTTTGTCCAACAATTTGCAGCTTTCTTTTTCAATAATTACTATAGTAATCAACTTTTCTGTAAATTTCAATTTGAAAAAAATATTATCTTTTACTGGATAGCCTTTCCAATGTTCAATTTGTGCTGTATAGTTAATTCTAAATTCAATCTCAACTAACGTAAGTTTTTATTACATATTAACTTAATATTATAATTCAACTTTTGTGTTAATTGTAGTTTTTGACTGATGAAGGAATATACAATTTCGAAAGCTCTCAAAATATAGTTAAAAGTGTATACTTAATATAGTAGAATGTTCCATAAATTCCAACTTAAGTAAACACACTATAAATACACACGTATTGAAAATCTTCACATTTTTGAAATCTAAACAATCATTATACAAGATCCCGAGGGAAGGGGGGAGAATGAAGGGGAGTAGAGTAGAAAATGAAAGCCTTGAGCATAATATTGGGTTGGGTAGTTATAGATTCCACTACACTAGTAAAATATTTCGGCTAGGCAATCCATCAATATAATCTGTTACGCGTTTCTCTCATCCTTAAGGGTGGTTTGGGAGGGTTTGTAGTGATTTTAGAGACTCGGGCCCATTGAGATTTTTGATCAGCCTGTTGAGAAATGTTATTTTGCAAAGTTTCAATAAAATTGGCCAGAACGCATTTTCCATAAGAAACATGCGTGGTCTTTACCATGTGGTACCATTTTGGGAGCATATTGTCTCTCAAAAAAAACTTCAACTTGGTCCACCATTGACGGAGTTCTGAGGTAATGAACATTTTAAAATATATAAACGAATTTATAAAATTATTTTGTAATGTTTAAATGTTTATTTATGTGATAATGATTAATTAACATTAAGTAACAAGAATATAGTTATGGACAACAACAATTATATAATTTAATAATTATAAATTATATTCAGTAATATTAGTAAAAATATATCAAAAGGTTACGAATGTGGTACCACAAACCTGTACAAATAAAAGTAAAATTTATAATTCAAATTTTATATTTAAAACTCGTTAAAAAATCGTAATATCTATATATAAATAGGCAAAGACAAAACGATTAGGTACCATTTTCTCCTCTGTCTCTCAACCGATTTTCTTCATTTTTGTTTTGTTTAGTAGCTACTGACGACCTTCAATGCAGAATGCTAATATTAATTTATAATATTGCTTCATTCATTAAATAAAATATAAAAATTCATTATTTACGTCCATAATGTCAACGCCAAATAACTGAATGTGCCGCCGCCGCCAGACTCAAAACATTGAGTAATTATATATAGAGGGAGCAATGCTCTTATATACTTAGAGCATGTACTTCTGAAAGTGGCATGCAAGCGTTGTTATTGTTTAGTGGTAAAGTAATCGTTGTATATTATAATTATACAGGGTGATTCTAGATATGTTAGAAATCATTTTTTTCGTGGGTGGCACATAAGCAGTTGCATATATAGGGTGTTTAAAATATAAAGGAGATTGCAATTATAACTATAAAATAATTATATAGGGAAGCCCATTAGCTGTTGAATTTACAGGTTTCTTTGAATAGAAGGTGCAGGAGAATTACAGTTATACGGGGTGGTGGAAAAAATATTATACAGAGATGCATATACAGGGTGGCGGAAATGGAAATGCAACATTTCGTAACCCATAAGCAGTTGTATATATAGGGAAGATGAAATATAGGGTGAGAGGAATTATAGATATTCAGGATGATGATAAAAAATGTTAGAAAAGGAAATGAGTTATAGAGTAGCCCACGAAGAGTTCCATATATATGATGATTGAAATATAGGTCGGAAAAGAATTATAGTTACAGAAGATAGTTCATAAACAAAAAGAGTAAATATTGTGGCTCATAGGCAGTGGCAAATACAGAATGGTTTATTTAACGGGTGGTTCAAAAATGTTAAAAAATATTATGCGTGGTCCATGAGCATATACAGGGTGGTGGAAATATATAATGAGATGGAATTATTATGAGTATTTTAATAAATGTTAGAGAATTGAGTGCAATTATAGCTATACAGGGAGGTTAGAAAAAATAAATATGTAGGGTAGCCCATTAGCGGTTGAATCGTTGTCATATTAAATTAAGAATTACGAATTTGAACACAAAGTCCTATGAATTATATCTGAAAAAAAACTTGAATTTCGTTACTTATTTGTAGAAGCGAGATGTAAGACCGACATCTACGAATTTCGAGGAAACTATCACACAGAGGTACCGAATCTGGAACCGTTCCGTATAATTGCTGTTCTCCCTAAAGTCCTAGAATAGAATGTCACGATAAACTTTTCAGGTTACTTAACCTGCCAGCCAGAGATATTGACACCATTGGTCGAATTTCGACCACTGGGTGACCGCTAGTATTAATTAATATTTCTGTTGATCATACTTTTATATAGAAATACTTTTATAACTCAAAAGCATGAAGGAGGACAAACCGGTGTTAAAGATTTGCATTCATTGATTTCAATAACACTTATTACCAGTTTTGTCTGTACAATGAATGTTGTTTATTGCTCTCCCTACATATCAACATTGTAGCCACAATTGCACAAATAATAGACATTCAGTTTATTTTGTTGAGAAACGCACATGCATTTTAAATGTATAAGAACTTACTCCCCACATTCGTGATACTTAATAAATAAATTTTCAGCACCGCCCACACTTCGAGGTGTGTACAGGTATTTTGTTATTTTATATGCTCATTTTTATCAAAAAATCTGATTCGGGCACATCAAAGCCTTGTAATTCTTTGCAGCCAGCGCGAGATAAATTATAAAGAGATACCATCAGTGTTTGGGTTGAATTTCTCGACTGAAGAATGCAATGTACTTCTTGAATAATATACAGGACGATGATGGTTTACCCTCCCTTCTCAAATGAACCAGTTCAATTCGAGTTATCTTTTATGGTGTAAACAAATAACACGCTTGAGGAATAATTCCCGATGATATCTCTAAGATTGCAATTTTTGTAATTTACAGGTGAATATATTTCCACCTTTAAAGGTTTTGATTGATATTTATGACTAAAATGTTAATAAATGTAGAAAAAAAATTAATCAACTTCCTGGAAAGGTCCCCTCAATTTGAGAATAATTAACAGAAACAATAAAAGAAACAACTTGTATTATTTTATGAAACCACGATGCAAGTGATTTATTTTTTTATTTATTTATTCTCTTTACAATCACCAAATAGGTAATTAAATGTGAAGATTTACAGACATAAATATAAAGTGTTTGCATCCTGATGCAGCAATAATATGCGCCTAAACTCAACAAATTTGATGTTTAATAGGTCAGAAACTATGTTATTGCAGAGACTGAGTATATAAGTGAAGGGCGAAGGGGTTCCGTTGTTATTGTAGAAGAGATTAGATGAGAGCACACTTAAGCTAATTTTGGGGACCCTGAACTCAACGCTATTGATCAAGTTACAATCGGGATATTTTCTGCTTTTTAGAATGTTATTTATAATTCCGGCTACAGGCTCAAGCGAGAATTCTCGTCGAGAAGTCTTGCTGAAATATTGCGCGAGAACCGAGAAGGTATCTACACCCATGCGACCTTCTCATGACGTTGTCTTTTCTAGGTAAGATAACAGCATGGGTCTTTCTCCTAGTACTCAAAGAACACAGATGGAAAGTTGCCAACATTGATCTATAAGATACCACCAAGGAATACATGCCATTCTTATTGATATAGAGGTAACGTAGAAAACGTATTTCAACTTTTTCAATTTCATTGCTGTGGGTGTAACCATTTGGTAACTAAATGTTGGAGGCATACTCAAGATGAAGCCTCACCATAAATGTACAAAATCTTATGGTTGTGTTTAAACACAAATCTTGTCTATTACGTATGAAATCCAAGAACTTTGTATGCTTTGTTTATCAGGTAGCTGAAATGGGTATTGAATTTGAAGTTTTCTTGAAAGACGACCTCCTTACACCTCTTAACCTTACAATTTCCAATATAATAGTCTTCAATAGCTACATTGACTTTTCGGGAGAAGGAAACAACACAACATTTTTGGGTATTAACTAACATTTTGTTTTCTTTAAACCAGTTGAGTTTAAGTCATTTTGAAGTGCAGTAACATCGGTAATGCCATTAATAGATTGAAATCATCAGTAAATAAAAAATAAAAATAAAGAGAAGACTCAAGATTCTACCCTGGGGTACTCTTGAGGTGACAATATATTAATGGGAGAAGACAGAACCTATCTTTAACCTTTGGGTTGGTGCTAGAATGAAGTTATGAATGACATTATTTCAATTGAGAAATCAAGACACTGAAATCCACCTTATCCTAAGCATTTGTACAATCGGTGCATATGACATCAAGCTGTTGTTTGTTTAGAATTCCCTCCGCCACATACTCGGAGAAGAAGCAGAGATTTATAACTGTTAACTCATAAGGAAGAAAATATACTTTGAAATTTTGTCAGCTATGTGTGCAAGTATGAAGATATCCACAACAGTATAATATTTATTATAAAAATTTTAATTTTTACTGGACAGCTTTGTCCTAAAATGGCCCCAAGAATAAATCACTTAAATTTTAGCATATCATTAAGGAACAAGGAACACCCTATATTACTCAATTGTTTATCTTGAAAATACCCACAGAAAGTCCGTAATGGCACATGTGAAAATCATCTCCAAAAGATTATCCTCAAAAATTGTCTTTATCTCTGCACCCCAGCGAAGCTTGGGCAAGTAGTTAATAAAATACTATATATCTAATTAGATAATACGATTTATTAATATTAAACATGTGCAAAGTTAAGTATTTAAGTTACATGTATAAACACTGGTTCCTGCTTGTTAGTTAGTCTTTGTTCTTCAAGTATAACCTCCTTTAGAATAATAGCCTACTCCGCCTTCTTCATAGCATCTAAACATGGTCCTCTCTCGGTATTCTTTTTATGTCTTGTACTCCTACAGAATTAGAGAAACAACTATGATATGAAATACTTTCAGAAATGTAGATTATTTAGATATCGATTAAACTTTTGTTGTGTAAGTAAACAGGTCTAAAATCAACGAGATGAGAGTATCACGATATTCTGATATCTGATGTAATTTTCACTTCCGGTATTATCAACACGTTCAGGCATTAAAATATGTGATCGGCATAATAACATTTTTTTAATACTTAGGCGAATCCTGCCAACGTGAATCATACATTGATGTGTATTAGGAATACCAATTAAAAACGGACGTCATTTGTGAAAATGAAATCAGATCCATTACGTCTAAATTAACGCATTTTTAATTAGCCTTGTACCATAGGCGTAGCAAACTGGGTTTAAAATTTAATAAAAAAAATACACTGAAAGTTATGCCTTCTTCCTAGGGAGAATCCTGAATATTAGGAATTAATGAATTAATGACAAGGTCATCGTTACAGAAAATGGTTATGGACAGTTGGAGAAAACTGTACTGGTTTACTGTACTGGTTTCTAGGTTAATGGCATGGAACAATCTAGAAAACTCAAGTTCAAAGCATATATAGAGAAGTATCTAAGACATAAGTGTTATAGTCTAAAAGTTAGCAACGTTTTCGAGAGAGAATTCCAGGTAGGCCAGTTTTTAGATATGCTATCTCTTTCACTCGTTGCTTGCTCTTATACTATTAGTTCATTTTAACATCACGTATCCCCGACTTGACCATACAATGTATGGCAGCATACTCCCTCTAAGGCTCCCTTTAGGGGAAAATTCACTAAACTCCAGATATCCTAAATATCAAAAGGGTTTAGCTCTGTGGGAGCCCTTGCCAGGTTTTCAGGCTCGTGATTAGAGTCGTGACAGCAGTTTCCCATAAACTTCCTGACCGTCCGGGCTGTTCCTAACAGGACGGCTTTTTGCATTTGTTGGTAAAGATTTTCGTCCAGACCGAGGTAATTTAAAATGTTTAATAGATGTTTTGGAACTAGTCCTGTCGTTGACATCACAATTGGTACAGTTCGTGTTTTGTTCATGTCCCACTGAGTCTTTATTTGAAATTCCAAATCCCTATATTTGCTTATTTTCTCAGTTTGCTTGATATTTATTTTATTGTTGTTAGGAATTGCTATGTCAATTAAAGTTGTTTTCCGAGCGACTTTATCTACCAAAATTATATCTGGTCTATTGTGGACAACAGTCCTATCTGTCAGTATCGTGCGGTCCCAGTACAGCTTGTAGTTGTTATTTTCTAAAACAGATTCTGGTTTGTATTTATAGTATGGTAATCTTACCGACTGTGATGGTTCAAGTTTCAGTGTTAGTTCCTGGTGCAGTATTTTAGCCAGAGCATCGTGTCGTTCTTTGTATTCAGTTGCAGCGAACGCTTGACAACCTCCTGTGATATGCTGGATAGACTCAGATGTTTGGCAACCGTACCTGCATCTGTCGTTCTTAATAGAGGAGTCTTAAACGATGTACTTTAGATAGTTCTTAGTTGGGATTACTTGATCTTGGATTGCCAATATAAAGCCTTCCGTTTCAGGAAACATATGACCAGAGATCAACCAGTAGTTCGACGCTGCACTGTCGACATAATCTTGGTTGACGTCATTCATATGTCTTCCATGAAGGGGCTTCTCTTGCCATTTCAGCAGTTTCTGATCTGTGGTCTGGTGGTGTAATTGGACGTGTTGTTGTGTCAGTCGCAGTGGTGTTGAGTCATCAACCTGGCACATGACTCTATGTAGATCAGAAAATTCTGCGAGTTTCTGGAAATGACTACGCAAAATAGAAATTTGTTGATCTAATAGTGTGCTTAGATCTGCCAATCCTTTTCCTCCTTCATACCGTGGCAAAGTTGTACGTTCAACAGAGCGCTTTGGAAGGTGATCTTGAGCTTTTGTCAGTAAAACTCAACCTTTTCGTTGTAATTTTTCAATGTCAGTCTTGCACCAATTAACTATACCGAAAGAGTAACTGAGCACTGAACATGCATAGGTGTTAATAGCCTGAAACAGATTTTTTCTGTTTAGTTTGGTTTTCAACAGTCTGCTGTTAGGTCCTTTTTTCATAGTCAAGTGATCAATACGTTGAGCCTGCTTTATTCCAAGGCATTTATAAGTATGACCTTCCCCCATAGATTCAATTGAGGTGCCATCTCCCATTTCGAAGTTCCCCTGCTGTATTTTGCCTTATTTCAATAACATCACGTTATTATTATTCTTTATTAGCTAAGCTGAATTAACAAGATTGACAAGTTGGGGATTTACCCTAGTTGAGAGGCTAAAATTAGGGTATTGGGATTTTTTTGTACTGAAATATTTGGAAGCATATTAATAGGATTGTAACATATTTTTTGTGTTTCTTGTAGTTCTTAAACAAATATATGTAAGCGCATTTTTCGACAAGATGCTATTATCTCTGAAAAATTATGTAATAATTACTTTTTATATATTGACTTTCCAGTAGTCAGGCAAAACTTTATATACAGATTTGTTGAAATAATGAAACAAAATAAGTCGGTAAGTCAGAAACAAAGGTACAAACAAAAAGTTATGTACGTGATATATAAGATGATAAACACGGTTGTAAATAGTAGCTTAATTTAATTGATATCAATTAGTAAAAATTATTTTATTGTGAAATATTTCTGTTTATTTTTTTGAAAGGTTTTATTTAAAAATAACGACATACTTGAGAAAAAAAATCAAAAAACCCAAACGTTTCTATGTAGTATTCTGCCTTCGTTGTCAATGCCATAAAAAATTTAATGAAGATTTTAAGGGATATTTTGAAAATAGAAAATGGGCCAATACTGTCAAGTGGTGATAAGGTACTTACAATGTTATTTATTAAATCTTACGTGATAAATAGCAGAAACCAACTTTTTTGATATTTTAAGTGATTTTGAGATTATTTGTTGTCTTTAATGCGCTGTATCTTGCTTAATGTGGGCCCTGAGAATATTCTAGGAGGTTAAAATTGCAGAAAATTTAAATCTATCTCCAAAGAACGATCTAAGTGGTAGTAAGCAAAAGGCAAATAAGTTACAAGTCAACAACATAACAAAAACCGGCCTTTCTGACGTTTTTAGCGATTTTCACTCTCATGTACCTAAGTAATTTTCTGAGCATTGGACCTAAAAAAGAGTTGGACTATTTACCTTTATAGGAAATTTAACGCTTTACAAAAATGTATCAGACAGCATTGGAACTAAAGTAAATATCAGGCAAAAGTGTCAAAAATATCTGTGGTTTCTTTAATTCAACTTAATATATCTAGGTAAGTATTGGGTTAAAAAATTGAACGCTATAAAAAAGTTAATAAAACTGTATAAGCCTTAAAAAGCACGTGACAAAAATCAACAAGCATCCAAATTTCGCTGGCTTACCTCTGCACAACTTAATGTAATTTCTGAATTGCCGGACAAGTCCATCTAAAAATGGTTTCACTCTATTCATTGAGGAAAAATCGTTATAAAATGCAATTTTGATCCATTTTCTATTATTATTTTCTTTTCCACCCTCGAAAACAGATTTCAGTCCTTGAAATTTTAGGATTCGGATCTTCAATCATACACTCTAAACATTATTATCAAAGTCTAAAGAGATAACGAATTTTGTTTTTCTAATCCATCGTTACAGTTAGTCTATACCTCTCCACAGAAAATAGCCAAAAGCCTGGTGTTTTTAAAAAAAGTTTTAATTTACTGCTAGTTGTTACTTTTGCATCAAATTAAATCACATCAATAGCCTTCAGCAGTTGCGCTACCAACAGCAAATTGAAACTCGTATATTTCTTTATGTATATAATATATTCTTTAGCGTTCTATGGATTGTAAAATCTTTAAAAATTAGTATCACAATCGTTATAATAGGTTTTAGATAACTTACGAATTCTTTCGTGTTGTTTGTATCCTGGGAATCCCGATTTGAGGTCTGTGTGATCTAGTTTTCTCTGAAACATCTAGATTTCGATATTCATGTCATGTAAATTATTACAAAATTTTAATAAAAGATTGAATAAAATATGGTGTTCTCTTAATTAAGGTTCCTCGCAATTCCAAAGTGGGTCTCTAAATAAATAATTTTGTCAAGTGCGAGTTGGACTAGCATACTAAGGGTTCCGTACCACCTTCAAGAATTAATATTCCAGTTTCAGAGAAGCAGGGAATTAGTGCATTTTCTTATATTTGCCCAAATATTTTTTTAAATTTATAAAAAATATACATTTGGATTTTCTTCACATAGACTTTTTATTTTATCTGCTTTAGGATTCGCTTGATTTTTATCAGAATACATATGTATTTAATTTTCTAATTTGTCCCCCAAAAATTAACATTTGAGTTTTATTTTACTAATAAACTTTCGGAGAAGCCTTCTATATTCTACTGTCTGAATTTTTGAGGCTCTGTAGACTGAAAGATAAAAGGTAAAATGTTTTAAGTTATAAATAATTAAATCTGTTTTTCAAATTATTTATAAATACAAATAAAATATATTTTTCAAAATTTAAATAGTGTAGCTTCTAAAGTGGTAATTAAGTCGATGTTTAATATTTTTGTTAATATCTTTTAAACAAATGATTTAAAAATATTATATATTTGTAATGAATAATTTTATCTGATATAATACATGATGCGTTTGAAAACTGAATTTTTATTTTCCATTTAATTGTATAAGTTGTCCCTAAAATTACTATGGGGGTTTTCTAATAATTTTTTTTATAAATTTCAAGTGAGCCCCAATACCCCTAATTATTTTCAAAATTTTATATAGTTTCGGAAATAAAGTGAGAAATCAGAATTTTTTATATCTTTATATTAATATCTTGTAAACAATTAATTTTAAAAATATATATTTGGATTCCTCATGATGAGTTAAAAAATATTTTTTTATTTCCCGTTTAATTCTATAATTTGGCCCCCAATATTAATATTAGGGATTTCTTCGTATTTTTCCTGTAAACGAAAAAATGTAGGTCTTATAGTTTGGGGAATAAAGGGGGAATGGGGAATTTTTTAAATATTTTTTTAAATATATTTTTAAATATTCATTTAAAAAAAATAAAAAAATATATTTGTATTCGTCATCATGAGCCCTGTGATTTGATATATTACATGATCCGTTAGAAACAATTATAATTTTTTATTTTCCATTTTATTATATAATTTGCCCCCAAAATTAATATTAGGGGTTTCTCCTTACTTTTCCAGTAAAGTTCAGGTAAGGGGCTATATGTCTATTTTTTCAAAATTTTACAGCTTATGGTTTCGGAGATAAGGGGGGGAATAGGTAAAAATTTTTATATTTTTGTCAATATCTTTTAATTAATTTATTTTAAAATTATGAATAAAATATATTTGTTTTCGTCATAATGAACCCTTTCATTTGATATATAACATGATAGGTTAGAAACAATTTTAATTTTACATTTTCCATTTAATTCTGTAATTTGGCCCCCAAAATTAAAAGTAGAGATTTCTCCATATTTTTCCAGTAAACTTCAGATCAGAACCTATACCACTAATTTTTTTTTAGAACTTTACGTTTTAGAGTTTTGGGAATGGGTAAATTTTGATATATTTTCATTAATATCTTTTTAAATATTTTTTTTTAAATATAAAAAAAATATATTAGTGTTCCTCAGAACGGGACCTTTCATTTGATGAATAACATGATGCGTTTGAAAAAAAGTTATATTTAAATTTTCATTTAATTCTATAATTTGCCCCCAAAATTAATACTAATGGTTTCTCCTTAATTTTCGTGTAAAGTTCTGGCAACGCTCTATACTATTTTTTTCAAAATTTTACGCTAAGTAGTTTGAGAGATCGGGTGGGGGGTACGGTCGATTTTTTTAGTTTTTACCCCGAGAAGTACCCCTAAAATCAAAATTTCTTGTTGTACGATATGTACTCCCGATCGGGTCACCAAACTATACATTGATACCAAATTTCAACCTCTTCCGTCTTGTAGTTTAGGAGAAAATTGCTGGGATGTGACAGGGGCAGAAATCCGGAGTGATATTATAAGGATATCCGTATATTGCATATACGGAACCCTAATAACGCCTGACGTGTAATGGTTTCGTTGCGTCATGTTATGTAACTTTCTTTTTCTACAATTTATGTTTCCAATTTTCTATTTTACGTTTCTGGATAAAACTTTCCTTCGCAATTTTTAAGTGACTTAAACAGCAGCATGTACTATTTGTTATTGTGGGCCAGCATTATTGTGTGAAACCCAAGTACAAATCTGTGTAATTCAAAGTAGCTAAAAAAAAGCAAAACATTCTACATTCTTGATGTAGTCGCAATATCGGGCAATGGATTTTTCGCTGAATATAAAACGCGCACACACATAACACAACATAGAAATTCCTTTCTTCCAACCACAGGTATGTGAAACAATATTAATAGCACATTTAATCAGGCATTTGTTAACTTAATGGATAAGTAATGTTTCTATTACGTGATCATAAATTAAACAAAAAATAACGCGGAAGAAAAATCCAACGAAGTTTCACTTAACGGCAAGAAGGTGTGAAGAAATCAATGAATCAATTAATGAAAATATATTTGCTGTAGGCTTTTAAGATGAAATGTTCTCATGGAACTGAAATATTTTTCTGAATGACTGATTTAGTTAGAATGGAAAATTCAAAGCCACTGCTTTCTACTAGGAAACATTTAGCGTAATAGATTGGAGGTTATTCTAACGGAATTAAAATATTTAAAATTGTTGTTAACTTAAGAAGTTATTTCAAAACAATTTGCTAGCTCTCTAAATTCAACTCTATCAAAATTCTTGAAGTTACAAACAAATCTATCGTAAAAGTAAAAATCGGTATTATATTAGAATGATTCAAAAATAAAAATAAATACCATGTAAGTTAATACTCACGGTAAACGTATTATGCAGGGTTTTGATGATCACTATGGGGACCTCGGAAACTAGCGGAGATAGAGCAATGGTTAAATTGGAAAAGATTTGCAGTTTTACTGGCCCAATTTAATGACACTTTCGGATTTTTGTAAAAAGTCATGGCTTACTAGATATTTTGAAAAAAAAACGAAATTCTGTCGATTTAGTCAAATCCCTCTAGCTCCTTTGTTTTTGATTTTAGAAAAAAAGTACAAATATCAAAATTGAAGGAAATTGTATCCCAAATATGATGGTCATGTCCTTGTTTGAGTGACAGCTCTCGTTTTTGAGATATGACACAAACTTATCTTTTTTTGAATGGAAACCATAGTTGGCTATGACCTCAAAAAATCGGACATTTTTAAAGCTTTTCAACGATATAATACTCGATATAGTTATTCATAAAAATAACGGAGTTATGGATGCTTTTCTCTCTTATTTTCATTTTTAACGTAGGTAGCCATGAAAAATATTGTTTTCACTTTGGCGTTTCCTCATTTGAGTTTTAATGTTTGGTGTGGTATCATAGTGTCTACTATTCTGGAGCCTTTTATCTATGACGAATCACTTACTGGGGAGCGACAGACTAAATCGACAGAATTTCGTTTTTTCAAAATATCTAGTAAACCGTGACTTTTTACAAAAATCCGAAAGAATCATTAAATTATGCCAGTAAAACTACAAATCTTCCCAATTGAACCATTGCTCTATCTCCACTAGTTTCCGAGATCCCCATACTGATCAAAAAAAACTCAACCTGTATATGTTACAAGAATTTCAAACATTTAATTGCGTCCAGTAAACCTTACTGTTCCTTCTTACTATTTACTACTCTATGCTACATAAGTAACAGTATGAATTGGTGATCTCTTGTCCTTTGTTTTTGCGTCAATCTTAACAGAAAAGTTGAGCAAGAACAAAATAATTATGTTTGATCAACGCAGCGGTATACCTCTCATAAAGCTTCTAAAGTAGAAGCTTTATGAGACCCAGACAACAAATAAACCGTTCACCAACTAGTAAAAATATTAACATCCTCAGGCCAGACTGACCAACACATTTTCGACAGGTAATTAGGACAGAGAAGAAGAAGATGAGGAATAAACTTAGAAAAAGATATCAGTGAATCTTAGACACCACCTAAATGACGTTAACATTATGACCAATATTGAAAGCAATAATTACCTGTCGAAAATGTGTTGGTCAGTCTGGCCTGACGATGTCAACATTTTTACTAGTTGAGAAACGGTTTATTTGTGGTCTGGGTCATTTGATTGGTCGATCGAGTTGGCGATCGCTCCTATCTACGACCTTCTCTCGGGCTATCAGTCTCTCCATTTTTTGCTCTCTTCTCATGTAACCCCACAATTGTACAGCACGCTTTGGTATCATCAGTGAGTACCGTTGTTGGATATTCAGCTCTGTTGCTATGGACACATTGGTATGATGAGCAGTCCAAGGTACGCGCCACATTCCACTCAAACAATGCGTTTCAGTTGCGCCTCTCTTTTTCCTCTTACTTTAACATAATTCCAAATTTTTGAGCCGTCCGTTAGTCTAGACAGAACCAATATGCATCCAGCTGCTAGGGAGCCTGAGTTAGTGTTAATCTATTCTAGACATCACTATTTTGAAACGTTTATACCTGCAATCGTTTGGGTGATATTTTGTCTATCAACAATCATGATTTTTGTATTTGAGATCTTTCTTGCTCTATTCGAAGTTCTTCTTCGTAGTTGAAACACAGTGCTGTATCCTGTGCAAAGAGCAGGGTTATTGATCTTTCGTCTATTACCAGTGAACTCGTTCTGCCAGTATCCCAACTATTGTCTCATATTAAATTTTACACTTATGCAAAATAGTAGGGGCAAAAGAGTTTATACCTGCATTACTCCACATTCAGGCTAGAACTTTTCAGAGATCGTTGTGTCAATTAGTTTACTTGTAAAATGTTTCTAATAAAAAATGTAGGTGCTCTGGAACTCCCATGTTCTGCAAGTCTATCCAAACTTTTATTCCCTGCACTTTATCTTAAGTGTTTTTTTTAATTAATAAATGAGATATAGGGTGGCTTGTTGAACTGCCTTGCCTTCTCGGCGAATGTTTAAGATCTGTGCTGTTGGGTATGTTTCTCTATAGAATCGTACATGTTCTTGAGGGATTGGATTCTGTAACTATGTTTTGACTCTCATTAAAAGTTTAGTGCATAGTTTTACAACTATTAAGGCAGACTTATAGTGCGGTAAATGTGACATTTATAGAATGAATTGTGAATCACCGAACATGTCCAGTCTTCCGGCCTTTGATTTGTTTGTCATACTGAACTGCAGAGGCACATTTTCTTTACTCCAATATCTCGTGAGCTCTTTAGGAGCTCTGCAGTTATTTATTTATTTAGGGGACACTTAAAGGACGAAATAGATCTTAGATTAACTAATAAAAAAATGACAGATAAAACTTAAATAAAAGCTCTTATTGACCTTTTTGTTTTCGCTACCATCCTGAAATTTAAGCTGAATAAGTTGTGTAACAAACGAAAGTAATGCCCCAAAATTCTAATGAAAAAAAAGAATAGTAAAACCGTAGGAACACACTAGTTGTTGTAAGCCTTTTGTGGAATTCTTGATTACAAATTCTTATTATGTGAAAAGCCTGAACTTAGAAATGAAGGCGTCAGTGAAATACAATTGAAAATAAAACCCTACAACAAAATGCTTTCTTTTAGAGATGCTGAAGATAATAAGCATTACTAAAGAGTAAGAAGAAAACAAACAAACCATAAAAGCAAACAATGAAATTTAGCTGTACATATGTAACAGAATAAAGAGTTACACAATATCACAGGAGACATGGAAAATAACAAAAAATACCAGAAAAAATTACTAAAATCATATCACCTTATGGTTTTTATCAATAAAATAGTGAAAGATGTCCCAAAAGCAAACAGAAAGCAGCAGTAAAGACATTAATGTGTTATAGATATAGAAAAGTTCCCGGTCTAGGTACATGAATATAAAATTGATAAAATCTGGGCCCAGAATACGAATACAAATATGACAGATGTTACGTTAGACATCAAGGACAGTAAACAAGTAAGCACACAGGTATTAATTAATTTCTAAAATTTTGTAATACTGAGACACATTTTAAGGCAAAATTTTAATGTAAACCATCAAATTAGCTTACTACTAAAATGTAATGGTAGCATAAAAAACATCATGAAACCAAAACGTATTGACGATCACTTTCATTCAAAGAAACCATTCGGTTTTACAACAATTTGACACCTTTGTAATCAAACACTATTGATTTTTCTTCTTCTTCGTCTTCTTCAGCGGTGGTGACACTTGATACCGTTTACAATTGTTGCAGTTCCATATATTTTGAAACCAGAATAAAAATATTAAAAAACACTGTCTCCTGAAACGAAAAAGAAACGTTATTCTTCAAAATACCGTGACTTGGATTATATACAAAACAATATTTACAGAGCAAGGCAACCTTGGACCTCCGGCTTTTTTACTAGTACTAACATATATAAATCACTTCCTCAGCGTCTTTATCACTTTATAAGCATCTGTGGAGATTCATTAATACAGAATATCTAGCATAAAATAAGTATATAGCGAATTGATCCAACTTCACGGTGATTATAGCACTTTTCTACTTCCTAACCCTACCACGAACACACACATACGGTTGCCTCGCCACCAAAGCCTGAAGTTCCCCCATTGCTGTTTATTTGATTTGCTTAATGATAAATATGGCGTTTATAGTTGATCTATTTCATCTATAATTTTGTTGTTAATTCCCGTTTGAATTTGCGGGAGTTTCCATTTTAAATTTGTTACAAATACATCATATATAGAGGAGAATCATGCTAATTTTGACAATATCTCAATTATAGAGTCACTTTAGCATGCCTCCGTCTCTCACAGCCTATTTGCCCCGAAAGTACTACATAAATATGTGAGGGTTACGTCTGGGCAGAAATCCTTCACAACGAAATTTAGTTACTCTATATTTTTCAAAAAATATAGGAAACACAGACCTTCATCCAAAGCTAACAGAAAAAATAAGATAATAATAATAAAGAGTATCATCAAATAAAACCATATTGTTAACAAAAATACACTAAAATCTGACTTATAACTTAAAGGAAAAATAAAGCTTAAGTTCTTATATTAATTGTTGGGGCAATTTATAAAATTAAATAAAAAATAAGTTGATTTCAAGGGCATCACGTAATGTTTCAATTAAAGGACCCATTATGAGGAATACAAATATATTTTTTTCGTGTTTTTAAAATAGTTTGTTTAAAAGAAATTAACAAAAATATAGAAAAATTATCTCATTTTCCTTATATCTCAGAAACTACTGAGCTGAGAATTTTTAATAAATGGGTATATAGATAAAATGAAAATCTATATAATAATTTGAAAGGGGGGAGCCACGTTATAAAATTAAATAAACATTAAAAAAATAATAATTTTTTAACCACATCATGTAATACATAAAACAAAAACCTTGTTATAACGAATACAAGTATATATTTTCTATTTAAAAATAATTTTTAAAAAAGATTAAGAAAATTATACACAATTTCTACTATTCCGTTCTTTACCTGTGAAACTGCTAGACCCAAACTTTGGATAAAATGAGAATGTACGCATCATATATTTTTGTACTTTTAAACAATTGATTTAAACGATATTTAGGATAATATAAAATATAACAATTATTTAGTTTGCGATGCTAACGCGCACTTGACCAAATTATTTTCATTTAGAATAGCCAACACGGTACACTCAGTTTGTAAACTCATTTATATCTACCATAGGGCTAGTATTCCCCTGGTTTGTCTTTTTTCTGTTCTTACTTTGATCTGAAACTGACTGATTAAATCTGTTTAAGAT
The DNA here is from genome assembly GCA_034190945.1 of Octodonta nipae. Taxonomy (NCBI): domain Eukaryota; kingdom Metazoa; phylum Arthropoda; class Insecta; order Coleoptera; family Chrysomelidae; genus Octodonta; species Octodonta nipae. The sequence continues at coordinate 89,710,761 of CM067222.1, read as the reverse complement.
GCTAAGTTTATAAATATTTCTCAACTTCCCGTTTTTTATCTTGCTGGCTGCACTGAGATAATAAAGCTCAAAGTTCCAAATCTCCAATAACGCGGAAAGGAGTTGGATACCTCAAAAACAATGCCAGTACGACCTCTTACAGAACTAACTTTAACGTAAGTCCAGACAGGAAAACGATTTAAGAAATTGATATCAGAAAGTGGGGAAGCATGTAAACGTCAAGCTGAAAAAAAAACAATAAAAAGCTGAAAGAAAAATGGAAACGACTATGTATGAGGGAAAATCAAAGCAAATCGAAAGAGAATAAGAAGAAACTCTAAACTGAAATAACTAATGTGAAACATTTTTAGAAACATAGAGCAATATAACAAGAAGTAGAAAAGCTACTAGGAAAGATTAAATAAATTATTCGCCCAAATAGACTTAACGACACTGTGAAGTGAATTTATTTTAAATATACCAGAAAGTCTTGCATTCACATTTCAGACACTGACACTACGTATGTGGTTCCATGATATTTTCATTCGAGGACCACACATCGATAAATAAGGAGATTATAAGCTAAACTGTTGATTCGAACCACTTTTAACCTACATATCTACTCGTGTCTTCCTCATATGGATTATTAACGGTTTCGTTACACATTTTTATGCGCGTCATAAATCATCTGGATGCAAATCGCCCTGTACAAAATTAACTATCTGAATAATGATAGCATTCGATCGGTAAATGGTAAAATAATAACCGCCGTGAGGGGATTCTATTTATTTTAATCACTTAATAAGCATGCGAAAAACTAAATAAGCATTTATCACAATCACCGCGTACTATTATTTTATTATAAACTGTTGAAAGTTGAAATACGCACGTATTAATAACGCAGCTGAGTTGGTAGGTGGTATAAAAAGTAAAAATGGATTGTTGAAATTGGTGAAATTTCATTAAGGTTATCAAATTAGTCCTTATCCTTAAGTAAAATTTTAGTGACGCTGTTGACACATTGGCCTTTCTGAGTTGCTGTTGGCCATTTTTCTAATAATTAATAACCCAATAATGACTTATGTTAAACCTCTATATTACACAAGGAATGATAAAAGGACTCTGGTCCAAAATTAAAATTCATTTGGAGTTAGTCACTTCTTTGTTGATTTTATTATTACCTCAACTGGTTTCTCCACCGCCCATGTCTGGGCATTTCTTGTCGAAACAGGATTTGATATGGTGTAGCCTGATTTCCTTTCTATACTATCTCTCTTGGTTTGTTTGCACCGAGACGTAGTGCTAGACCACCTGCTTAGGCAAAAGCTTGATAGCCGTTCAAGATCTCTCTTCGATATTATAATCGGTATAGCATTCTTTTGTACTGGGGTAGGTGAATCATATCGTCCTACTGAAATGTTGCTCCTCATTAATTCAGTCAACTGTGCTTCTTCAAAAGATGTAATAAGACATGGAACATTATCCCCGGTTGCTTCAACAGGTATATATTCGTACTTGCTGAAGTTGATTCCTGTATTCCCTGTGCCGAAAAATTCTTGTTCCGAACGTTCATCTCTCGGTAGGGAGATCGTCCAATCGTTCTCATTATTTCTTCTCTCGTTCCATCTTCCGCCACCCTCATTCCTCTGGTTATTACAGGAATCGGGTGGATCTTGCCATCTATCGTTACGAGGCAAGTCTTTCTCCTGTTGGCTACTACTTCCTCTGCTATTACCCCAAGACTCAAACTTTGTCGTAATCATCTCCGCCATTTTGGAATTGATCGCGACGATTTCTTGTATTGAAATTGGAAAAATCGCCAGAACGGTTATCTCGGCCGCCATCACGATTGTATGATCCACAACTGTTGCGACTTCCTCTAGGGTCTCTTAAATCCCTTAAATCTCTAGAATCTTTTCCGCGATCCCTATTTTTAATTAATTAATTGAACTACCAGAACTATTGTTTGAAGTATCAGTATGACCAGTAGACTGATTATTATATTTAAGTAGCAAATGTGGGGGAATGTAACGGCCGCTTGAACTGCGGCTCTGCTGCAAGTCCAGACCAACAAACTGCTGCTCTAGATCTGATCCATTTTGATTGGGTGCATTACTCATATTACTATTAATCAGTACGTGTAATAGAAGTTTTTAATTACACAACTTCTAACGCAAATGTTTAATGTTAAAAATGTCTATAAACTTTACAAGAAACCACTCGCTCCTTACCACACACTTAAAACTTTCTACAATAAAGGTACAACTCTCCAATCATGTGGCACTCTCTAAATAAACCGCAACCCCCCTTTTGATATCCCCCACCCCTAGATTTCAAATATTCTCTAAGAATGTTGATAAAGTAGTTGTTCATTCATCATTCTGTAAAAATGTTAATAATAGACTTTTAAACATCTAAATATGCCTTTCATACAACTGAGCTCCCATTCAGCTTTGATCAATTGTTTGAGACTTGGCAAAGGAAAGCAAGAGGCTGATTGCTCTATTCGACTCTTCTTAACCTTTTGAATACGGTACTCTCAAGCTCTACCACCACTGTAGTCATTGGCCTTAAGTAGTGCCAATTAACTTGCAATCTGTTGAAAATGTCATGCTTTATATTAACTACTATTTTTCAAATTCATGAAGTTGTGTTTGGGTTTTAGCGAGACTAACGAACAAGAATTGATTTTCATATACAGGGTGTAACATAATGCAGTGCAGCTAAATTAGTAAGTGATAGAACTGATCAGTATAATTTAAAAAAGTCTTACATAACTTATGTCAAAAAGTTTATGTTTTATGGAAAAAATATTCAAAGTTTTCAACCAAAGTAAGTACTTTCCTGACTATTTAACTGTTTATTTACAAAATTACAACTTTATCACTGAGCAACACAATAAACAAATTTCTCTACCATTCTTATAAAAGGCAAAAATAGTTAATATTTTCAAAAGAGTTAATGAAATAGAAATGAATACAATAAATACAAAAACTGCATACTAAAAATTAAGTAGATAAGATAGCTCAAAAACAACGTGGTGTGAACTCACTAAAACAGAGCTTTGAAGTGCACAAAATATAGGCGAATTAGGGCAGTAGGCAGAATCTAGATTGCAGCCAGTTAAGATAGATAAAATAACTTGCTGTATAGTGAATTTATTACAAAGAAATTAAATTCTCTTAGTTACTTCAAGTAAAAAAAAACGTTTGGAAATATACAGTAATTTCGTGAACTGTGCAGTCATTTCCCAAAAAGTACTTAAATATTGACAAACTAAGCCACGACTATCCTCCAGGAAACAATATTTGAGCTAGTTAGATGTGTGAAAGATCGACAAAGGAGTGGATGTACCCATATTGGTCGTACACCAGAACATCAACAGAGTTTGTGAAAGTATATTCGAAATTCTCGAAAACTCTAAAAGACATATTTCTCGTCAATTGAATATTCATCTAAAGTCCTTACAAACCAATATTTCCTAAATTTTATAAGGAACGATTGGCTTATTTTGATTTAACTTTGTTCGTGAATAAACATACCTGCCGAATTTAGGGCAAACAAATTCGTCGCGCTATTCACAACCGGTCATTACAGTCTTATTTGAGAGCCTATACTGGAAATCGCTATTGGCCTAGGCTACAGAAAGTTTTGACTCAAAAAATAGAGGCGCTGGATCGTCAGAACATGTGGTTTCAGTACGACGGCCTTGCCTTAGAGATACACTTAAAGATTGCCCTTCAGCATCAAATCTGAAATAACAGTATAGTTGAAGCACACCATTTGTGAGATTAATTCCTAACTAGATATGGCACCAGAATACTGGACCGGACTGGTATGCAAATGTGAGTATTATTCACAGGTGTGAAATTCCATCTATTATATGTCAGGAATACAAATATGAAATTCCAACCGTAACAGATACGAAAAGGAGTATGGAAATCCAACCGTGATTAATAAGTACAAAAACGGGTATAAACTAGTTTAGAAGTTTGAACGTGACAGGTCCAGAAACTAGTATGGATGCAGTAATAGATATGAAAACGAGTATGGATTAGGATTGAAATCAGAATGTACCAGATCGCCCAATGGATATGGAATACGAATACACCAGAATAGTAGGACTTCCTAACATACTGGTTACCGACAATTAAGGAAGAAATTATTAATGGTAACCTCATTTTGAACAACCCAGTATCGGGATAGTTCATAAGGTTTTTCCTAGGTTTTCCCTTATGACGTTAATGGGATCACTGAAACAATAGAATTCTTTGATCGGATTTTTGGCGAATGCGCTATCTTATAACAAAGTCGTACCTAGGAACGCCACTTATAAATTCTAAAGACAACTCTTTCCATTTCTTCTAATTTGAAAGCTGTTTCGCTATAATACGTGATCTTTAGAATTTTTTGTGCTACCTGTATATCTAAAAACAACGAATTTCTAATGCCAATTTAAAGGTCATAATAATTTTCGTTTTGTAATTTACATCAATAAATATAAAGCCATTGACAACGAAGTCAGAATAGACTTTGAAACGTTTGGTTTTCCTTCAATTTTTATTTCGATTGTGGTGTTATTGCCCAAAAAAACATAAAATTAATCAAGAATATGCCACAAACAACGTTTAGAAGAAAAATAACTGACTAATTGACGTTCAGACACAATAGTTAGAAATGGAATAACGAAGGTAGACTAGAATTTAAAGTGGAACGGACAAATCTATATTCTTCTGTACATGCAGCCCACTGAAACCCTCATAAATAACTGGAACCACTTTATGAAATCACAATAGGACCCGGTGGGTGAAGCTGCGATTGGGTTGTTGTAATTTTTTTTTAAATTCTCCTAGACGGTTCGACCGACTTTGATGAAACTCTTTGTGTGTGATTTAAGGGATCCCTGGATTGTTTAAAATTACTAGTGAATCCGGTAGGTGACGCTAGTGGTAGTAGGGATTTTTTTAACTCCTGCCAAACGGCTGAACCGATGTTGATAAAATAGTTGTAGTGTTGGAGTGGCTTCCTGGATGACTGAAATTCACAATGGATCTGGTTGGTGGCGCTACGATTGGTTTGTAGCAATTTTTGTTTGAATTTCTTTTAAACATCTGGACCAATTTTGATGAAATTTCTTGCGGTGTTTGAATGGATCCCTGGAATGTTTAGATTCTCAATTGAACCCGGTAGGTGGCGTTGCAGGCGGGTTTTGAAATTTTTAAGAATTTCTACCAATATTTAAACCAATATAAAACACCCATTTGTGTGAAAATTGCTTTGTATTCCTTTCTCCGCAAATGCATAGAAACATGTTTAATTATCTTGCAAAAATTCAATTAACGCATGGAGGTGGATAATTGCATCTAGAAAAACTCGTATTTTTTGGGATCCGAATGTAATAAAGGAATGGAAATTGATGTTTTCATTTCTTACTTTAAGAAGTTAGATTTTCTGTAATGAGTTGGCACGACTTGGAATAGTTGAAGGAACTGGAAGATGTATTTGTAACAGGTGTGAGTTTGATACTGGAATCGGTTATATCTTTTGCCGAAAATATTTCTTTATCTCACTTCTATTTGTAAGAGCGAGAGGCTGAATGAAGAATAAGTGAACTTACCCCAGATTTTTGCCGCTGTTATATTCCATAGTTAAATAGTTCTTTGGAATAAAATCCTAAAATCCAAAAACATGAATTTTATCGTGTATCAGATGAAAATATTCAGGCAAAACCACTCAGTTATGTATCGCATCAGCTTATATCATTCTTCTTTATAATGCTAAAAAAATTAACAAAAACATGCAAAAATGTTTACATAATGAACAATGTGCGGCAATAAAAAATAATTGAGTATATAAAATATATTCTCGTAAATTGGTTAATAAATCTTTGCAGTTGTCATCAGCGATGTTCACTTGATTTTATTAAATTCCGAGAAACGTTATTACAATCTCTTTTACCACAAAAATTTCTCGGATTCCACTTTTCAAAAAACAATAGTAGCCGACCTTCGTTTAGAAAAGCAATTAACATGATCAACAATTTGTGGTGGTGGCATATAAATCAAAATAATTAATTGTCGTCTAATAGTAAATTCCACGGATAAATACTTAGAATCGGAATGTTATTCAGAAATTACGGCTTTCCGTGCAACTGTCGACTACTTTTCAGATTATTCATAACTCTCGGTGCGTTTGTGTCACACCTCCGTCCCATAGTCTCGCGTAATATTTGAAAAATTACGATTTTTCTCACGTCACAAGCTGATGTGCGTGCTGGAGAATTCTAAATATCAGATTCGCTAAATGTTTATCCCATGCTAAAAAAATGTCGGTTCATAGTAGTATTATGATTCCACTTTGGGCGCAACAGTAGCAGTGTTCTAGGAAATGCTATGAAGATGATGACCTTGCTCAATGACAATCTCGTTGAACATAAACATTTACTTTCAATATGTCCGTATGGTTTTGAAAGCCTTTTTGGAATGACAACCACACTTAAGCGGGAAATCTGACTATTTCAATCACCGAATGAAAAATAAACACTAAACTCAACTTGCCCTTTGATTTAGTTGCAAATGGATATACTTTATTTTTATTTATTATTACACTATCCAACAGTACAACAACCAATTATAAGACAGGGACAAAACATAGAAATATAAAAAATAAGGACAATTCGTTACTAAACATTATACAGCAGATTAATAGAAGAGATTATTACTTTTTTTATTACACTGATGGAGGAATTAAAAATGTCTAATTTTACAGGGTTACAACTTTCGCACATAAAATCGAGAGGTGAAAGCTTTAAAATATTAGTTCTTGGTTTCGGTAAATAAAATGTATTATCAGTACGCGAGCTTGGTCGAGGAACAAGCAGAGGTAATTGATGTAAAATGTTACTGCAATCTATTTGGTTTCTAAACAACTTGCTTACAAGGACAATACGATCGGAGGAGAGTTCACTCAAACTCTCCTCCGATCGTGCAGACTAAGAAGCGAGAATCTCTTCAGTAGCTCAAATTGAGGAAAACCTATGGGGGGATATGAACCGACAATTTTAAAAGATAGAAATTTCAAAAATCGCCTCTGAATATTTTCGACCATTTCACTGTACTTATTATAACTGGGTGCCAAACCAAAGCAGCGTATTCAAGCCGAGATTTCACAAAGGTGTTGTTAAGTAAAATCAGAGTGCTTGGGTCTGAGAAGCCCTCAGAGTTTCGAATTACAAAACCAAGACTTTTATAAGCTGCCTGTACAGTGTTTCCAACATGCAAATTTAAATTTAGTTTGCTATCAAAACTAACACCAAGATCTGTAATATTGTCTTGACAAAGTAACACCCTCTATCTTGTAGTCTAACAAAATAGGAGTTTGCCGTCTGGTAAAAGTCATGGCATGACACTTTGATGCATTTAATGGCAGACCGTTTTTTTTACACCAGGCATTTACATTGTCAAGACTTTTCTGTAGCCTAAAGCAGTAATCTACATTTTCTATTACAGTATAGATTTTAATATCATCAGCATATAGCAGATATTGAACATCAACACCAACAATGTCATTTATAAACAAGACAAATAATAGTGGCCCCAATACGGAGCCTTGAGGAACCCCCGATGTGGACACAACTTCTGTTGACTTGAAACCACGGCACTCAACGTACTGCCTACTGGTTGTAAAATATGATTGTAACAATATAATAAGTGAGGGAGATACACCAAAATGTTTGGCCAGCAAAATGCCGTGATTAAGTCTATCGAAGGCTTTTGAAAAATCCGTATAGACAACATCCACTTGTTTATTTTTATCTAGATGTTAGTAATGGTGGATCTTTGTTTAATAAAACCATGCTGGTGTACTGTGATTTGACCTTGTACATGCAACTAAAGCATATTATGAAAAACCATCTCAAAAACTTTGGCAAAATTACAGATCATAGTAATAGGTCTATAATTTTCAATATTATTTTTGTCACCTTTTTTCAGTACTGGACAAATCCTGGACACTTTCCAAACAGTAGGAAATTTACCGGTTATTAAAGAAAGATTAAATATCTTTGTCAAAGGAGTAGGAAGAACAGCTGCACAATCGCGAATTCTAAAAGCTGGAATCTGATCAGGATCTTTTGTGTGCTTAGGCTTCAGTTGCTTTAGGGCGGCTAAAATTGCGGCCGCTGTAAATTGATTAAGTAGCTATTGTCCGATTGATCATCAGAATAATAGTTATTATTTGAAGGGTTCGTGTATGCAGTGCTGAAAAAGTTAGCAAAACCATCAACGATTTGTTGTGTGTTTAAACAATCATCATTATTGATTGATTGTTTATTGACCACAATAATAATTATTAATTACACAGTATACATATCTTATTTTATACATACACAGTAATTCCTACAAAGATAATCAAGTTATCTGCATGTAGGCTAGCCACTTATCCTAGGGTCCTTAAAACTAATTTAAAACTATTTTTTTGTTATGATTGTAGTTGTAAGTACAGTTCTATTAACAGTGCTACTATGAATAGAAAACGAATGCTTATTATTATAAATATTACATAGAAAATTTATGTCTTGCTCCTAGTTTTTTGCATTTTTATTTTATTTTACATAATTGTTTGTATCCATTTTTTGACCTTGTTTTTCCTAGAATTACTATTTTTTAGAATTTTCAGTTCGGGAGGAAGAAAGTTGAATATGCGTTTAGCATTAATGTAGCTTATCTTATTGCTAACCGACCGAAGTCTAGTTGGAATTTGAATATTTTTGTTTCTAGTTATGCTGCTTGAGTTTGTATATGTTTTAGTTAGTTCTTGATAATGATATAAAATACATTCAGCAGCAAAAGACTATTTCATAATAAGTGAATTTTCATGAATCACAGATTAGATTTATTAACAATTTTTAATAATGTATCCTGTAGTCGTTGTAGGTGTTGTAAATTGTTGTTAAGGGCTCCCCCCCAAGCTATAATCCCATAGTTGTTCTGAAAGAATGCAGAGTAGATTATACGAAGTACCGCAGAATTCATAAATTTTGATAGTTTGTGAAAGATATAGATTAGATATTTTGTTTTGTTTATTATATAGTCAATATGATTCTTCCACCTAAGTCTGTAGTCAATTATTACACCTAAATACTTGCAGAACTCAACTCTTTTTATTTTCTGACTGTATATATAAATGTTTATATCTTTTGGTATGCTACTAGAGTAGTTTTCGAACGTCATGAACACTGTTTTTTTCAATATTTAAGGTCAATTTATTGAAAATAAGCCACTGATTTATCTCCATCAGAAACATATTCATTTTAGCTTCGACTTCAGACCAGTTTTTTCCTGCAGATATAACTGCAGTATCGTCAGCAAATGATAATATTACATCTGTCGGGAAAGATTTCAGTAGGTCATTTACATATAGTAAGAAGAGTAAAGGACCCAAGACAGTCCCTTGGGGAACTCCAGTTTTAATTTTACCGAATTCGCTTGTGACATTATTAACTTTTACTCGCTGGAGCCTATTGTCAAGATAGCTAACTAGAAGCTCATATTTGAACGTTGGTACCCTTCTTAGACTTTATGTAAGCCCAAAACTGATTTGCGTCATTCTTTAAATTATTTTCGGCATTTCTGAGATAGTTCAAATGAGCTTGATTGATGTCTATTTTTATTTTTGTTCGTAGAAATTTAAATTCTTGATGGTGATTTTCATCATTAGATTGTTTGTATCTTTGTAACGTCTTAGACTTAGTCTTAATATCTTTGATATTATCGATGGTATACCAGGTTGGATATTTACTGTTCTGAGGAACATATTTAGGAACAGAATTATTAAATATCTCATAAATTACATTGTAAAATAATACACAAACAATGTTTACATCACATACATTATCAAGAAAATACTAATCGCAATTTTGAATAATATTGTACAACTCTGGGTAATTTGCTTTCTGGAAATTGAATATATATTTCACATTCCCTAGAAGATTCTTTAATGAGTTTAACCGGTTGTTCATTTATAGTCACATTTAGGGCATTGTGATGGACATCTTCTTTGACTAAAATATTTTCTGCTATATATATATATATATATATATATATATATATATATATATATATATATATATACGTTCATTACTGAATAGAACTACATTTCACAAAATATTCAACTGAAGTATTCCTTGGAAAACAACTGGCAGCAGTTGCTTTGCCCTATTTAAGACGTTTATTATTTTTTCTTCACGTAAATGCTGTTGTAGATTCAATCACAACCACATTGAATGCTTTTTGTCAACACCAATTATACCAGAGATCCCCTCGACCATGGAACTTTTTTTTCCATATTAGGTCCTGAGGAAATCGCTTTCCTTGTTTCTGGAAACGGTTGCATAAATTTCTGCAAATAGTTGATTTACTTAACTAATAGATTTATATGTGATTTTGCCAACGGCTCCTGATTTAGATCTATCGTAACTACTTTGTATATTTTACCTTTGCAACCTCTTCTTCAGTAGGACTTGAAGCGAAGTGAAAACATTTTAAGATTAATTACAAGTCTTCTAACCCTCAATAAAACGAGTCAAATTAAATAATCTGGTATGTTTTTAAAAGTCTGAATTCATCAAAATTAGTTAGCAGTTTAAAAGAAAAATATCGACTATTAAGTGTGTACCAATCACTAAGGAGACCAAACAATAATATTACATATTGAATTATTTTTCATTTGGCACAGAATTTAGACAATTAACTAATCAAATAGGGTGGAGGCAATAAGGAGTACATCGTTATTTTGCCTCAGAAAATAGCAAATGTGGATTTCTTCCGTAGGTTCGTCGTCAATACCAGAGCTGACAGACTGTGAAGACTTCTGATAAGTGTGGTTCTCGTCAACGAAGTACGGGCATGACGTATCCTAGTTTACATTTTCTTCTGTTTATTAGAGTTTGTCTTCACCTGAGATAATTTGGATTTGAACAGTTCTTCGTTCGGTTAAGTTGTTTTCCTTCTGCGATAATATTTTCTCGTTCAGGTTCGTTGTTCAACTGTTGGAATGGCGACGACTATACAAGTATTGACGAACGAAGTTGTTGAAGCACGTTTTTTTCGAACTGGTGGTCAGATTAAGGAATCTTCGCATTGTATCGATGGTCCAGGCTGAGACTCCTATTCAATGTTGCCGGATTTTGCGGCTAAAGAAGCAGTTTCAAGTTATCAATTTTTAGCGGTACGTCTGCTGTTGGTACAGCTAAAACTTCCTTCAGACTAATTCCATAACAGGGGCACAATACGGTAATCTACTATTACAGTGATTTATGTCAATAAGTAGTGTTTTTAGAAAAACACAATAAAAAAATATGCTAGTGCACCTTAAGGCAGGACAGCGGGTCTCTGGACCAGTCTTGGCAATCACAGGCGCGTCCTTATTTGAGCTCCCTCCCCCCCAAGCGCCGTTGCCTATATGTACTCCTATCAGTATGTTACTACATAATTATTTCAAACTACCTCAAAACTGTTTGTTTCTCAGGGTCTCGTTTTTTTTTCTTCCTTTTTAGATAGCGTTAATTTGTTCATTTGTAAAGCCTTATAATAGGTCTACCTCTGAGAAATTTTCTTTAAATAATGTAATGTTTTTATATAGAGCAGCGTTTTTTCAATTCAGTTCTTGGATTAATTTAAAAAACAGTCCAATTCACTATAATTTATTTCCACTTCTTTAATTTATATTCATAGACCTGTTTACAATTTACCTTAAACACCTGATCTTTATTATACGGCAATCGAATCCTGAATGTATCCTTCCGTCAGCCCTCCGGATTTATATATCTCTTCTCGGAATTCTCCAGAAGGTCAAAGAGCCGCAGAGAGATTTCCTCCTTAACTAGATGCTAAAAATAATATCTTTCTGCAACAATTGACTTATTTTTGACACTGTGTTAATCAGAATATACAAAAATATATAGTTGTTGTAGCAAATACTGTTTTTTTCTTTTTACTTGAGAGACAGTTTTGTTTTTCTGAAGTCCTCTTTTTTGAATTACCTTGTAACTAAATATTTTCACTTTTGTTGGAATGTTTCTTGGCGTCCTTTCAGCTTGTTTCCTGGTTCACCCTGTAATACACTTCAAAGCTTCTCTTCTTCTTCTTAAAAAACAATTTATACCAGTCTCGCCAAGGATTACTTTCTACACAAAAGCCACCTACGCTTTATATAGTATGTTCTTTATTTTTCCGGCCTTTTTTCGACATTAGCATAATATGCTGAAAAGGCAGAAAACACGAACGAAATCTTTTATTTACCTGGCAAGCAATGGCTTTCCGCTCACAATACTCATTGTGTGGTAAGAAATATAACTAGGGATTAGTCGACGACACATATATTTTACAGACTTAAAATATAAATTGATATTTTTTAGGTGTTTTTAAACGATTCTGGGGTATAATTAGGTACAAGGGGTAAGCGGTTATTTTAGTTGTCTTGTTTGAAATTAATTATTATAATGGGGAATTACTCAAAACAGAGACTTTAATTACAAGTATTTAGAGCAGTGTTTTTGAATAGGACATTACTTTAAGTTTTTGTAATGATGGATTTTTTCAAGTATGTATGACTGTACTGTACTAATTCGTAATCGCAGCCTTATTACTTGTTCACATGGGCGGATGGATCACCCCCACCGAGAAGTTAGTAAATTTAATATTAAAACGAGGTAATCTTAACTCTAAGAGTCTAACAGAAGGTCACTTCTATGGGTTTAAACTAGATGACTATTTTTAATGTAATTGTCCAAGAAATATGGGTTTAAAAATATCTTATGGTAAATTTAGTACAGGATCGCCCCCACCCCTGAAGCATGAAATCCCCCCCGAAAGCATCTTTCTGGATCCGCCCCTGCGGGTTCATACCATTAATATTTTTGATTCAATGGTTTCTGAAATACGTAATTGCAGCCCGATTTCTTCTCTGATATTTACGTTTTTTTTTTAGTAAATTTAGCTGCTTTACTGATCGACCACAGTTATGCCCCATACATGGCTATTCTTCCTACTTTATTTTAACAAATACTTACTTTAAAATTGTAATTCGTTTGTTTTATATTACACTCTTTAGTTATCTTGTTGCAGTTCTAGCTGTGACTCTCCTGCTGGTTATTTCGCCAAGAGGGTCCTTTCTGTAGGGATGGTTGAGGATGTATTAAATGCTGTATAAATTATTGTTACGTAATATTTTATAAGTCGAAATGTGCGATTTCTAACATAGACTGGGAGATCGATGTTTTACTTTTTAATGTACAATTCTATTTATACATATTTATATAAAGTTATCGAGATATTTAGTTCAATTTTAGAGAATTAATACCGCTATTAAGTCTTCATATTAAGATCATAGAAAATCAACAAGGTGGTACTTTTTCTGGGGTCACGTGTTCTTTCTTCCCCTACAAATGACAGTCTAATAAATTCGCAATCTTTTTTATTTCTTGCATTTTTTTAGTATCTGCCACTGTTTTTGTGTAAAAAAAATTATCAATTTCATGTGTACCGTCTATGATGCTATATGCTATTATTATTTCAAAATTATTAAAAAACAAGTTTACCTAACCTTGAAATCGAAGGGATTAAATTATGTAACTGCTCAAAATGGCCTACTTCACATACGATCTTCGCATTAGATTGAAGATCCTAGGAGACTCTTAATTAACTCTACACTAACAATAATGCGATTTCGTAAGACTTCTATATCTTGAACAAGAGTTTCACAATAAACCAACTCGTTTAAATGTGCCCAGGTTGAAAAGTCTATTAGATTTAAATAAGGTGAACGAGCTGGCCAAATTGAGGTCCACCTCGACCTGTCCAGCGATCTGGATATTTTTCGTTCAAATATTGACGTGCTCTCTTACTAAAATGGGCACGAACGCCATCGTGCATAAACCACGTTCTCGCTCTGACACCTAAAGGAAGAACTGGCAGTTCTGCGCTTAGAAACTGAGTTTACGTATCTCCATTTAATGAAGGTGAAAGGAAATGTTTAAAGAAAATTATTCCTGGTAGTGAGCTTCAAAGATAGCATGAGGATTTTCTTTCGCCGATATATGGTTGCAGTGGTTATTAATAATGGCTTCCATTGAAAAACTTGCTTCGTCGTTGAATTAAATATGCTCAAGAAATTGTGGGTGCTGCCTAATTATATCTAGCATTCAAAATGAAAATGCCAGACGGTTTGGAAAATCACGACGTAACAAAAACTGGATTCGTTGTATATGATATAATTAAAACAGTTGTTTCTTTAAGATGGCAAATACCCTCATATGATCAACATGTAGCTGTAAAAGCGTTGGTATCGGGTTGCTTGTCAATTAAATTAAGTACAGTTTCTACTAATTCTAGTGTTCTGATATTCCGATGGCGACCACAATCATGTTTTCTAGGTTTGAAGCTACCTGTTTCTCTTAGCTGTTGATGACGCCGTCCAAACAAAGTGTGATGGGGGGCTACACCTTGAGGATACATTGCAGCAATCTTCTGGACACTTTTAAGGGATTACCATTAGAGAGAACGGAGAAATCTCTGCCTTTGAATAAACCGCTATGTTGGTCAAAATTCGCGAGAAATCACGCACAACTATCACTGAGTTTCAGTAAAAATCAACGAGAGTAAATTAACAACCATTAACTAGTATTATTCGTGTAATGATGTTTAATTATTAAATGAAACTGTCTCTATTTGATCTTAAAGTCTTAACGCCTGCTCTTTTAGATGATATTAATACATTATTGAACCGCAAATTTAAATTGAGACCGTAGAATTAACTAGGTTTTTCCTTAGTTAAGTTAGATTAAGTCGCCCCTTCTCCCGGTTATACTGGTGAGTTAATTGTAAAGCCTCACAGCTTGGCTGTTAACATGACTGATATTTCTTTTTAATATTGGTTAATTGTAATCATATTAACTTAATAAAGAGAGAATAGAATTGCCAATAAGAGGAATTAATATGACAGGCGCCTACTAGAAAAATAAATAACAGACGGATTGTTTGTTTCTACGCTACATATAACATTGATCATTTTTTATACAAAAACAGTGGCAGATACCACATAAACGCAAGAAATAAAAAAATATTGCAAATTCATAATTGATTTTTTTACAATTTGTGTCAATTGCCAGGGGCGTACTGAAAAAAAGCTGTAGAGACAGAAAGAACACGTGATCCCAGGAAAAGTACTACTCTGTAGATTTTTGAATATTTCTGTGATCTTAGTGTGAAGACTTCATACAGACAGTAATGCTCCAGAATTATTATTTCGCTTGCGGAGCTAGCTGATTTTTTCCAAAATTGAACTAAACATCTCCAAAACTTTAGTGGTCAAAACAACAAAAAAACTGAAAAAATCTGAAGATTTTAATACTTTGAACATCGGTAACGAAAAGCGTTTGCGGAGATATGTTCATAGGAACTTTTCTTCAGAAAATGACTTTCACACTTATTCATTTACACCCTATAAGCATTGATTATCTAAAACCAAATAAAATCGTACGTAAAAAGGGGGAGGGGAGTCCTTGAAATATAACTTACACTTACATAACTGCTAGGGAGGTCAAAAATGACGAAACTCGCCTTTACGAAACTAATGAATGATTTGCCTCCTGCGAAAATATTTGTTATTCCTTGTATACCTTGCGTAATCTTCTGTTTTCTTTACTACATTTCCACTACTGTAATGCTCGTCTCCGTATTTCCCAACAAAAATTATTTTGTTTTTTAACTGTTTATAGAGTTTAATGTGTTTCTGTGCGAAAGCTTTTTAACGGATTCCTACACTTAAACGTATAAAAATAGATAAAAGCAAGGAAATGAAATGCATAACTTTAAATTCCATCTGTTTCGTCACGAACCGACCCGACCCGACCCAACCGACCAAAACTACACACTGGCTCGATCTTGAAATGACCATCCAATTCAGTTCTCTGTTTAAGAAACAGGGACCAGGAAATATAGTTAGAGTCTCTTCGTTCAAAGAAAATCAATAATATATAGAAAACAAACTAATAAACAATACCTTCACGAAATTTGCAGTTCGTTCTAATAAAAACTCCAATTCTCTCTTTGCGAAAACCATTAAACTTGCGATTAAATTTATGTATTGACTAGTTTTGTATTATCAACTAGAAGTTTTACATTAAGATTTTTATGGAAAATCAATAATAAATAGGAAACAAACCAATATAACATTCAAATAATCTAGAATACCTGCACAAAATTTGCTTTTCGGTCTAATAAACACGACAATTCTCTCTTTGTGATAAGTCTCATACGTCAGAAATTAAAAATAATACCACACAAAAAGGCAATTTGGCATTAAACTTTCATATTATCAACGAATATAAACTCATAAAAGGATACGCATTAAGCAAAACATGCCCTTTGTTTACATCGTTTTGTTATAGTGATACACAAAGTACTCAATTGAGGGCCAGATGTATTATATACATCCGGAGCTTTTATTTCCAGCAAAGACCAGTGGACCAGTGTCTAAAGCGCACGGCTGCTAATCCAAAGCTCTCGGGTTCAAAACCGAGAACAATTATACTTTTTTATATTATGTCATTATTAATTAATTTTATGTTCTATTTTCAATTCACATAACTTGAGTAAAACTCATTTTAATATTACATAGAATAAGAACTTAAATTTTAAATTGTTGCTACCGTTGAATATATAGGTATATGTTTTATTGTTTTGTATAAATATTATATATTTGTAATAATTTTAGCTAAAAAAAAAACGAATTTTTCTTTGACAGCTTCAAATACTTATTTAGATGAACAAAACTATTTACAATCACATACTCAATATATAAACTTATACTTCTTTGCAGATATATTTAATTTAATAATTAAATTAGGATTATTAATTGACTCGTAACAAAATACTGACAATTATTTTAATTCACCTGTTATTTATATTCATTGCAAAGAGTGCCACGAATAAAGAAAAATAGACACAGTGAGATAACAAGAAAAGGGAAGTATATTTCGTTAGAATCTTTCGCTTTCATCGTTTAATCTCATATGACTCTTTTTTTAATAGCTTTTCAGTGTCGTCGTTCCATAAGTTTGAGACCACTTTTTTTCTAATTTGATACGCGAATAAAATAGTCTAAAAGTATAGTTTTGGGCGTCGAAACTAATTGTTGTACATCAACAACTATCTTCTATACATTAAACCTTAGTCAACATCCTCGTACATAAATCTTACTCTTATAAATGTTATAAAATTCTCGTCATTAGCGCCTCATTCGAAAATAAACGAAATGAACCGCGAAGGGATGATTTATGCTCGGATCTCAGTAGGTGGGACATCGCGATTCCGCGGGTCGTCCCGTGGCATTCTTTGTGATCTTCGAGGAATAACCGTCTTCGTTTCGATTCATCACTCTTTTATGTCCAGCGGCGAATATATTTTTATTCATAACTTTCTTTGGCGATTATGGAAGATTTAATATTATCGAGGATTATGGTGTGGTTGTTTGGAACGTGCATCGACATCTACAAGGTTGGGCTGGCGCTGCTGTTATCTAAAAGAGCCGATTACTCGATTGGAATGTCAATGACAGTTTAGTTATGGTTTCTCAAAAATTAAAGTTTAACGTCTAGATCTAATATTGTGATACGAGCAATGTTGTTTTATATTCCTTTCATCTATTGTATTCTGATGGAAAAACTATTGACGTTTCGCCGAAATCATATTTGGCAGTTTCAAGAGATAACTTAATACCTATTTCGGCCTATTATTGTGTAAAAATTGGTTTGTGGAGGCCTCATCCTTGCAAATATCATATTATTGAGAAACTCAAACATAAAAAAATCAGTAATTGAAGATGTTCCGCTTGCACAATTAAGAAATACATATTTTCAGCAAGATGTCACGTCTTCACTTTGCCCGTGTTGTTGTAGCAAGAGTTAATAATGCTCAATAAACTAGTTGGTATTTATTACCCAGCGAGATAAATTTATTGATTTTTTATTAAGATAAGGTTAGAAACTCATATACATATTCTAATGTTAGAGAAAAGCAAATTTAATCAGTTGTCAGATAACTTGAAATATACAGGTTCCATTAAAAAAATCAAGTGAGCGATACTTAATTTTTTTATAACTGTCACACCAAGGGAGTTCGTCATTGCCATTCTGATGCGGATGGTCAACTGTTTCTAGACGTCAACACTATGACAAAATAAAGGTACCATAATTATTTAATAATATACAAGGTGTTTCATTTTAAAAATGTCACTTCAGTATGAATCTGAATATATCTCGGAAATTCCTTGAATGTATTCTTAGTCCGTATTTCTCACTAGTCTTCATGTTCACCAGGCGGTAGATTATTAAAATATATAACAGTACATCCGTTCACACCCTATTGGTCCACTCGGAATAGTGCTGTAGTTACCTGTTTTTTTCAAAATAGATCACTTACTTAAAAGGCAAACTGAAGTTTCTCGGTAGTTTATTTAATGTGGTGACAGTTTTTGGAAGAACGTATACAGGATGTAAACGGTATGAGTGCCAATATTTTGAGGAATAGCATTTCTAAAAATACAAAAACCCACTTCAAAAATGGAACATATCAAAAAAAAAATAGTGTAACAGTTAAATACTTTTTTTGAAGTTCGGGTCAAGTTGATCAGCAAAGTACAACTCATTAATCCACCTTCCTAATTATTTTTACTTTAACTTGGCACCGACTTGAGAAACAGTATGTAACTGTTTTTTGACTTTTAGTCACTTTCCTTTATTGAAGTCGTTTTTTAATGTAGTTAGTTAAAAGGTTTTTCCAGATTTTCAAAAAACGGTATGAGCTATTTATATCCTTGAAAAAATATGGGAGCACTTCGGGAATCCCCTTAACACATCCAGGTTAAATGGTCAAAATTATTTCTGCTATTTTCGAGTAATCGCTGAACAAACTTAAAAAAACCTATATACAGAGGAAATGATCTTTTCGAAGTCGGTTAAAAGAGCTATAATTTTGTCAAAAAAGTTACGAATTTCGAACCTATTTTTACTGTTATGAACATACAATTTTTCTTGGTAAACGCTTCTGCAACTCAAGTGTAGCCACTAAACACATTTTGTCGACTCAAAGATATTTCAACATGGTGATAACTTATATGCTCCAAGAAATATAACTTCGGTATTCGTAGTTTTTGTATTGCATTTGTTTTGTTTCCATTCTAAAGGCTAAAGTTTGCTGTTTTCGTTAATCGTTTATTTATGGTGAAAAAATGTTACTTTTTTACAAGAAGTAGATAAAATCGTGAAGTTTGGTGCAGTATTTGTGTTGAAAATAATAACTCTGGAGTTTATTTATTAGGTAAGTACTTTAAATTACCCTAACCAAAAGTATAGAAGTTAATTAATGTGTTTTTGAATAATTAGGAGGTTAAAATATATCCGGTTACATTAGATTGTATCGAGCAATTTATAAATAGTATTTAAAAAAATATACAACCGACTTCCAGCTAAAAATAATTATAACAAAATACAACTCTAGCAAACAAACAACACATTCAATGTTGTTAGGTACCTACACAGAAAGTAAAAAATGTAAACATTGAAAGGTGCTCATTCTGTACAAATTAATTACCTACCAATTTAATATATTTTTCGGTGCCAAGCAAATCTAAAATTCTGCATTTCTTACTTATCTGCTACTTCATCAAACCTGATTGTTGCTTGGCACCGACTTCAAAAATGCACTAGATTATTAGGTAATTAATTTGTACACAATGAGCACCTTTTAATGTTTACAATTGTTACTTTCTGGAAGGTACCTAACAACATTGAATGTGTTATTTGTTTGTATTTTGTTATAATTAACTGGAAGTCAGTTATTATATCTTTTTTTAAATGTTTTATTTTCAACTTTTTAGTTTTTATTCTTTACTTTTTATTTTGTATGTATAACCTTAATACAGAGGTCGATGTAACATCGAAAGCCCCAATATTACATAATAATACATTTTCATTTAAATTGACACGTAAAAGTTTACGAACAAAATGTACTAGTACTCATTGACTTAACAAGCCCAAAATATGTTTATGCCTTATGGGTCACGCCATGTAACCTTTTTTCAACTTCTTTTGACAACCCTGTATAACTATAAATAATTCCACCCTATGTACCAAACATCTTCTACAAACGACTGCCTACGGACAACCATAAATCTGTTAGCTGCTTTCTGTAAATTATAAGACGGAGTAGAATCCATCCCATATTCACGGAGTCAAATCCGTTCGATATTTCAACCATCGTATATAACTCCTTGTGGGCTACCCCATAAATTATTTCATTTTTAACATTATGTATTATCACCCTGTATAACATTAATTCCTCTCCACTTCTTCTTGGCTATGAAATTAATATTTTTTTAATCACATTGTATAAACATAATTCAACTCCAGCTAATATTTCAACCATCCTGTATATGATTTGTTTACGTTTTTTAATCACCCTATATAATTTTAATTCCACATTTTTTACAACACTTTTATACCGCCCAACGTCCACTCCACCCTATGTTCCAACCATCCTGTATATACGGCTGCCTATGGACCACTATAAAGTTTTTAACTGCCTCCTGTAACTATCATTCTACTCCGTCATATATTTCAATCATCATATGTAAGCAACTCCTTCTATCACTTTAGTTTGTGATTTTGTTTGCTATAACTAAACACCCTTTGTACAATCGCACCAAATAGTAGTTTAGAGTTTGATATGTGTTGTCACTGAATTTTATATTAGGCCGGGAGAATGTAAAGCACTGTATTTGCCTGGTATACAAACAAAACGAGCTTGATACTCTTTGATTTAAGGAGCCGACCAAATACTATGCTTTACTACCTATATGCTTGAAATTACATAGAAAATTTTCAAATTCGCAATCAAAACTTCCAGTGCCTACAATTCCCGCACTATAACGTTGGAATTAAAATATTGATGAGGAAATGTCCGTTACGTCACTTCCTTAATAGATTAAACGTTAAAAAACTATACATATTTATAAGGAGTTTTTGAAAAATCGACCAATATGTTAGGGACATTGGTCGATTTCCATGCACGCATGTGTTCATTCACACATTTCATCACTTTACCAATAGAATTCTTTTACCAAATTTGAAGTTTCACCAATCAGGATGTATCATTTACTTAAACAAATCTAACTCTCGACAAATCAGTTCAAAGTATTGAATCAAAATTACAGGTTTGCATTTTATTACTTTAAGTATTTATGTACTTAAATAGAACGCGATGTTGCCGCGTTGACAATAATTTACCTAAAATGAATTTTGGATTTTCTTGGTTATTAAGGCCTATAGATCATAGTGGTATAAAAGTTTTTTATTTAGTATGGTGTGTTCTGTCTCCACCTAAAATATACGTACGCTAACTATTTACACCCTGTATATTTTAAATTTATAATGTAATATCGTAGTTTGGCAATAAAGTTCTAAATTTTATGTTGAATTGAAATCGGTTTTGTCATCTAACCGTAAGCTTCCGAAAGCCATTAAACAAGTCGAATCACGTATGCGCCGAACGAGCTCCCATATGACTCATTTATCAGCAGGTTTCACACCCTAATTTTTTTATATACCGACCCGACCCGATAGCGTAGTCCAAAACGACACGGTCGTTTTGTAAACACGTCGAAAAACTACAGTAAAATGCAAATGCGCGACTCGATTTACAAGAAGACATCCCAAATTGTACCTCAACCGTCGCCCGTTTTGCATGTTTATTATGAAGAAGGTGAATAAAATACTGTTGTTGATGGTCTCGTTATGATAATAAGTTAGACTTCTGTTGACAAATGTTAAGAAATTTTCATTCAATGCTTAGCCTGTATATGAATGGTGCAAAAGTTGTCGGAGAAGGTCGTTCAACTAACTTAATGAGACAAGCTTGATTAGATTTATTTGTCAATTGAGAAAAGGAATTATCTGGAATTTTCATTTGTCCATAACCTTGGATATGCTGTTTGAGGTTAGTGAGCCCCAGGAAGGTCGCTATTTTTCTTAATGCCTACCAATGTAGACTCCCGCGTCCGGGTTGTCAGTAAACAACAATTAGAAAAAATATATATGTGTGCTTGTGACAATACGACAGAAAAGGAACTTAAACTTATAATTAAATCAAATCTAGTATTAACAGAGTTTATTTTATTCGTTGTAAAATAATGAGGTTGTTTAAATAAACTTTGGCACAATATCTAAAGCGATTTGTAAAACACTAATAAGGTGTTTCAATGAGTTAACAATGACCCCACAAAAGGAGCAAGTTTTTTAACATTTATTGTCAACACTCGTAATATATACTAATAATTAATAGTCCAAAAACTAAAAAACATTTATAGGAGTACAGTTTGTACCCACGACTTCCCTCCCATTATTGCGTATTTTGTCAACTAATTTGTCTTGTTGGTCTATAAAGTTAGAGGTTAAATAGAAACAAAGGCAAAAAATTTCAACCACAGGGTTATAGGTTGTCTTTTAAACGTTGTTTGTGGCATATTCTTGATTATTTTTATGTTTTTTGGGCAATAACATCACAATCGAAATAAAACGACTATATTGATGGAAAACCAAACGTTTCAGTCTATTCTGACCTCGTTGTCAATGACTTTATATTTATTGATGTAAATTGCAAAATGAAAATTTGATTTATGACATTTAAATTGACATTAGAAAATTTGTTGTATTTAGATATACAGGTAGCACAAAAAATTCTAAAGATCATGTATTATAGTAAAACAGCTTTCAAATTAGAAGAATTTGAAAGAGTTGTCTTTAGAATTTATAAGTGGCGTTCTTAGGTACGACTTTGTTATAAAGCCGGGTCCAGATCTATAAAAATTTGCCCCGAATGCGTCCGCCGCAAATACTTGCCCCGAAAGTCGAGATAAATTTTCACATAAATATTTACGTCGTCTGTCGTGTGTTTGTGCTCCAGCTGTGTGCAGAAATTTGACAGCTGATGTCAAATATATTTATTTGGGGTTAAGTTTTAACTATTGTTTTACTTCAAATAGTTCAAATAAGTCACAGACAATATATCCAATAAACGGTTACCACCTTCATATCTTCTCTCTTTGTAAAGATCTTTTATCCAGTAGCGTCTTCTTGATGTTTGTTTTTTTTTCTGTTTAATATGGTCATACAAAACAATAAAGGCTGCACATATTCTCCTAATACCGGACATCACAAATTTGCTTATAAACACAACATGTCAAAAGTCAGGTGACACTGAGGTTAGTTAACAAATTCAGAAATTTTGTACGGCAGAATTTGCAAACGCGTCCACATCAATAACTGAATGCGGTGCAAATCCTTTGATGTTCGTCGAAAAACCGACTGCTGATCGCGTGCGTTGAATGTCGAATAAATTCTTGCGTGCGTCAAAACGTCCACATTGACACAAATTCTCCCGCACACAGAAAAATTTACGTTGAATTTGCCATTCGGCGCAAATTTTTATAGATCTGGACCCGGCTTAAGATAGCGCATTCGCCAAAAATGCGATCAAAGAATTCTATTGTTTCAGTACGTCATAAGGGAAAACCTGGGAAAAACCTTATGAACTACCCCGATACTGGGTTGTTCAAAAGGAGGTTACTATTAATAATTTCTTCCTTAATTGTCGATAACCAGATACGATTAAATTCTAGAGAAGTAGAAGCGATACAATCGCCTTCATTCAAAAAAGTTAAGGCAGACTCTTTTACTTTTGGTTTCGTATTATATTGTTCTTTGTGAAGTATAGTTGAATTGTCAAATTCTATTTTATGGCCTAGGTTCCAAGCATGTTCACAAATTTGAAAAATCGAAAATTTGTGAATATGTCATTAATGGGATCACTGAAACAATAGAATTCTTTGATCGCATTTTTGGCGAATGCGCAATCTTATAACAAAGTCGTACCTAGGAACACCACTTATAAATTCTAAACACAACTCTTTCAAATTCTTCTAATTTGAAAGGTGTTTCACATATAGTTAAACATGATCTTTAGAATTTTTTGTGCTACCTGTATATCTAAAAACAACAAATTTTCTAATGTCAATTTAAATGTCATAAATCAAATTTTCATTTTGCAATTTACATCAATAAATACAAAGCCATTGAAAACGAAGTCAGAATAGACTTTGAAACGTTTGGTTGTCCTTCAATATACGTCGTTTTATTTCGATTGTTGTGTTATTGCCCCAAAAAACATAAAAATGAGGGTTATAGGTTATCTTTAACTTTATCTTTAGTTAATTAACGGCTCTTATTAACTTTGCTTGTCGTTGGCGGTGACAATCATGGACACAGAATAGAGCAAGATATCTGCTTTATACTTCAATGTGGCACTAAAACATACAATAGCAGCAAATCAATGTATTGTACGTATCCCGTAGGTTCAATTATACACCTTTGTACAATTAATACTCCTTTATTAACGGTGAAAACAAATCCTTAACCTTCAAACTTAATACAATTTCTTCAAACACAAATCATACAACACAATATACAGTTTGCTTTACGTTACTACTTATAATCACTGAACTTATGAATTAGACTGACTATATCGCTCACAGAACATCTATTTATATAAAATTTTACATTGAGAGTCTTCGGGTTTAGTTATGGCGCTAATATCGAACTATGTAGATGTCTCCCGAACCAGTTACACTTGGTAGATCTATATACAGGGTCCTCCCTCGGACAACGTTATAGCTTTCCGTAACAGTATGTTGAACAAATCAAAAACATGTACTTCTGATGTGTTGAAAAAGTTGCTCAAAGTCATCTATCGGATTGTTATTAGCACTGGGGGATCCAGGGGGGCTAAGGGGATGAAGCCCCCCAAAATCATCTGAGTGGTATACTTTTTGGTGTTTATTTTGCTAAAGTCAACCTTCAACGGGGTGAAGCCCCCGAACAAGACCAAGCGGGAGGGGCTTGGTCTTGTTCGGGGGCAAATGACAATCCTGGATCCGCCACTGGTTATTAGTATTAAATGTAAAAAGTATTTATGTGATATAAATTTATAATACCAAACTTGTTATGAAAATCTTGTCAATAATTTTAATGGGCCAAACGGACAGACCTGGATTGGCTATATGGAATTTGCTACCCCAGTTTAATCCCTTTAAGGACAAAATTTTCAAAAATCCTCTCTTAGCTGATGCCAAATTTTAAGTTAACTTCGGGGATACATTTATTAATTATTTTCGCCCAAAGATGTCTGGGATATGACGGGTGGAAGGCTCGAAAATTTAGCCCAGACCCCACGGACTTTGGACGTTCTAACACATGAAATGCAGATAGTATTCTTCAAGAAGAAATAGACCACTTTATTACATCAATGTCAAGACGTGTTGAGGAGTGTATAGATAACCGCGGTGGACAAAAATATTATTACTCAAGTCTTAATAAAAACTACTAATGAAATTAAAAAACAGTTAATATCGAGCACCACACCTTTTTTTAATAACCTTAATTGTTGATTGTTGCACTAGTATTGTAAATTTTCTGAAAATTATTTAATTTTGTCGAGTTGGTATTGATTTTCAATCGCTGTGGATAAAATCTCAACAATTAAAAATTATTATTCAATTTTGAGTTCAATCTGCTATAAAAACACGTCTTTTAGTAATTTAAACTATTCTTTATTTATAAAAAAAATTGTTGTCGAGCTTCCTAAGAAATTCTTATTTGGAGTTTGTACGATTTCAATTGAGTTTTATTCATACCTAATTCATTTTAATTTTTATCTCATTAATTTTTCAACTTTTTTGTCTTGGTCATTGCTCGTATTAAGCATGAATTTCCAGCGCTAGGTAAGAGTTAAAGAAACGTTGTTATAGTACTATTAGTGGATACTCACACACGCTGAGCTCTTGTTAACACATTATTAGAGAAGTAGTCATGAAAGATGGTTGCAAATAACTATTTTCTAGTTTGTCAAACGTTCAGAAAGGGATGTGTTCATAAATTCACTAGAATGTTTCAGCCTTACTAAGTCTCAGTTGTAAATACCATTAATCCTTTACTTTTGCGTTAGTGAAAAATTCACTTAAATTTCTTCAGTGTTTAACAACACACGAACACTTCCTTAAATTGTCTGCTTTCGCTTCTAGTATTCGAGTAACTAGAAGCAAAAGCAGAAGGCTACGAGAATTATGCGAACCGACTTGAAGAGGGCAGAGGTGACTCTGCCGAAACGTCGTCATTTTACCATCGATCCCGGCAGGGATCAGTTATCAACAACGCGGATGAATTCCCGGAAACCACCTAAAACATTTAGTGCCCGCGAAAACTTAAAAAGAAATATATATATATATATATATATATATATATATATATATATATATATACAGATTAACTTGACCTAGGTGGTGAGACTCAAGTTTATATAACTCATAGCCAAATTGTGAATTCTCAAATCCTTGGAATATAGTTTTTTTTAATAGGCAAGGGATTGTGCCACTTATACACATCATAATTTTGCCCCAGTGATGCAAATACGAAACTAACCAGGAATTGTGCAATAGAAATGCGCGACGCGTGAATTCCTGTGGTTTTCTACAACACCCTCTGGTAACGTCAAAGGAACAAACCAAACCACATGAATGCATAATAATTTTAAGCAGTATAAATAAAGTTATAAATTATACACTAACAGTCGTAATTGTCAGCAGATGTTATATATTCCGGAAATAGTGAATAAATCTTTGGAAATATTTTCAGCAAAAAAACATATATCACCTGTTCAGCATCACTGCAGATTAATGTTTTAGTTTTTTATAGACTTTAGATAATACACTACAGTGAAAATTATGAAATAAGTATACAGTTATGGGTACCTTGCATTTTGTTTATTAATAAATAAAAAATATATTGGTAGAAAAATTGTTGATATATTGTGAAGAATGAAAATAATTTGTTGGGAATAGTTTGGCAGGGAAGTTATATAAATAACTAGATTTTAGTTAAAGCAGTCATTACAATTGAACCTAATGGTGAAATCTTTATTATTCACTTTTCAGAATAAAAATTTATTCTTTGTTGTCACAAACATCTGCAAATAGAAAATCCTGGATACCGCCGGTGCGAATGGAATATTACCAAGACAGTTGGAACTACACTGAAATCAGATAGCTAAGGCATAATATTTGTTAAGCGATCCTACAAAAAATTAAAGCTCCTAGCTCCTACAAAGATTAGTATTTACACTAACTTTATTTAACTGGCTAGCTATAATTTTTCTACATGCCGCGCATAGAATTTGTTGAAATACCGTAAGTTTACTACCTAGTGCCTCGTAGACAGGCTATATTGCCCAGATGACGACACTACAAACAGTTCCGGAAAAAAATTAGACGATTATTCAGAATATTATAATTCTATTTTTTATTAAGAAATACCCTTTATATACTAACCGAAGAGTAACACAAAATCTCTCAACTATTGGTAAAAGTAGTTCCCACTCTCGTAGGTATGTGGCGACACAAGCAACAAGTGCATTACAGTGTTACGCTGTTCTTCGTACCTAATATACTCTAGTTTGTAGTACAACCTAGGGTTAGGCCAGCTACCAGCACCAAGATGCAGTCAATACGTAGTAGCCGTCTTCAGCTTTTATTGATCATCTAACTAGTAGACAAGGTAAGAGTTTTTTAAAATGCTATTGAGCTTTTACCAAATTGAGCCCATCTCAGATTACAATTCACTAAAACCCCTACAACTATAAACGAAGAAGCAAAGACATACGAGAAATGTGTGAAATGCTGGCAGTTATGAGGTTTGTTAGAGGAAGAAAAAGGAAATCGAAGCTCCATGTAGAGAGAACGACGAAGGACCCAAAACAGTAAAAAAAAAAACAATAAAACATCCGAAGAATAGGCAATAATAAGCTACTGTAAAAAAAAGAAGTTTATTATTAATAAAGTAAATAATAATAAAAATGGTACAGGTTGCCTCCAATGACACAAAAGAGTCCCCAGGATCAGTGACGCTAAAATAAAATAAGGTACATTAACACTGAGACAGTGTGGTAGGTAGAGATGGACAAATCTACTATTTTTGAATAACTGTTGCTATTGTTATTGCTTTTCCATATAACAACTGAAAATAGCAGATAACAGTATTATATTTTGCAGTTAAAATTGCTGTCGCCATCTCTTGGAGAGAAACTAAAATATGCAAAGTTCATATTTGTTGGCTACCAATAAGACCTATCTACATTCTGATTGACTGTAATATATAATATATTAGAATATATGTTCTCTTTGTATGATCTGTGAATATATGTGTAAGACTCCTTATTCTTGCAATGTTGTAACTCTGAGATTAATATTAAGCTGGAAGGTCAGAACCAATAATCAAAAAACAGTAAACAATCTTCTGAGGTTTTATTTTTTATGTGTAATACGTGGTACACTGTTGTTATGGACATGTTATATATTTATTTCTGGCGTTATTCTCAGTTACATTAACTCATATAGGTAACTATCCAAATTGAAGGGATTTTGTGTACAGATTATTTGGCATTCTTTTTAACTCCGTGCCTTGTAAGACGTTATTCTCAAAAAAAGGAAAACTTACGTTCTACTGATAAAGTACAAACAAATATATTTTCTCAATATACCTATGTATTAAAATACTTCTTGGTTGCCACTAATTTTTAAATAAACTCTAGTAAATATTTTGTTTATATAACGTGATTAATATAAATAATATTCTTATTTGTGGCTTACGTTAATGTTCGTGTTCTGTCAATATATTTTTCAATTCAATTCTATTATGTAGGTATACGTAATGATTTATGTATTACTAATAAAAACTAAGGATTAATGTAAATAACTAATTCACTATATGTTAATATTGTAGAAACAATTTAAATACATTTTTTTAGGAACATATACTATTATAATAATAATACCCATAATAGAGTTTCTAATACATATCAATCATTATCTATTACCAATTCCCTCATTTATAATTAAATTGTCAGGATTTCAACAATGACAACGATGAACGAAACTATATCTGAACGCGCACCTAACGTATATTATTTGAAAGATCAAACTACTGTTAATTTTTCCAATAATCCTTTTCTGCTTGGCCCTTCAGCGGTCGGCTTTGGGTAAATTTCGTAACAATATTCTTTGTCTTCTCACTTCCCCGAGATAATTCTTCCCACAAAAAGACTAAGCTCTTCATCTGTTCCTTAAGTGTCTCCGATTAAGTCTTCAGCTTTTTTCCTCATTAATACGCGTTTGTTTGATTAACAGTCAATTCCAAACCTCTAGTCTTGAGTTCTCGATAAAAGCGGCTAACAATGTGTTCTTCGTGTCAGTCCTTCGAGCCAGTCCTTCAATTCTTCAGTTCTACACTTCTTCTTCTTCGTCGTCTTCATTTCAGTTAGACAGAAAAAGACCACTCGTCCACCTACTTTCAGTTATTTTCAATACAGTCTTTCAGTCCTTCTTGCAGGTCTTCTTCTTTGTCTCTTCTCAAGACCTTAACTTCTCCACTCAGAAAATTACTCAGCTGAAAGTAGCCATGAAACAATCATCACTAAGTTTCACGACTAATGAATTCTTCGCAAAATATTGAAATAATCTTAAACACTATATACCTCTCAATATTAGCATATCACATCATGCTGATTAT
This sequence comes from Octodonta nipae, assembly GCA_034190945.1. Taxonomy (NCBI): domain Eukaryota; kingdom Metazoa; phylum Arthropoda; class Insecta; order Coleoptera; family Chrysomelidae; genus Octodonta; species Octodonta nipae. The sequence goes on along the minus strand of CM067222.1, from coordinate 89,681,054 downwards.
ACATGTAGAATGACCCTATATATTGCGTTTAATATCTCCTGGGTGTCCATCGGACTTAACAATCGTCTTAATCATCTCAACACTTATGCCATTAGTTATGGTAACAAATGGAGATCATCATTAAGATTGGATCTTTTATTCTCACTGTTGGATTTCTTGGTACGCGGTCGTCTAGGTGTTACAAATAAATACAAACTCAGACGCCGAAACGAATGAGATAAGGACTTTGAAGACGGTGACGGCGCGATGGTGACGGTTGGTTTTAAAGAATTCAACGAAGGTGGTACGAGTCGGATAGGATGGTTTATTTAATCAATGGAAGCGTTTGAAATTTAATCCTTCCCTTCTTGGAATCGTGTGTTTTCTTTAGTTTTTATTCGTATGTGCGTTAACAGATTCTTTTAATGTTGTTTTTAACTCAAATATGTTTACAATTAATTTATATTAGGAAACAACATTATAGCGCATTTTTGTTGGCATATTTTCATAAATATTGTTGCAGAAGAAAAATATCTATACGTTATGTCATTTTTACAAATTTTTGAGATGGCCACCAGGTGTGCAGTATATCACAAAATTGAAATGATCGAAACATGGGTGAATAAACCAATGATTATACGCCTCAGTGAGAGGAAATATGCAGAGTGCGTATAAGGAGAGTGGTGCCAAGCCCGAAAGCACGGCCATTTTCCGCCCATTTTCTACCAATAAAAATCAATCCTAAAATAGATAAAACGAAGGTTTGTGTGTTATGCAACCCTTCAAACCTGTGCAGGTTCTTATACGTCCAGCAGGGTTGTCAGACTGCTTGAAAAGAAAATTCCTGAAAAATCAATAATATTCTTTTAGGCATTCAAGAGAATAGAAATTAAATACTCTCTTCGAGGTGTCATTCTCTTGAAAATCCTAGATGTCGGTCTTACATCTCGCGTCTTTAAATTAAGAATAGAAATTGATTAGAAGTTGATATTAATATTTCATTACATTATAATATAAAAAATAGGTAATTATAAAATTCATGTATGTACCAATTTTATCGTTAAAGAATAAAACATTGATAATAGTTTTGTTTACAAACTCCGGAAACCTAATAGTGGTACACAGTTTAATTTCTTAAATTTACTCCACCAACGTAAGTACGCAGCCTTAAATCTCAATACTTTATAACATGCAGTTTCTTAACTTAAGTCAGTTTGATGCTGCATTCTGCCATTTTCTTCTGATAATTTATGAATACTTTGTTGGTTTATTCCACTCCCGTGAACTGTTAAAAAAGCTGTATAAAAAAAAGAAACAGAAAATTCTATCGATCATTCGTATCACTCAGAAAATATACCAATTCTGAATACATGATACGACAGAAGTAAATTTTCTATATAGAAGGCACTCATTCAACAGCAACTTCTGTAGCAGTCGTCTTCTCTGGTTTGTCACTTACTGGATCAGTTTGATTATCGGTCAAAGCGTTTGGACTCTGACTGTCCAAAGATGAAATTTTCTTGTTTCTGTTGAAGGACTTTGTTCTCCTTCTGTTATTATTGAAAGCACTATTTGGAAAATATTTCTTTGGCTGTATAGCTTTTTTGTCTGGGTCAAAGAAGCAATCTAAAATGTTTAACTGTTCTTCCAAATCTTTTTTTAACAGTTTTAAGTCCCTCTTTGGCATGTGATTAATAAGCTTGTTTCAATTTAAATAATTAATATTATTTTCAACAAACAGTCATCTCAAATGACTAGCATGCAGTCTTTCTTGCTGACCAGCTTTCATTGAGGCACCAAACACTGGTCGGAATGTATTTTGTCCCCTAACAACACCTTAAACAGTGCAATTTCATCTTCTTCAGCTAAAATTGAATTTGCAAAAGGGCATACAAAGTCAATGATATTGGATTCCAAACCAGTGTGGTCACTTTCCTTCTAAATATAGTCTTTCACTTTGGGCTAAATGCCTTACAATGTCAAATTAAGCATGGGCTCTATCAGCAGCATTACCAAAATTCTCAAATTCCATATTCAACAAGACTTTGGACATAACACGAATGTTATGAGATTTTGTTGAATTTGGACATTTTGCTTTAGTAATTTTAAACCCATTTACAAAGCCTTTTACAATTTTTATGGATTAAATTTAATAAAATTTAACCAAGAATAACATATGCTGAAATTATATAGATATCGTAAGATTTATTTTAAATCGCCAAATCTGAGAACCCTGCGACAAACACTAAACATTTGTTCTCTCCTTCCTATACTAAACCAAATATTTGTGCAACAATTGTGAGAACCAGTCAGCATTTAGCCTATACCTCGACAACACTCTTCTTATACCCTATCTGGGAATATGAACGTAATTTATCAGATAAAGGGTGAACCAGTCTTAAGGGCCGATCTTAATTGTAAACCGCACTTAAATGTTTGTGACGTTTATAACATTCAGTCGTTAGCAAATGTAACAAAGGATGGGTACTCCAGAGAGTAGCGCGTTAAGGTGGTTCAAATGAAATCCAAATGGTGCACTTCGTTATATTTTGATCACCATAATAGACCAAATATGCGTACAATCGAGAAAATTGTTCTTCATCAAACCGGGTCTATAGAATATGTGAAAACATCTATGCGTGTTCTTAGAGTTCGTACTACGGAAAACATTGCTGGTGTTTGCGAAAGTGTGGCAGAAGACCCAACAACCTCGACTCGCCGTCGTGTTTGAAAATTGCACATCTGACAGATTTCGTTGTCGCTGTAATGTCCAAAAATCTCAAGAACTAAAGCCTACGGACCATATGAAACGTCTTCAATATGCCGAATGTTCGAAGACTCTGAAGTGTATGTTGCCTATATGAAGATTATCTTTAGCTTTGAGGAACACATTCACCTCAGTGGATTCGTCAACAAGAACAATTGCCACGTTTGGGAAAAGCCGTATGGTGAGCGCTATCGCGAGATGATAACAAACTGTTTGGCCGGAAGTGGAACATATTGATCTGGAAGATATGTGTTTCCAACAAGATGGTGCCGCTTACCACGAAGCTAATGAAAACTTGCGAATAAAAATCAAAGCAGTGCTGATGCCAATTGGCCATCAAGATAATGAGATTAGAGCCAGTTGTACATCTTTCTTTGGGGTTATTTGAAACAAAAGGTTTACGCCGATAATAAACAACGATCTAAAGGATGAGATAATTCAGCATATTAACGATACTGAACTTCAGTTATGTCAGTTATGTCCAGCAGCTTAGAAAATATAGACATGGCTATTTTGTTTCACACATAATTGGACTGAACTTTACTGTAATAAAAAACATTTTCCTAAATACTCTGCGTTTTATTTACAATGAATTGTAAAGTGAACATCAGACCTTACTAATGGATCATGTTTTAAATTTATGTAAATTAGAGCCTGTATTTTTATACTAATAGCATATTAGATGTCATAAATTGCGCCAAAAGGTTTTTCAGAATTTAATTTAAATATGTTTTGAATTCTGGGACTACATAAACCTATATTTAATAATCATCAGGTTCCTCACTTTTGATAGAAATAGTAATTGGCTGTATGTTCCGCTATTAACATATTGGGTATCTAGAATTGAACTTCCTCTGATATGAACAACTGTTTGTCGCAATATTGTACTTCATTTGAGCTCAGATTTGTTCAGGTTAGGTTCCCATTGATAAAGTAGCAATCACAATAACATAACTTTATCTATCCTTGGATTAACTAGAAAGCGGTTCTAAATTTTAGGGTAACGTAATTTACAATAATTCTGGCTCTATTTCTTTGCTTATTAATTTAATCTGGAATGGTAAAACACCTGTAGAAATTAATAGTAGAATATAAGGAGCAAGAATATAAATAATACCAGTCAGGAAAATAACCGATCAGAACAAAAAATGGGTTGATAGGCCCACATCCAAACAGTTTAGGTACGTAAAACGAAATTATATAATAAAAGGAGAAATGGTTGGCCTAAAATGACATTGAACAAGACTATACATGATACCCACGAAGGAAAGGAGTACATGAGACTAAAATCAAGAACCAAGAAAGAATTGGCAAGATTTGTGTGCTAACAATAGTTACAGAGTAGTCTAAAAACCATAGCTGGTAGATTGTACTTTTTTAACAGTTCCTCATAGAACGTACGATGGAGGTTTAGCCATGCGATTTTTCTGAATGACAGGTTTGCACTGAAATATTTCGGTGTAAGTAAGCACCTACACGAGCAATGTTGGTGAAATGACCAGACCTCCATACTCATGCTACATTATCAGTCCATTTGACTGCACCCCCATTTTTACATGTCTAGTGCGGGGAACTTATCAAACTGCGCAAAACAATTGATCTTGAAGTTAAAGAAAATAAAAACGTGTCGTATACTCAAATATGTTCCATGTTTTTTGTTTGTTTCTGTTCGTAAATTTCGGAAAACACATAAATAACTTAAAAACAGACTAAATATAATTAAAGCGCGTTCATAATAATAGCCTACGACAACTTGTGACGTCTCTACATCTGACGTCAACTGTCATTAAACAATTTGATGATGTGTTAATTCGATTAAATGAAATTGTTTGTACCCAGTCGGATTATGTTTGTTTGTGTAAAAGAATCGTTGTGAACTAAATGATCATAAATTTCGTTCAAAGTGATTACAACTATCATTAAGATGCGTTCTACGCATTATACAACAATTATTATTGCTTGCTGACTTTTATGTGTGCCATAAATGTGCATGATTTCTTTATTATTTGACCTTCGCACATTAAATGTTCGACTTTTTGACGCGTTTAACATTTAACATCCTATTTTCAAATATATACTGTGTCCTCATCCGATTAGTCAAACGTTCTTACGGGAAGAAAAATTTCAATAAAAAATGTAGAATGCCAGAACTTAATCATATATACTTTTTATTTGGCGTTTAACTGCAAAAAATCTGTATTTGCAGCAGAGTCTATTTGAGCTTGGAGTGCCACCCAACTAAACTCATTAGCATTTAACCCAACATTGAAGTGTCCTTAACAATTTCCCTCAGTCTTGTTTACTTTTCAAGTCTAGAATACCAGAGTATCTTAGGAATGGCCTAACGAGAATAGTGTGGGTAAGAAAAAAGTCCAAGGTAACAGACGTCATCCACAGGAAAAGAGAATGATAACTGAAGCACTTAGTGGGTCCCAGCTGTGTTGTAAGATCAAGGACGTGTCCTAATAGAATATGGGGCTAGTATATAAGCAAAACAATAGCCATCATCTGTGTTTGAATAGAAGCGCATTGAAGAAAATAAATAAACTATTTCTACCGGCTAAAGATAATGCCTATGCCCATAGTGTGAGCACTCAAGAAGACGTCAACAAATCAACGGTATCATCTGTCAGCCGAGAATTTAAGTTGTTATATATACAGATCAAAACCGATTTTTAATTTGTATAACTGGGAAATTGAAGTAAAAGGCTAATAGAGAGGAAAGTTTAGCAACATGGAAAAAAGGCAAAAGGTAAAATTCTAAACAAGTCTAATTGACACCAAATCGCACATAAATTTAAATACAATAAATAAAAGAAAAATAATCAACAACTAGGTCTATGAAAAACCCACATCAAAGCTCTAAAATATGCACTTAGGCAACATGATATTAAGAAATAGATACATATGGCACAGAAATTAGTCAAATAAAAACAAGTCATGTGTATATGTCTTACCAATCGACTAAATACGCGTGGTATATTAAATACTAGAAGAAAAAGCTCCTGTTTAATAGAAGAATGAAAGATTACAAGTCACGAAGTAAACTGGAACGATGGCAAAGCACGATATGCGAAATTCAAGAGAAGAAATATCTGTTAAATTTGAAGACGCGAGATGTAAGAAAAACATCTAGGATTTTCGAGAGAAATAGCAGACAGAAGTTCCGAATCTGAAACCGTTCCGTGTAATTGCTGTTCTCCCTTAACTCCTAGGACAGAATGTCACGATAATTTTTTTAAGGGAGAACAGTAATTACACGGAACGGCTCCAGATTCGAAACCTCTGTGTGCTATTTCTCTCGAAAATCCTAGATGTCGGTCTTACATCTCGCGTCTTCAAATTTAACGAAATGTATCAAATACATTCGAGAGGACATAAAGAAGTGTCCGAGAGGACATTCAATTGTGGGAAGCGCAACTGATTAAATAATATTAAATAACTTTTGGTATAACACACTTCTCACTGATGACCTTTTTAAAAATATCTGTTAAATCTAAGAAATGAAAACTTAGTAAACATAATAATAATCATTAAAATTAAGCTATAAATATCATAATTAGACGTTTTATTAAAATACTAGGAACCTAAGATGCTTGACTTGTCACTGTCTATTCTGTAAATTAAAATAACTAGATCGACCAATAATTGCGCCTCTCTAGGGAGTTCGATTATACATTAATGTGTTGTCGAGTATAGATGGCGCTCAAAAAAGGGAACCAAATTCCCTATATCAGTTTCTATCGCCTGATAACAACTAAATTAATCGTCACAAATTTTTTATACGTTTGTGAAGGGGGGTACTACTAGTATGGCATCGGAGGCGCCATCACTGTATCAGTCTTGAGACTTGATGTCGCATGTAACAACCCATAAACATCTAAAATAAGCACTGAAACATCAAGAAATGAGGGAATAGAAGGAAATAATAGACATTTAGTTACGTTATTATAAATCACAAAACCTAAATCAAGAATTGTACAATATATTTACAATATTCTAGTTTCTCTTTTAATAAAAATATTTTAGTCGCCTTTCAAATAAAGTATAAAAACGTTATCTCGTTAGACAGTTCCAATTATTTGCAAACTCATAAATTAAAAGACATCGGATACACGGCGATATCCCTCTGAATAGCAGCGGGCGCTATATAGCATTCCTCAAACACCATTATCCTTGGCATCCAATTCAAAAACACGAGTCGAAATCAAAACGAATCATCAAAATTGATAATCATTTGGCTGCGGTCAAGCGAAGTGGTTTTCATTAACGCGCCCGAACCGATGGCGATGCCATCGCTAGCCGACCGCAGGCAGCCCCGCACCGTGCGGTAATAAAAAAAATCACTATCAATCATCATTTCATTAAATACTACAAAAGGTAAGTGTGATGAAGACGGGCCACAACGACATAAATAACACCGAGAACCTGAATTAAAATCTGGTTCTGGTACACCCACGAATTAACAGGGACGGGCCTGTTTGGAAAGGAACTTCTAAAGAAACAAAGTAGCATTTGTTTGTGTTATTATTATAATTCAGTTAGTCTCATAAAGAAATGTATATTTATGTCATTCGTTTAGTAAAATATACTGACTTTCAATAGTTTAGCACTCCGTATGAATACGATAAATCTTTAACGTTTGAAATAATTATAAATATCAGTGTTCAATTGTAACCAAAAATTAATAAAAAAAAGAATGTATAACAATTAAATTAAAACAATTCTGCAAAAATGAATAAATAATTTTAAATAAAATTTTCTCAAAGATAACTAAACAAAACAAATAACATTGGGTATTGGACTCTCAGATTCTTATAACATCCACACTTCAGGTAATCATTTTAATGATGTTGTCCTCTGTAGCAGCAAAAACCAGTTCTTGTGTCGTTTTGGGTGGGTATACAGGGTGAGTTTTTTTTGATGATTAGTATGGGGATCTCGGAAACTAGCGGAGATAGAGCAATGGTTAAATTGGGAAAGATCTGCAGTTTTACTGGCCCAATTTAATGACACTTGGATTTTTGTAAAAACTCAAGGCTTACTAGATATTTTGAAAAAAAACGAAATTCTGTCGATTTAGTCAAATCCCTCTAGCTGCTTTGTTTCTTATTTTATAAAAAAATGTAAATATCAGAATTGAAGGGAATTGTATCCCGAATATGATTGTCATGTCCTCGTTTGCGTGACAGCTCTCGTTTTCGAGATATGACACACTTATCTTTTTTTGAATGGAAACCATAGTTGGCTATGACCTCAAAAATCAGACATTTTTAGAGCTTTTCAACGATATAATACTCGATATAGTTATTCATAAAAATAACGAAGTTATGGATGCTTTTCTCTCTTATTTTCACTTTTAACGTAGTTAGCCATGAAATAGATTGATTTATTAATAACTATTCCAAAAAATATTGAACGATGTTTTTATTAGGTATATCAGATTTAACGAAAAAACTAAATAAGTAGGTACTTACTAAAAACTTAAGAAATTAAAGTACATAATAATGGTTACAATTTATGTTCGAAAAGTCCACCATTGTTATTTACACAAAAATTGCATCTTTTTAAGATTGACATTACCGGTTTCCTCATAGACCGCCTATCAATTTCTTCAATTGCTTGTAATACCGCCTCCCTTAGGTCACCAACTGTCTCATACTTTTTTTTGTATACTTTGTTTTTTAGCGCACCCCATAAATAGAACTCTATAATTGCCAAATCGGGAGACCGGGGTGGCCATTAGGGTGGGCCATTTCTTCCTATCCAAGATTTTGGATAGATATTATCTAAGTGTTGTCTTACTGATAACGAGTTATGAGTAGGTGCTCCATCATGTTGGAACCACTCAATTTCTAAACAAGTTTTCAAATTCATATTATGCAACATGTCTTGAAAAGTGTATTGCAAGAAATGCAAGTAGCGCTTCCCAGTAAGTGATTCGTTTTCTTTAGCCCAGATATGCTCATTGTGTCTATTGAACATTCCGCAGTTAGTAAATCTAGTTTCATCTGACCATAACACCTTTAATGGAAACTGTGGATTGTCAAGGCACATGTCTCTAAACCATGCACGCTTTCAGTACCTTAACTACAGTTCGTTGAGATGTGCCAGCTTCTGCAGCAATCTCACCAGTTGATGTAATGGATTTTGATTTCGCATTGCCAAAACATTTATTTATGCTGCTTCGTTAATTTGATTACGTTCCTTTGGTGGTTTAGTGAATGATCCCTATCTGCGTAAACTATCGTAAAGCCTCTTAAATGTACATAGAGCAGGTTGACGACGATTAAAATATTTATGAAAGTATTCCTCAGCTGCACGAACTGAATTTTTATGGCATATGATATAACATTCCACCATATTCAGTTTTTCTTCGTTAGAATATTCCATTTTATCACGAAAACTTGTCAATATCTACTGTCAGTTCCATTAGTAGAATTACTCTCTAATGAGGAAAGGTCAAAGTGAAAACAATATTTTTCATGGCGACCTACGTTAAAAGTGAAAATAAGTGAGAAAAGCATCCATAATTCCGTTATTTTCATGAATAACTATATCGAGTAATTTTGATATTTACACTTTTTTATAAAATCAAAAACAAAGGAACTAGACGGATTTGACTAAATCGACAGAATTTCGTTTTTTCAAAATATCTAGTATACCATGCCTTTTTACAAAAATCCGAAAGTGTTATTAAATTGGGCCAGTAAAACTGCAAATCTTTCCCAATTTAACCATTGCTCCCATACTGATCATCTAAAAAACTCACCATGTATATTGCAAAAATATTACTCCCACTCTTGAAGGTTAGGTTATTAAGAACAAGGTCCAATACAAATGCTTTGAACTTGATCACATACATACACAATTGTCAAATTGTTAGTAAATCCGGAGCCCTGTTTCCATACGGTTACTACAACAATCGAATCTCCTGTCTTGATGAATCCCCTGGATTTACTAAATATAATACCAGCGTTGACTCTTGCGTCAACATCTCGCATCCAGTCATCCAAACGAGCACATTTGTCCTATAAAGGTAAAATAGCTCTGTATACATGAGCTTGTCTAGCTGATAGCACATCTAGGTCTATATTTACATATAAGATGAGAGGGGTGGGTGGTCGCATACCATGGCCAGCTAGATGTCCAGACCAGACACCCATGATTTTTTATATGTGGGGATATGAAAAGTTTGGATTACAAAGAACCAGTCCAGTCACATGTTTTGAAACACAGACTAATCAATGCGACAAATGAAATAAGAAGGGGTTTAACAACTGGTTTAGTAAAAGTAGATTAAGACATAGAATGAGGACATGTGTAGAAACAGAGGCGGACATGAGGAAAATCTTAGGCTTTCTGTAATATAAAGGTCATTTTGTACCTATTTGGATTGTTTTATTTTATTTTCCGACCAAAGTGACAAATTGACACTTGACACTTAAATATTCTTTGCTACGACCTGGGAGCCTTACATAAGTTTTTTTTTAAAGAATTAGTCCTCTAGCGTGTTATAACTTTTTAGCAAATAAAACATAGATATTTTTTATCATATCTGCACCATAAGTGTCACAGATTTTTTTCATATTTCTGATTTTTTAAAGAATTGATTTCAATGTATAATCGTCTACTGTGACTCAGTCGGTTCAGTTAACAGCAATTTTAGTGTTGAAAATAATTATGCAACTTATCTACTAAACAAAAATCGCAAACAGAAATAAATGAGAGGAAAAAATCCAAAAGATAGGCCAATAGACAAAAAAACCGGCATGTCTGTAAAAAATCCAATATCTTGAAAACGGTTAAGTATGAGATACGGTGTTTAATGGTCAAATGAGCCATGAATGACAGAAAGTACAACCTCTTAAAGTATCTAGGTCATTTTAAGCTGTAACCCTGTATAGTTTGATCTATTTAGATAATCTACCAGTGACGTCATATGCCAAAATAGGTGATAGTTGCTCGTAATCAATGTGTACCACAAACTATAATAAAAGTACTACAAAAAATGTTTCAAAAGAACTAAAACTTTAACCAAAATGAAGGTATGCAGACATATTTTCCCAACCCTGTATATCTGTACCACCCAGCGGAGTTTCAAAGCTGAACATAAACGAAGTTACAGATTGTAATAATCCAAAAAATCGGCTGTCGCAGAATATGTACTGCTTTTAACAGACCATGTGATATATTGCCAAAACATCGATTTACTATTAACCCCAATCTCATTACCGTTCTTTCCTTTAACGTGAAATCTTAAACATTTATAAGCAATAAAACAAAGCTGTATAAAATGTGATTTCTCTCTCTTCTCATTGTGTGTGGTATCTATCATCTATGCCCAGGCTGCTGAAGATATCAGTTGCTGCAATTGAGAGAAATCTTTCAGAATATGTTCCAATCTACTACTGTTAACTAGCATGTAAAACCACAGTTTATCCAACTAAATTTGGTTCGAGAACGAATAGACCCCGGTGGAAGATTAGTAGGTGGACTGACTCCTATCGAAACCTGAGAATTTAATGAGGATTTCATTAAATAACCACCGGTGGCGCCACCATAACACGTGTACCAATTATTTTTTCGAAAGATTTAATAAAATAAAAAATATCGTAAGAATTTGGGTTAGATTCTTAGATACACAAATATTATTAAAATGGTAAATTGTGCTTTAAAGTTGCAAATTTTTTAAAATATAACTCTAATACCTCAGGCCATCTGGCGACGATGGGTTGTTAAAAGATAAAGAGAACAAGAAAGGTAACTTGACTTGAACACAACGAAAAATCATAAAGACAGATGTTGTTTTTGTTTTTGAAAAACTCAAACTGCTATAAAAAAAAATAAAATAAGGGATTTTTTTGTATACAGGACTTGCTACAATTATGTGTGACAATGTAGTTTCATGATGAAAAAAAGTACCAGCAGACTGGCAATGGCCTTGAATGGTACACATGCTACCCAGCGCCATCAAGTGATTAAAGATTTAAATCCGCAATAAGGGAACGCGTTTGGTATTGTGGGAATAGGAAGACTTATAACCTTACACCGTGGAATAGACGAAGAATTAAAGCAAATATGTAGACTCCAACCCAAAACTTTTGTCAAATAAAAGTTGCATCCAACTTAAACAATAACAAAATTCGCTTATGACAATTCCTAAAAAAAGATTTAGACTAAAATATATTTACACTAGGGTCGGATTTAAATTAATGCCGCCCCTGGGCACCGGGAATAAATCCCGCCTCAATCAATACTGATATTTTATTCAAAATTATAGTTTATAAATCTTATTTTATTAAATTAAAATAACTAATTTCTATATATATATGTAGGTGGCAGCATGCGCTGTTGCAAATTTATCAAATTCAAAAATTATTTTAAATTTAAAATAAAATTAATCTGTATATTCGATGAAATTTTTATTTATTCAAAAATTTATTGATTGATTAAAATTTATTTTTTGAAAAATGCAAATATACCTCCAAAATATTTTCAATATTTCGAAAAATCTCAGAAAATAAAAAATTGGCATATTTCTCCTAATCTTCAAAGAATAAAATTAATTAAACCACTTTAATCATTAGATAACTTTTACTTGCAGTGCCAAAATTTTAATTTACAAACAATGCACTAATTGATTTTCTTGAATTATCAATTACATAAAAAATGATTAATTGAAAGAATTAGCCCTAGGCACTAGCCCCGTCTGCCCCATACTTGATGTGACTTTAAAAGCATAATCAAAAAATCATCGTTTTGTTAACTTATTATAAATAGTAAACCTTAGAGCATATACTTCTTATGACTTTAAGTGCATAAACACAAAATTATCGTTTTATGCTATACGTATTGTGTGTATGATCTGTGGTATTATCCAAATGTAATTCGAATTTGAAATTGAAACCAAACTATAAGTTTTATTTCATACACCTTTTGTTAAATTTTTTGCCGCACTTTCAATTCATCGGATATTAATTTCTGGTCGCTCACACTTCATCGCTAGTTAATCAAGTGAATAAAATGTAGTAAATGCTTGTACTAGGGCATTTATAGGTAAATACTTAGGATTTAGTGAATAAAATATGAAGTAAATATTTAGATTAAGCATTTACTTCTCCTTGTAATAATTACTTAGCAGATGTAGTAAAACCTCAGTTTTTCCAAGTATTCACTTAAAATTGAGTAAATAATTTGAAGTTAATACTTTCTGTTGTTAGTAAACACTCGATAATTTTTAAGGTAGGTGAACCGTGTACTTAACGTTTGAAAAATGGCAGCTCTCCTGTATATACGTGGAAAAGAAGGAGTGTTTGAATCTAAAAATGTAGTTTATTTTAGATTTTCTTGGGAATAATACCACATAACGCAGAGTTCAAATGGAGATATTTCTTTGAGTAAGCGATCCAGCTTTCAAAATCCTGTCGGATTTCGTTTTCAATGGATATAAGTTTATAAAATAAAATTGAAATATATGACAATTATTTTGACAAATATGTTTACGTTACTATGGAAAAATTTCTTTGATTTTAAATATACAGGGTGCACAAGAAATTCCAAAGATCATTAAAATCAAAAAATTTTTTATCAAGTTGGAAGAACTTGAAAAAATTGTCTTCAGAATTTATTTGTGGCGTTCCTAGGGACGACTTTCTTTTTAAGATAGTGCATTTGCCAAAAAATGCGATCAAAGAATTCTGATAATTCAGTGATCCCATTAAAGTCATAAGGGAAAACCTAGGAAAAAACCTCATGAACTATCCCGATATAGGGTTGTTCAAAAGGATATGCCCATTGTTAATTTCGTCTTTAATTATCGGCAACCAGACATGACTGAAATCTACGGAAGTAGAAGCGATGCAGTCGTTTTCATTTAACAGAATTAAGGCAGATTCTTTTAATTTTCGTTTTGTGCAGTGTTCTTCTTTGTGTAATATTGTTGTGTTTTGAAATTGTATTTTATGGCCTTGGTCCCAAGCATGTTCACAAATTTTTGATTTTTCGAACTGACGTTTCTTTATGTAATTTTGATGTTCATTTATTCGAACATTAAGAGGTCTAGAGGTTTCTCCAATATGAAAAAACTTGTTACATTCACAAGGAATCTTATAAATGCAATTTTTTGAGTTTTGCGTGGCGTTTTTTGGTTTTGTTTTTGTTATAATAGATTTAAGCGTATTTGTTGTTTTAAATGTAGTTTTGATGTTAAATTTGTTGCCTACTCTTCTCAATCTCTCTGACAGGCCCTGTATATATGGTATTGTTGTTGTTATAATGTGGTTTTCCTGGTTGTCAGTATTATTAGGTGCTTTTTATAAACTCACAAAAGTCTGGTGTTGGTTGTCAGTTGTTTTGTGCTCAATTTTATTTAACTCTTTGTTAATAAATTTTTGAGGGTAATTGTTTGCAGTTAGAACATTTTGTATAAATGATTTTTCTTTGTTGAATTTAGTAGTATCTGAGCAGTTAGTCTTTGCTCTGTCATATATTTGCTTTTAAGATTTAATAACACCTCTTTTTACCGTATTTGGATGGTTCGAGTTAAAATTGAGATATCTGTTAGTGTGAGTTGGTTTTCTGTAAACTTCTGTTTCAAATGAAGATTGTGTTTTTGTTATTAAAATGTCCAAAAAAGGTAGTTTGTTATTTTGAGCCCAGGTTCGATTAACAGGGAAAACAAAAAATCTAATGTAAATTTTATGGTTGGTTCTTTGTTGTTTATGTCGGTTAATAATTCCTGTAAATTTTCCAGATTTTGTTCCCAAATAATGAATATGTCGTCAACATAACGCCACCACACCAGCGGTTTATTTTCTTTTGAAAAAATCATTTGTTCTTCAAATTTGTCCATAAAGATGTTACTTAAGGCAGGGGACAGACAAGAACCCATAGCCATGCCAAAATCTTGTTGGTAGAAATCATCGTTTTAATATTTAACTGAAAGTAAGAATTTTTTTTGTTTTCGTACAGAAAGTGAGTAATTCCATTATTGTGTTAATAGATAAACGAGTTCGTTGATGAAGTGAATAGTCATGTTCCAATAATTCTTTTACTATAGGAAGTGTTTTAGCTACGGGAACATTGTTATATAAGTTTACTATGTCAAAACTTGCTAGTGTAAATGTATTTTTGTATTGTATATGAGACAATTTTTCTAAGAAATCTGCACTGTTTTTAAGATGAGAAATTGAATTACCTGTAAGTGGAGAAATAATTTTCAGTAAAAATTTTGAAAGTTCATTACATGGAGAATTTATGGAACTGACAATTGGTCTCAAAGGGATGTTGGGTTTATGAATTTTTGGTAAGCCATAGAAGTGTGGAGGTTTAGTATAATGTGGAGTGAGCTAAATTTTCCAGTTTTGTGTTCTTGGTCTGTAAATTCGTGTTTGTGACTGTAGAGTAAACGGTATATTTTGCTTTCTACTGAACTTGTCGGGTCTTTGTTTAGTTTAGTGTATTGTCCTTGATTAATTATGTTCATAATTTTGTCATCATAGTCATTTTTATTCAAAATCACTGTTGCATTGCCTGATAAAATTTGTCTGCAGGTAAAATTTTGATTGAATTATCATTTCTTAATTCTTTAACTGAATGTAATTCATTTTTAGAAAGATTATTTTTGATTCTTAAAGGTTTTTCTAGTTCAATTTTCGCTCTAATCCTGTATTCTTCAGCGTCACTTGAATTTAATTTATTTGCGGTTTGTTCAATAGCACTAATAACGTCAAATTTAGGAACTGTTTTCGGGGTAATTGCAAAATTAAGGCCTTTTTGTAAAACTGAAGTTTCAGAAATGTTTAGTTGTTTGTCAGAAAGATTAATAACAGTTTTTGTTAAAATAAAATTCTTGTCTCGAGTAGTATTTGTTGATATGTTTTTATTTAAGAGAAGTTGATTGAACACAACGAATTAAGACAGATGTGTAAATGTCTTCGTTTTTGTAATATAAATTCTCTGTTATAACTAGCGAGAATACTGTTTATAATTCTGTTAAACTCATTTTCTGGTATTTGATAAAAAAGGAAGTTTTGTACATACCCTATATCTTTTTCTAATTTAAACTTATTATATCGATGAAATTGAATTCTATCTCTAATTGCGGCAAAACTTGCACGTTCCAATATTTCGTGGATTCTTCTGCCCATGTATGGCTGACGGAACCTTAAACCTTTTGGAATAATTCTCATCTGCCGACATCTGCACAAGAATGTCACGCTATTTTTGGTCCGGGCAAAATTAAGCTTCTTACATAACACTTCTAAATCTCTAAATGCTTTAGTTACTACAGTCCCATGGCTGATTTCAAATTAATTGTAAAATTAATCGATGAAATGTTATTTATTCAAAAATTCTATTGATTGATTAAAATTTTATTTTCTTGAAAAATATATACCACTCCAAAATATTTTCAATATTTCAAAATCTCAGAAAATAAAAAATTGGCATATTTCTCCTAATCTTCATAAAATAAAATTAATTAAACCACTTTAATCATTAGATAACTTTTACTTGCAGTGCCAAAATTTTAATTTACAAACAATTTGCACTAATTGATTTTCTTGAAATCAATACAGGGTAAAAAATGATTAATTGAAAGAATTAATCATTAAAATCAGAGTACAAATTTTTTTGCAGCCCTCAAGTTGGATATGTGAACTTTAAAAGCATAATCAAAAAATCATCGTTTTGTTAACTTATTATAAATGTGGCGTAAACCTTAGGGAGCATATACTTCTTATTTTAAGTGCATTTGCCAAAAAATGCGATCGAATATCTAATTTACGTATTGTGCACCCTGTATGATCTGTGGTATTATACCCAAATGTAATTCGAATTTGAAATTGAAACCAAACTATAAGTTTTATTTCATACACCTTTTGTCAAAATAAATTTTTTGCCTCATATATTTCAATTCATCGGATATTAATTTCTGGTCGCTCACACTTCATCGCTAGTTAATCAAGTGAATAAAATGTAGTAAATGCTTGTACTAGGGCATTTATAAGTAAATACTTAGGATTGAGTGAATAAAATATGAAGTAAATATTTAGATTAAGCATTTACTTCTCCTTGTAGTAATTACTTAGCAGATGTAGTAAAACCTCAGTTTTTCCAAGTATTCACTTAAAATTGAGTAAATAATTTGAAGTTAATACTTTCTGTTGTTAGTAAACACTCGATAATTTTTAAGGTAGGTGAACCGTGTACTTAACGTTTGAAAAATGGCAGCTCTTCTGTATATACGTGGAAAAGAAGGAGTGTTTGAATCTAAAAATGTAGATTTCTTATGTAACGAGTTTTTTGCTAGAAAATAATTAACGCAGAGGTGGAGCACTACCTGCAAAACAACAAATGGAGATATTTCTTCGCTGAGTAAGCGATCCAGCTTTCAGAGCGGAGTAGCAGAGTAGTAGACTTTGGGATTCATCGAACTACAACCTGAAAAACAATAGTTTGGGTTCTTAATAAAGTATGCCAGAAGGCAGACCGCTGGATCAGATTTCCAACAACTGTCTTTGAACTAAATGATGCGAAAGCAAATATGGCAATCACTTTTCACAATTCCTACAGTGATCGGTACGTTGGATTGCACTCATGTAAACATAAAAAGACCAGGAAAATTTGCTAACGACTATGTAACTCGGAAAGGCTATATAAAAATTAACAAGCTACTTGTGATACCAGTGAAAAATGTACAAGTATAGATGCGCAGTGGCCGGGAAGTGTACACGACGGCAGGATTTGAATGCAAAGTACAGTAATAAGTAATATTATCACAGTTTAATGGATATGGAAACTCTCCATGGCTCTTGAATCCATTTAAACCTACAAGAAATAGACAACAAGAAAGGTTTAACATATTATATTCTCTGGAAAAGGTCATAATAGAAAGGTTATTCGGACAATTCAAAATGTGCTTTCCTATTCTCAGTAATACTGTCAGAGTATCAACTGAAAAAAATACCGGAAATCATATTGTGCTGGGGAATATTGCATAATGATCGAAGTAAGGTATGAAGATGAGGAAGATGATGGAGGGAGACGTTTGCGGTGTATAGGCGAACGAAACCCGAGGATATTATTGCTGTTTTCAAATTTATAATATATGTACATATGTAGTTTTCTGAACTAAACCATACTTTTGACATGGAAACGTTTATTCATTTATTGAGTAATCAATACATAAAAATAAAATATCATTATTTGTCAAACAGTATTTGTGCCCGAGCTCTGTTAAAATGTTCTCTTCGGGAACTGGCGCTTCAACATTTTCATTTCGAACTAATGGCTGATTTAATAGTTCAATAATTAACTTATCTTCTTTCTGTTGCAACCTCGATGCTGCTAACTGTTTTAATAGTACAAGGCGTTGCAACTCCGGAGTTGAAAGTTTCCTTGTTTCCTTCCTTACGGAATGGTGTATTTGTGAACCCTTTTGTTACATCCGAATGGGAGAGCGCATTTCGGATTCCTACAACCGATAAGTCTGACGGGTTGTCCTCTGTTACTTCAGCAGAAATTTCTCCAGGAACTTTTGAAAAAACCGAATTTTCTTCAAAATTTTCGATTTCCAGAAATTCACTTTCCCATTTATTCACTTTCATTGGTTTATTACCCGTCGCGCTTGTGTGCGCTTTCTTCTTAATATTCGTCTTCATATTGTTAAGAAGTTTTTTAAGTTGTGCTTTGGTGACTATTTTGCGAATGCCTTTTCTGTACTCTTCTTATATTTGATTCCAGGTTTTTTTTTCGATGCCATCATTTTCAGCAACATACATTTATTTAAAATATTCGGTGCTTTTTTATTAAACTCACAAAGAGCATCTTACTGTGTGTATTACTGGTTTCATCTTTACAACTTTCATTTTTATCTTTACTTTTTTCTTCTTCACTACTAGACATTATGGCACGACTGATAAATATCTTAAGTGAAATTATTTTCTGTACAAGCGGGCAGAGTCGTGTAAACATTTTTGGCGCCATAAGGGATCCGTTGGTTCACTTTTTCAAATTCTCCGCGAAGCAAATACTTAAATTCTTTCATTTATAAGTAAATACTTCCAAATAATAACTTCAAATTTTCCAGCAAATACTAAAAGTACTCTATTATTGTCTCTATGAAGTATTTGCTTTTACTTGCCAGGCTTTACTTTACTTATAGACCAATCAATAGAGCAAAAATTAACTGATATGGTGTAAAAAATACTATCAGGATACCGACTGTGCCATCACATTAACAAAAATTCCTTGCGATATTTTGCTATGTTTTCCACTCGCAACTATGGTTTTTTACTTTGTTATAAACAATTGAAGCAAGAAAATTACGTTTTTTTTTCTTAGCATGTTTATAAAATCAAAAATAATTAACTAATCTCAATGGTGTCAACAGGTCAATTGTAAAGCATGAAAATACCAATGAAATGAGCCCAGGCTCGATCCGATTGGATCATTAGTAACAGGGAAAAACAAAAAATACTGAAAAATGTAGGAATTTTTTAAAAAAATCTTGTCTTCGTCACTTTAGAAGCTGTAGAACTGGGCTTGTAGGAACTGATAGCAATTTACATCTGTTTTATGTATGCCAAAACCAGGCGCTACTGGTTTATTAGTTTTTGAACAATTGTGATATAAAGTTTTCTGTTCACTATTTTTGCATTGTGCCTCCATGCGTCATAGATAATCAAATTTCAATTTTGAAAAAAGTTGTGAAAGTAGAGGTGTCATTCTATAAAGCCTCTATTCTCATTTTTCACTAAATGTATGTGAAATATCTGAAAAATGTTAGCAAACATGACAAAAAATGGGCGAGCGTATGAATGTATCCAAGGAGTGGAGGAAACACGGTTGTTGAGGGGAAGCGTATAGTAAGATATAGTAGAGGCACATACATAGATCGTTTTAATATTTAAAATCCTCACAAGTAAGAATTTTTTTAATGACCGCTCTCCTTCGATGTTCCGTAAAGCCAAAATCCACAAATTAAAGCAAAAACGTTTCCGAGAAATCATTTACATATAAATATATTAATAAACTAACAGTTCTCATTTGATATAATAAAATCGAACAAATCACTCTGTATAGAAGTTTTTTTAACGATTAAATTCTTTCACCATCTGTCAGAGTGACAATTACTATCCATAATAATTATTGTCAGCAGTTCCCCTCAGCAACCGTGTTCCCCCCACTACTCGAACACATTCATACGCTCACCAAATTTTGGTCATTTTTGCTAATATTTTTCGTATGTTTCACAGACATTTAATGAAAAATGAAAATAGAGGTGTTGTAGAATGATACCTCTACTTTCAACATCTCTATTCTGAATTGATATTTGACGATCCTTGTCGCATGGAGACACACTGCAAGAATAGTGGACTAAAAACTTCAGATAGCAATTATTCAAAAACTAATAAACGCCTGGTTTAGCCACGCATAAGGTAGATATCAATTACTATCAATTCCCACAAGCCCAGTTCTACAACCTCGATAGTGACGGAGTTATAATATAAAGAAAACCACTAAATTTTCCAGTATTTTTTGTTTTTCTCTGTTAATAAAGATCTCATCGGATCGATCCTGGTCTCATTTCATTGGTATTTACATGCTTTACAATTCACCTATTGACAACATTGAGATTAGTTTATTATTTTTCATTTTATAAACATGCAACGAAAAAAAAACGCAATATTCTTGTTTCAGTTGTTTATAATAAAGTAAAAAACCTTAGTTGCGAGTGGAAAAGGTAGCAAAATATCACTACAAATCATTCTTAAAGTGATGGCACAGGCAGTATCCTGATAAAATTTTTTGCACGAAAAAATCTCTATTGATTGGTCTATTAATAGTAAATACTTTCCAGTGTTTACTAATTTTTATTCACTTGGCTCATTCAAATTTTTTATTGCTTTCTGAAATAGTTGTATGATTTTTTGGGGTTGACTTTTCAAGTATAAATAGTTACTATTGATGAGAGTGATGCGATTTTCTGAAGCGAAAGCCTCATAACATGTGATAGTGTATTAATCGTGAATACCCGGTGTATTTATTACATTTGTACACGATTGATGTTACTTTTAATATGTACTGTCTGCAAAAGACTGCGTTTGTCGAATTCAGAAAAAGTTATCACATATTAATGCCTATTAAAGTCAAATTGCAAAACTTGAAAGTATTAACATATTTTTTTCCGAGTACGGGCATGCACGACACCGCTTTTATCTGGCTTCAACTCTAAGCCTCTACAAGACGGCGCCACACTTCATTTCACAAGCCAACAGATGTCCGTTAATAAAAAAACAAAACGCTATCAGAAACATTGAATAAAAACAAATGAGTACAAACATTAAGAGTGTTAAGGATATTAATGAGATGCGGTTGGACCATAAAATCTGCATCTGCAATATCTTGAAAACAAAATATCGAGATTTGGGTTTTTATGTTCATTGGAAATGGTACGAAAACATATTTCGTGGCGTTTTTGTGGGCATTTTAATGGCGTGGCGAATACAGTCGAGTTCCAACGTTTTGCTTTAGAGTTCTGTTTGTAATGTTGGGGTCGTAATAAATCCCTTGCGGTTATTCAGTAGCTGGTTTTTAAGTGCTTAGTATTTTTTTTCTCAAATTTATATACCAATAAAATTAATATATTTTTCAGAACAATATAAACCAACTTTCAAATATCGTTCTGATTTAAAACTTCGGTCAGGAAAGCCAGAAGTCCAAACGGGCATAATTTGAACGAAAAAGTCCGATAATTCAAATATATAACGACACACAATGTCTCTAATATATATTACCATCTGAAGTTGTCTTCAAATAATAAAAACTTTTTAACGATGATTACAAATTCGCAATTCACAATACAAGCACTGCCACATCAAAGTATAACACCAGTCCTGTGATTTGAACTTTGATTGTCTACTGTCTAAAGTTAAGCCGACAACATTCAAGTATATTTTTAACCTACTTTAAACAGATTTGTTCAGCGATTACTGGCAAACGGCTCAAGGAATTTCGACCGTTCATACTGTATCCTGTTCCGGGGTATCCCGAAGTGATCCCATATTTTTTTCATAAACTTAGCTTGTACCGTTTCTTAGAAAATGGGGAAAAACTTGATTACCAAATTTCTTATACAGTACATTGTCGGAATCATATGTTTTAACAAAATTGAAAACTTTCTACTTTTTTAAATTAACAGAGCTTGTACCATTTTCTGAAAAATCGGGAAACACTTTTTTAACGAGTTTAGTATAGAGTAAACTTTGGAGGAGTCACTGGTATTAAAATTATTGTAAAATTTTCTGTTAGAACATGGGGTATAATAAATTAAAAAGCAATTGGATTAGTTCCGGGAGATCCCGAAGTGGTTTCATATATATTTTTCAATAACATAGCTTCTACCGTTTTTTTTAGAAAATCGGGAAAACCTTTTTTAACGATATTCTTCTACAGTAAGTTTAGGTTGAGTTGCTGGATAAACTGCTCTGAACTTGGGGTAAATTGTAAATAAATTGGATTAATCAAAATCAGTTAATATTGTATAT
Organism: Octodonta nipae; assembly: GCA_034190945.1. Lineage (NCBI taxonomy): Eukaryota > Metazoa > Arthropoda > Insecta > Coleoptera > Chrysomelidae > Octodonta > Octodonta nipae. Next base: position 89,658,755 of record CM067222.1, on the reverse strand, counting down.
ACAGGGTGTATTCATAAATCAAACGATTCCTTTTTAATAATAATTTTAAGAGCAAAAGTTATTCTTCTTAAACAGATTTGCATGGTCTAAAACGTAAATAGTAATACATTTTATGTTCCTTGTTTAACTGTGGACGAGGTTTGCCATCAAATAGGAATTTTGGTTACAAATTAAAATAGCTTTGTAATAATATAATAATATCTAAAATTATTAACAAATAGAAGTAATTAGAATTTAAAAATGCATCTACTTATACTATTGCACTAAAAATTGTATAATTAGTATTTATGTTTGCAACTATACACTAGGTTTAAAAAATATATACATTTTTATTCAAAAGTTTATTATAATTTAAAACTGCATCCAATTGAGCTGTATTATTAAAAATTGTAATAAATTGAAAGTTAATTGGAAATAAATCAGAATAAATGTCAATATATCATCTTCAAGGTGGAGGTTCTCAGTTGGTTCCTATAAACAGTGTGCCTTCATAAGTTAGATTCAAACGGAAAACTTTCTTATGAATACTATGTAGAGAAAAAGTTAGTCTTCATTAAAATATTTGCATTACTGCATTACTTTTTCAACTGTATACGAAGTTTGTCAGCAAATATGAATTTTTGCGTAAAAGTAAAATACCTTTATTTTTCATAATATATAATCAATCAAGGGTAATAAAATGCCTCTTATTATACCACATCACTAAAAATTGTATAATAGATCTTCATGACATCCAAATTGTGTACTAGGTTTGATAAAGAATAAAAATTTAGTTTATGTCAAGTACCTTTACTTTGAATAATAACTCAAATTGTTATCAGCCAAAGTTTATTGGAATTGAAAACTACGATCTATAATGCTATATCTATTACAACTATATAACGATTTATTATAACATTCCGCGCAGGTAAATGAATAACAGTATAATTAACAGACATAAAGAATGATGCTACTCAGATCGTCTACAATATAGTGGATCTACCTAAGTTAGAATCATATATAAAATTTTCTTAGTAAATATACAAATTTAGAAAACAAGTTATTCTATTCAACAGTAAACGAGGTTGGTCAAGCTAATAAAGTGATGCTTAAAAGTAAAGTACCTTATTTTAGGTAAAATCGAAAAAGTTAATTAGGTTTGAAAACTGCATCCAATTAAGCCATTGCTTTACTGAAAATTGTAAAATAAATACATTTAAAAAAAATCAAAAACCGACTTAAAAAAATTAACTAAAAAGCATGAAATAATGTTTTGTTACAACAATTAAATTATTTTTCTGAAGTCGGTGCCAATTTGAACAGCGAAGTTGCGAAGTACAACTTATAAATGTACTTAACAAAATAGATTTACTTTAGTTTGGCCCTGACTTCATAAATAGTATTTAATTGTTGTAGCAAAACAATTATTTCATGCTTTTTAACCGACTTCCAAAAAGGAGGAGGTTATCAATTCGTCGCATATTTTTTTCGCTTTTTTTGTGTGTATGTTACCTGATTTCTTCTCCCGTGGTGCACTGTTTTGAATGAATATGGTCTTGTTTTAATAGAGTATATATCCGCATTGGTGAAACTTCAAATTTTGGCAAAGAATTCTATTGGTAAAGTGATAAAATTTGTGAATGAACACATGCGTGCATGGAGATCGACCAATATCCCTAATATTTTAGACGATTTTTCGATAATTCCTTATGGATGTGTATAGGTTTTTAACGTTTAATCTATTAAGGAAGATCCTTAGGTGATCTCATATACTTTTCTGCGACGTGCAACTTGCAGTTTTGCAGAAAATCGCCGAAAATTCCAAAATTCTTATCAAAAATTTCATCGAAATGACATAACGGACATTTCCTCATAAATATTTTAATTCCAACGTAATAGTGCGGTAATTTTAGGCACTGGAAGTTTCAATTGCTAATTTGAAAATTTTCTATGTACATCTCAAGCATATAGGTAGTAAAGCATAGTATTTTCGGCTCCTTAAATCAATGAGTACAAAGCTGGTTTTGTTTGTATACCGGACAAATACCGATTTAAATGCAAATTTTTCCATTTTGCGAGGACGGTGCTTTTGGTTGTCACATTTTCCCGGCCTAATAGAAAATTCAGTGACAACACATGTCACTTTAAACTGCTATTTGATGCGTTTATAGACAGGGTGTTTAGTTATAGCAAACAAAATCACAAAATAAAGTGGTAGAAGGAGTGGCATTTATATGAAGATTGAAATATAGGACGGACTAGAATGATAGTGGTCCGTAGGCAGCCGTATATACAGGATGGTTGGAATATAGGGTGGACTGGACGTTTGGTGGTATAAAAATTTTGGAAAAATGTGAAATTAAAATTATAGAGGGTGATTATAAAACTGTTATATGATGTGGACATAAGTAAATCATATACAGGTTGGTTGAAATATACGCTGGAGCTGAATTATATTTATACAGTGTGATTAAAAAATTATTTCTTTTATAGCCCATAAGAAGTTGCATAAAGTGTGGAGAGGAATTAATGTTATACAGGGCGATAATATAAAATGTTAAATAGGAAATAATTTATGGGGTAGCCCACAAGTAGTTATATACTATGGTTGAAATATAGGCCGGATTTGACTCCGTAAATATAGGATGGATTCTACTCCGTCCTATAGTTTACAGAAGGCAGCTAACAAATTTATGCTTGTCCGTGGGCAGTCGTATATACAGGATGGTTGGTACATAGGTTGGAGTGGAATTATCTATAGTTATACAGGATTGTCAAAAAAGTTGAAAAAAAGTTTTATGGCGTAGTCCATAAGGCATAAATACATTTTGGGCTTATTAAGTCAACGTGTACTAGTACATTTTTGTTCGTAAAGATTTATCTGTCAATTTAAATGAGAAAGTATCATTTTGTAATGTTAAGGCTTTCGATGTTACCTGGTTCTGTCTATTAAGGTTATACATACAAAATAAAAATAAATAATGAAAACTATGAGTTCAAAAAAAAACTAAAAAGTTGAAAATAAAACATTTTTTAAAAAAATATAACCGACTTCTACCTATAACTAAAAAGCTAAAAATAATTATAACAAAATACAACTCTAGCAAATAAATAACACATTCATTGTTGTTAGGTACCTACCTAGGAAGTAAAAAATGTAAACATTAAAAGGTGCTCATTCTGTACAAATTAATTACCTACCAATATAGTATATTTTTAAAGTCGGTGCCAAGCAACAATCAAGTTTGATGAATTAGTAGATAAGTACGCAATGCAAAATTTTAGAAGTGCTTAGCACCGACTTCAAAAATATACTAGATTGGTAGGTAATTAATTTGTTCAGAATGAGCACCTTTTAATGTTTACATTTTTTACTTTCTGGGTAGGTACCTAACAACATTGAATGTTTTATTTATTTGTTAGAGTTGAATTTTGTTATAATTATTTTTAGCTTGTTAGTTATAGGTAGAAGTCGGTTATATTTTTTTAAGTTTTATTAGTTAATCTTTTTGTTTTTTTCTAATGTATTTATTTCAAACTCATTTGAATGATATTCCTGGTAAACAATCGTTTTTACTATTCATTCGTTCAATTTACCAATTGTACAGATTATAGCTATGCCTCTGTAATTCTTACAAACTTCCTTGTTTATTATTCAGTAGTCTTGCCAATTTTCTGGCGGAATGGGGTTTATTACTGTTTCTTCCTTCCCTTCCACTCTAATGTTTTTTTTTGTATATCTCCACAATTCTCCAGATTGTCGGCTTCTGAAGTAACTGTCTAATTTCCGACATTTACTATCTCAATCTTGGTTCTTCGTTTCTGCCATAGCGGATTTGTCTGCTAGAACTTGTTCATATCCTTTCTTATAGTTGATTTTTTATTTTTGGTGTTTCTATTTCTTCATCTTTTGTGGACTATCATTCAACCAACAATTATGGTTGTTCTCTTAACCGTTTTATGTTTCTCAATTATTTTATTTCTACACCGAATTTTCCAACAACAAGAAAATCTGTAATTTTAATTAAATATTGGTACCTGAAATTAACACAATGGTTTTGTCAACAAACTTTATGCTTTATTATTCCATAATAAATGAGGGAACGCGTTGAGGTTCAATTATTTACTATAAGGGCTCTTAAACTGTATAGCTTATAATTGCAAAAAAATATAAGTTTGTATTCTCTTGACAAGACATTTCATATGATGCGCTTAAAACAACGATTATTTTTATTTACATTTATATTTCTTATGTTTATGTACCCTCCAGGGTTTTCGCAGATCTTTTCTTGTAAATTTGTAGATGCGAGATGTAACACCAACAAATTTACTGTTATGTACCAAATACATAAATACGAGGGCTGCCTTTTATATTTCGGGATTAGAGAACAAAAACAAATAATAATCATCGAAAAATGCTTGATTGTTTTTCAAATTAATCCCCATGAAGATCTATACACTTTTGCATGCGTTTGAACCAATTGTCGAAGCACTTTTTCCACTCTGATTGAGGTATCTCCAAAACATGAATTCTAAACGTAGCAACCGCTTCTTCAGGTGTCGAAAAACGTTGACCTCTCAGTTTGTTTTTTACGTACGGGAATAAAAAGAAGTCATTTGGTGAAAAGTCAGAACTATACGGCGGATGACTCATCAAATCGATGTTTTGAGTGGTCAAAAATGCAGTTGTTTGAGCCGATTTGTGAGAGCTCGCATTGTTGTGGTGAAGAGTGATCCGTCTTCGGCGGTTGGTTTTCCTCATTTCTTGGAAGACAACTGGCAAAAAAATGGTTGTGTACTACTCAGAATTGACTGTTCTGCGTTGTTCAAGTGGTACGGTTGCGACATGTCCAGATTTTCCGAAAAAACAGGCGATCATTTGCTTGGAAGTGCTTCGTGCGCGAACAACTTTTGTTGGATTCGGCTCATCTTGAAACACCCATACAGTCGACTGCTGTTTACTTTCGGACTCATACGCGTAAGTCCACGTTTCATCACCTGTCACTATATCATAATCGTGTTTTGAGCACCCCGATCGTATTTTTTGAGCTTTTCTTTCGACCAATCGACACCAGCCTTTTTTGAACGATTGACAAATTGTGTGGGATCCATCGCGAACAATTTTTTTTGAAATGCAAATGTTTATGCAATATTTAATGTATGCTGGTCCCACTAATGTGTAAGGTTGACTCAATCTCACGATAGATCACATGACGATCTTGCAATATCAGTTCGCGCACAGCATCAATGGTTTCTGCAACAACAACTGTTTTTGGACGACCTTCACGAAATTCGTCTTGGAGTGAACTACGACCTCGAATGAATTCACCATACCATCGATAAACAGTGGTCCTTGACGGAGTTTCATCGCCAAAAATTAAATTAAATTCATCCATGCACTCTTGCTGACTTAATCCACGTCGAAAATTGTACGAAATAATCGCACGAAAATGTTCACGATTTAATTCCATTTTTTGGCCGAGATGAATCCTTTAAGTTATTGTAAACAACACATAGCGCTCGTATGTCAAAACGTTCTGAGTACGTATAACCTCAAAAATGTAAAACTTTACCATAGTGCTGTCAGTCGTCAGATTGCGACACTATGGTTGTCCAATCCCGAAGTATAAAAGGCCTCGTAACTGTTGGAGAGGACATTCTATTGTGGGAAGCGCAACTGATGAAGGTTCCCAACCAGAAACAATATGTATCATATATATTGTCTTGCGTACAAAAGAATGACACCTCGGAGAGTGTATTCTTTTCTTGTAAATTTTGAAAAAGTTACTATTTCGAAATTAATGCGAGAATATCACGTTCAGAAACATTTGGTGGCTTGTTTGTTGTGTAGATGACTTCTTCCTCTTACTTTTGTCTTTGCATTTAGGTAAGTACTGAATCAGTATTTTCTTGATCCTTATTTCATTTACTATTTTTTAAATTGTTTTGGTCTAAGAATTTAGTTTAAAATATATAGCCTATGTTTCAAAAAATCGGTAAAATAATTTGCCTATAAGTTTACTCCTTTTTAGTCGATATCAGTACTTGTTAGTTGACGTACAAATTTTCCTAATAACCTGGAACGTATCTTCCAGAATACCTTCTTTTCATATAGTCTTACACAAGTCGAGATAAATCCAATCAAAGCTTTTTTATCACATTTCTATTTTTATATATTTTAGTAATCATGTTTTAAAATTTTAATGTAAAATTAGTATTACAAAAGACAGTTGGCCTTAGCCCAATCATTTATTTGAATCCGGACTATTTCCGCTCAACTTTCTCCCCCCCCCCTTCCTCGGCCCAGTCTTCTATAATTGCATTAAAGATAACGTACAAATCGGCTGAGAGAGGACTCATCCGGTAATAATCGAATGTGAATTATGCTAATTGACTATCCTTGAAGAGCAGCGGCGAGACTTGGAACTGCACATCGTTCATCGTTGATTCCGCCTGATAAACATGTAAGTTAATTGATTGTCTTTAAGTCCGATTTGCTTGAAAATGAATTGTTTCCTTGTTTGTAGTTCAGGTGAAATGTGTAAACCTCACCAGCATACTTGATCTGGCAAAACTTAGAAATTTTTCAAAGAATTATTTCCATAAATTAAACTAAAACGTTGTAGAAGAGGGTCTTAATATTTCATATATTTTAGTCTTTGATGCCACATTACAATTCGAAATCAAATAAATAGATAGCTTTTTTAAAATTAACCTAATTTAATGCATAATATTAATAATGACTCTAAAATGTAAAAAATCATTCAATTGGATATTTTAAGATATAAACATTATACACTGAGGACGACTGGGTTGGAACAAATTCATTTAAAATTCAGGTGTTTTTTTTGTAAAAGCGCTCGGACACGTCGGTTTTTTTGGACTGCGGTTTTTTATACAGGGTGGGCAAGAAATAAATAGCGACCATCAACTTCATTTTTTTAAATGGAAACACTTGTTTTTTATTTTATTTTTGAATTCTGCGTTGAATTCTAAGTATTTTTCATGAACAATGTCCTATACCGAATATTAACAGTTATTAAAAAATACATTTCTTTCTAAAATTAAGAAAACAACCTTAAAAATAAGGTGTTTGTTGGTTTGAACCTACTTATTTACGTCTGGTTTTTATGATTGTTGGCGGTAATTTAGTCGCATGAATAGAAACCCTTTTTTTAATGCTGGAGTTTTTAACACTTGTTTATTTCCATAGAAACTGTACTATAATTTTACTTGAAATAAGTAGTTGTCAAGTGCAGTTGCAAAGTTTCAAAGTATGGCGCGCTTAACTGAAAAGCAGCGAAAAGAAATTTTGACGATGGTGTTTAATATGAAGTACCCGGAGCGGCCTATTACACGATCGGTAGTTAGTAAAATAAAAAAAAGTTGAATTTGGAAACGTTAGAAACAATTACAAAACCAAACATCTTCCAGAAGATACACAATTAAATGTTTTGTTCGATTTACAAGAAAATCCTCACAAATCCACTAGACAAATAGTCGCAGAACAGTCAATAAGTAAATATTCTGTTCTAAAATTACATAGACATAAATGGCACCAATTACTTCTAATATGATCACTGTGATTGAAGGTTATTTTTCAGAAGAAAATTGATATTAACTCACTGCAATACGTTGTGCTAGACATAATGTCATTCAGAAATAAAGTAAATAATTATAAAAAATTAACTAACATTCCCGTCCTTTCCCCAATACAAATAATATGTATACTCTCCTCGAGGTGTCAGTCCTCTGTAGGCAAGGCAATATATATTGTTTCTGGTAAGGGAACCTTCATCAGTCGCGCTTCTCACAATTGAATGTCCTCTTGAACACTTCTTTATGTATTTGATACATTTCGTTAAATTTGAAGACGTATTAATACTAACCATTTGTTTGAAGACAGTAGAATATATATTAACTAATAGTGATAATAGATATTGCGGTTTTCTCGTTTTCGACATTAATTTTTTAGATGTACTGTTTGTTATTGCCAGTTTAAACATTTTTAGTGTTTCTGGATTTTTAAATTTTTTTACATTTTTACATTTTCGAGTTCTCTGACATGTTGACAGTTACAATATTGACATTTTCGACATTTTTTGAAACATGCGATTTTTGACATTTTTTGACATTTATGTGATTTTTGACATTTTTGCCATTTTTGACATCTGTGACTTTTATGACATTTCTGAGATTTTTTACTTTTTTTACATTCTGAAATTTTTGACATTTCAGAAGTTATTTTGTCTATTCATTGGGTTTTCTCTCCTCCAAAATTTTTTCCTGTAACAGATAAGTATCTAAAAAATTGTATATGTAGAACAAAGTGTAGTAAGGCAATTTCGTAAAATTGCCCGGATTACTGGCTGTCTGTACAGAGATTCTTCCTCATAGTTTTTCTGTCTATAAAATGATCAACCAGTATTCCTGTATATAAGTAATGTATTGTATATTGTGTAATACTTATCTGTGTATGGAGACGTTTCAACTCCGAGTCTGGTGTCGTTGTCAATTTGTTTGTTTTGTTTGTTTGACAATTGTCAGTGTCAATTTTTTGGACAAACAACAAATTCAAAATCAAAGCGAAAATTTTTTAGAAAAAAAAACAACTGTTCTGATGATAATAAATTCAACAAAGAAAAAATAATTATAAAGAATGTTCTCACTGGAAACAATTACCCCACAAAATTTATCAACAAAGAATTAAACAGACTTGAACTGAAAACAAACATTCCGAATCAACCCAGAACTTCTCTTAACCCTACTACTACTCAAGACAACAACATTACAGTTACAACTATGCCATATATACAGGGTCTGTCAGAAAGATTGAAAAGAGTGGGCAACAGATTTAATGTTAAAACAACATTCCAAACAAGAAATACACTTAAATCTTTAATATCGAAAACAAAACCAACAAACAAAACCCAGAACTCAAAAAACTGCATATATAAGATTCCTTGCGAATGCAATAAATTTTATATTGGAGAAACATCGAGACCATTAAACGTACGAATAAATGAACACAAGAATTACATAACGAAACGACAATTTGAAAAATCAAAAATTTGTGAACATGCTTGGGACCTAAGCCATAAAATACAATTTGACAATTCAACTATACTTCACAAAGAACAACATAACACAAAACGAAAAATAAAAGAGTCTGCCTTAATTCTTTTGAATGAAGACGATTTAATCGCTTCTACTTCTGTAGAATTTAATCGTATCTGGTTACCGACAATTAAGGAAGAAATTATTAATGGTAACCTCCTTTTGAACAACCCAATATCGGGATAGTTCATAAGGTTTTTCCTAGGTTTTCCCTTATGACGTTAATGGATCACTGAAACAATAGAATTCTTTGATCGCATTTTTGGCGAATGCGCTATCTTATAACAAAGTCGTACCTAGGAACGCCACATTTAAATTCTAAAGACAACTCTTTCAAATTCTTCTAATTTGAAAGCTGGTTAACTATAATTCATGATCTTTAGAATTTTTTGTGCTACCTGTATATCTAAAAACAACAAATTTTCTAATGTCAATTTTAAATGTCAAATCAAATTTTCATTTTGCAATCACATCAATAAATATAAAGCCATTGACAACGAAGTCAGAGTAGACTTTGAAACGTTTGGTATTCCTGCAATATACGTAGTTTTATTTCTATTGTGGTGTTATTCCCCAAAGAAACATATAAGTTATAAAGTTCATTTAGTTTAGGAATTTACTGAAGATGATTTGGACCGGAGCGTAGAATTTTGCGAAATAATGATGGATAGATGCAGTGCCAACCCGCACTGTGCAAATAAGATAATTTTTCTGACAAGGCAACATTTTGTTTAAATGGTTCAGAAAACAGGCAAAATTTTCGATATTGTGCATCACAAAACCCACATTGGATTATGGAAAGTCATACACAGTTTTCCAAGAAAGTTAATCTTATGGGCCGCAATTGTGGGTACTTCAATTGTGAGTCCTTTTTTTATTGAGGAAACACTTAACTCGGAAAAGTATTTAGACCTATTACAAAATGACATAAGACCCTGTTTAACAGAACTTTTCCAGAATGGTGAAACCCCCAATATACTGGCAGATTCGGTATGGTTTCAACAGGATGGAGCACCCCCGCACTATTTGCGAACAGTGCAAGATTGTCTTAACAATACTTTCCCAATTAGATCGATCGGAAGGAGAGGTAATATCGAATGGCCAGCTACGTCCCCAAATCTTGGCCCGTTAAATTTTTAACTTTAGGGTTACGTGAAATCGGAAGTCTACTTCAATAAGCCGGAAAGTATTGAGGAATTAAAGAATAGAATTAGGGCCGAAATACAGCGAGTCCTGCCACAAACGCTAAATGAAGTGTTACGAGAACTTGAAAACCGTCTTAAGTAGTGTCAGGAGTTAGTGGTCAACAATTTGAACATTTAATTTAATATGTTGATGTTTTATTTTCATTCAATTTTGAAATAAATGTGATTTTTTTAATAACTGTTAATTTTCGGCATAGATCATTGTACATGAAAAATACTTAGAATTCAATGCAGAAATCAAAAATAAAATAAGAAACAAATGTTTGTATTTGAAAAAATGAAGTTGATGGTCGCAATTTCTTTCTGGCCCACCCTGAATAAATGAGTTTATCATCACAAAAACCGCAATTAAAAAAAAACCGACGTGTCCAAGCGTTTTTCTAGTAAACCAACACCTAAATGTTAATTGAATTTATTCAAATCAACTCGTCCTCACTGTATGTTTCATTAAACTATATTTGAAATTGGTGCAAAACCTGGGAAAGCATTTCTTTTACATAAGGAATATAAACAGCTTTACCAATTTGGTGAATTTATAAAGCTATTTCAGTTATTAATTAATAAAGCTATTTACAGATAGATCATACAATATCTAATTGAATTTCTTTTTTATTTCTAGTGTCATTATTGTCTTAATGTTTATTTATTAACGTGTTTTATAACTATTTCCGATGTTGACAAAATACGATTGGACAAAATTCATACTTCGTATACAATGTTAAAAAGTGACATTTGATGTTAGGGTTAAGGCCATGCCGTGCTCTCCAATTTCGTAATTTTCATTTTTCCCTCTTCTGAGATTTGCGTCGCCCAATATAATTTTTTCATCTATATTATCCTGAAACATCTTACAATAAAGTAGGTAGCACTATCGACCACTTGCAAACTGTTGAACAGTAATTGAAAACAATACAAGGTTCCTTGGACTTTGACATTTAGCATTGAGACCTGACCCTTCCTGGATTCACTGGAAGATCCCAGAATACACCCGCCACATACTACCATCTTTAAAGGTCTGGGGACACCAGCGATATACCGACGAGCCTAAAACGTAAACTAAGAGAGGTGTATATTACCAGTGGCTACATATGCATTGGAAACGATAGCCTTGATAAGAAAAACGATTCAACAACTAGGCGTAACCCAACATCTTCATCTGCTCCAAAGACAGTTGGCTCCTCTTCTTGATTTGAAGAAGGATAAAGGAATAGGTATGGAAGGGAAATTTGGGATAAGAGAATGGTTCCCACGTGGGCAGGAAAGCATCTTTCAGTTAACCATTGGGATTATATTTCAGTATCTACCAATTCCTAAATTTCTGTATAGATTTAGCGGCACAAATATAGCTAATGTCAGTTGTGATAGGTTTTGCCTTATGGCATAAAACACAATACTGGTTCATTAATTTTCTATTGTCAGTACTAATAACATGTGGAAAATTGTTTTCAAAAATCAGTCTGTGTGCAATACCTATTTGATTCATTTTTTTTTCTTCAGCGACAATTGTAACCCTACAACAGTTTACTATTTGTTAAGATATACACTAAATTACACCAATGTCACTAAGTCAGATTATTTTTTACAATATTGGCAATTTCTTTCAACTTCATCATTTTCGCAATATCTCCTGCTGCGATAAGTAAAAGTTGGTGGTCGAACAAAACACAGACGCGATCATGATCATAGCCTGCCCGTACCAATACCGTTCGCTTGCTGCTTGCTTTGCTTGTTCAGTTAGCAGAAAAAATTCATGCACAGATCTTCGTCTTCTTCCGATTCAACGCGGCGCTTACATTGCAGGAAACAAACGAGAATCTGGCTGCAGAGAGGCGCCTATGAGAGAAGACAAACGGCTGGCGCCGTTCAGGTGATATTTTGCAGATATTTTGGTATGAGATCATTACCTGAAATTGATTATACGGAAGCAGCCACTAATGCTATTAGATGTAATATTAAAATGGCACCTGTATATTATTATTAAGTTTGTACCTGTGTTTGATATAAATTAGAATATTTTGTAATGGTGGTTGTCATTTAAAAATTATAGTCTATTATAGTCTAAATATATAGTTTGTACAAAATTATCTGAACTGGTTTTTCTCTCAAATTTTAACGATATAGTAATGATACCATTCGAAGAATTAGAGGTTGTGAAAAATATTATAATTTCCAGAATACCGAAAGTAATTGTAAATTACTTTAGTTAATATTAATATTTCTGTATTCAAATTTTACACGGGTTAAAAAGCAAAATTCTTCTTTTTGTAGTAGTCCTAACTAATATTATAAATACGAAAGTGAGTTTGTTTGTTACGCTTTTAAGTCTAAAGCGCTGAATGGATTATGATGAATTTTGGTGCAGTGAAAGATGTGTCCCTGGGAAATGTAATCGGCTTGTTCTCGCGACAACCCTATAGGGGGTGGAGTGAAGGAGGGGTTACATTTTTAGGAACATTTTATTGCATAATATCTATTGTATAATATAATAATTACTCCCCTCCCTCTCTCTGTTATCAGCACTCTTCTCTCGGCGCCCCACTTTTCACATTCCCATATTCTCATTTTCAGCAAATAGAATTTAAATGCTCCATGTCCAGTTAAAAACTGAATTAACCCATAATTCAACTCCCTAAAGCTACAACTCATCCATTCCTTTATCCTTCATCTCAGTAGTTTGGTCTCCTGATCTTTTTTCCACATTTGCATCCCATTTACTCTGCCATAACTCTATGGTCATTTCTCTCATCCTTCCCTCTCCATATACACCTTGCACTCTCGCTCTCTCTTCAACCAAAAGTTTAATAGGTACCTCCCCAGGAACCACATACAACCCTTTCTTATCTACTGTCCTATATGCACATGCTACCCTTAGGAGAAAACGGTTACGTTTTCTCCATGAGTCTGCGATAGGTCTTCATCATTATCGCTCTGTGACATATAGGAGCCCCTATACAACAAAACGGGCTTCACCATCTCATACCACAGCCTCCTTTAGGCCGTTCGTTTGGGTGTAGCCTAGCCAGCGCTGCACCCATTTTTGCGGCTTTCGTCGTGACAAATCTGACATGATGTTTAAAAATCAGTTCGTCATCTAAAATAACTCCCAGATAGCTGCCCTCTGACTTTTCAAGATTACCTCATTTTCGACGTTCGAGACCCAATCACGTTTGGGACTAGCCTAGACAGAGCTATACCAATTTTAGAGGCTTTCGTCGTGATAAACTTGGTTAAAAATCAGTTTGTCATCTAAAACAATTCCCAGATACTTGACTGTTTTACCTATCTCCCCTTTTGCCCACGGACCTTTCAAGGTTACCGCCACCTTCTTTTCCTCCACAATTTCTAGGCGATTGCTGTGCATCCGCCCGAGTATCTTATGAATCGTCTCGTCTCCGTTCTCCCTCAGCTCCGCCTTGCTCCTTGCTCTCACCACCACTGACAAATCATCTGCATAGGCCAGCGTCTGACATCCCTCTGGCAACGTTATACGTAGTATCGGATCATATAATACGTTCCATAGGGTCGGCCTTAGCACTGAACCATGAGGTACACCCCGTGTCGACTCCTTCTCCCTATCTCCCACTTTGATCTTCCTCCTTATAAAATAATGTGTTATAATGTTCTGGAGATATCGACTGTAACACACTACAGGTTTAATTTAAAAAATATTTTTTCAAATTGTGAAAAGTTAGAAAAATTGTTTTTTATTTTAGTCCCTAGCTTATGAAAGGTTGAGTAAAGGAGTAAACAAACCTACCTGAATAAACTTAATGTGAAGAATTTGTATCTACATCCAAAAAATTCAAAATTAACCATCACAGTTAAACAACCAGATTTGTATTTAACATTAATAAAGTGTTAAGTCAATAAAATACCTTGTACATAGATAAAAATAATTTACAAGCAAAATTTTATTTGCACTTTTTTTTTCAGTTACTCTTTCGGTATAGTTAATTGGTGCAAAACTGACACTGAACAATTACAACAAAAAGTTCGAGTTTTACTAACAAAAGCTCAAAATCACCATCCAAAGAGCTCTGTCGAACGTACAACTTTGCGACGGTATGAAGGAGGAAGAGGATTGACAGATATCAGCAAACTATTAGATTAATTTCTATTTTGCCTAGTCATTTCCATAAACTCTCAGAATTTTCTGATCTACTAGAGTCATATGCCAGGGTGATGACTCAATTCCACTGTGACTGACAGACCAGTAAGTCCAATTCAGTCCTCTGATCAGAAACTGCTGAAATGGAAACAGAAGCCCCTTCATGGAAGACATATAAATGATGTCAACCAAGATTATGTCGACAGTGCAGCGTCATTTGTTTCCTGGAAATGAAGGCTTTATATTGACAATCCAAGATCAAGTAGTTCCAACTAAGAACTAGCTAAAGGACATCGTTAAAGACCCTTCTATTAACAACGACAGATGCAGGTTGCCAAACATCTGAATCTATCCAGCATATCACAAGAGGTTGTCAAGCGTTCGCTGCAATTGAATACAAAGAATGACAAGATGCTGTGTCAAAAATACTGCACCAGTAACTAGCACTGAAACTTGAACTATCACAGTCGGTGAGATTACCGTACTATAAATACAAACCAGAATCTGTTTTAGAAAATAACAACTACAAGCTGTACAGGGACCACACGATACTGACTGATCGGACTGTTGCTCACAATAGACCAGATATAGTTTTAGGTGCTAAAGTCTCTCGGAAAACAACTTTAATTGACATAGCAATTTCTAACAACAAAAATATAAATATCAAAAAATATTTCTAGTTGTTTGGCGTATTCGTGGTTGTAAATGTTTTATATTTGCATGAGCAAGTCAAGTATGCTTTACGTTTTAAGTATTCCAACAAGAAAAATCGAGAGGATTTAAGTCGTACGGGCTGGCTGGCTCTTCTACCTATCCTATTTGGAAAAATTCCATCTAAACAAATAAGATTTACAAACTTCGCCCTCTCTTGACATTATATTGCACAAGACAAATCCATTTTTTTTTCAGTAATATATCAGTAATACATATACCGAAAGTTCGGACAAATCTGATAAATTTCTTTTGAAAATATTTATTGCAGCAAATTTTGTATAGAATAACAATTTAAATTTTTGCTAATCTGGGGGTCGATTTTATCGATTGTCTAAACAATTTCCAGATTTTACCGTAGAGTATGTAGTCAGAATGTTTCTTCTAAAGCAGTGCGATATTTTAACGGAGTTTGCATACCAAATTGGGGCCGAAGATCACAATCCTATTTAGAATCCAAAAACATTAGTCATCACGTCGAATAATACATTCATCAGACAATCATGAAAAATCCGGCAAACCGAGTGGATTAATTCATCTCTGTTAAATCACGAGACAGGTCATGATACTAAAACGCAGAATGTCTGTCTATGCATTGTTAAAAAGTAATTCAAATACATTCCACGGTACGGCAAAAGCGACCAACTTTTGTGACAACAATGGCATTCTTTGATATCAGTGCTCGCCCCACCAGACATGTATATACGAATGGTTTTTCCTTTCGATCAATCGTTTGCCGTTGCCGAAACGAATACCATTTTATTCAGACATCATTCAAGAAGATTGACTCGTTTTAGGTGTTTTGACATTTCATTTTGAATGCATAGGAATTGGAATTTACTTGAAATCTGTATGCGTAATGCGTTACATTGCAATGCGTTGCAGACATCGATGGAAACATCGGGGTTGATGAAGGACGTGAATAAAGGTGCATTGATTCTTGTTTTTACGCGATACGAGACTAGATAAATTAAGTAATTTCTAAAAGATTATTGAGGAGGTCTTGAATTATTTTGACTGTTCATTGGATTTTCTCTTCTCAAAATTTTTCCTGCAACAGATAAGTATTTAAAATTGTATATGCAGATCAAAGTGTAGTAAGTTAATTTCATAAAATTGCCCGGATTACTGTCTGTCTACAGAGATTCTTCCTGTTGTTAGTTTTTCTGAGTATTCCTGTATATAAGTAATATATTGTATACTGTGTTATACTTATATGTGTTTAGAGAAGTTTCAACTCCGAGTCTGGAGTCGTTGTCAATCGTTTAGTGTTGAAATCGATGTTTTTTCTCTCTAGAATGTTGAATTTGTTGTTTGTCAAATTTGACACTGACAATTTGTCGTTTGGCGATCACCTGATGTTGAGGTTACTGTTTTTCTGCTCTGCTAGTAATAGATTTCTCCAGTCTAATGAAGGTCAGTTGAAGATGTCCCGATTTCCGTGTCGTTTATCATCATACAGCAAGCTTCTTTAAGTTTTCTGTTTTTTTTTTTTAATTTTTCCACTCTTAACAAAACCTTTGTTTTATCCCAGTCTATCCTATGATTGCCGGTACATGATTGGCCAAATTTGATTTGTCCACATGTCTTCTGGAAATATTATATTGATATTCCTTACCTTTAGAGGTAAGGAAAAAAGTACATCAATATTCCCCCTAATGTTTTTATTCAATGGCGTCTAGGTCAGACACAGAAGAAACTGTGAAATAAGGCACAAGTTCCAGTGGAGCCTGCATTGAATAGGAAACAAGTTGGCTTCAAAAGCGGATTAGGTCCTCGCTTTAATCACCCATATAGAGCCAAACTTCCAAAAGGGGCTAAAGACATGCCTATGACACTGTCTGGAAGAAGGGCATTGTGTACAAGCTGTTACAGATGACCATTATACACAAATACCAATTCTAGTGCAAAATATGCCCAAAAACTCAAGAATCAGAGTACCTCTTAAGAACAGAAAAAGTAGCAAACGTACGGGAAAAATGCCCCCTCCCAGATGGATCCATGCTGGCTGTGGATGGCGCCTTTGCTGTTCAATAGCTATACAAAAGATATACCACAAACTGCAGATAAAAAAATTATATACGCAGATGACCTAACCTTATGCACACAAACAAAGAACTTCGAGGATGGAGAGACACTACTCAACAAAGACCTGGAAGCTTTCCATCACTACTATAGAACATGGCACCTGTAACCTAACGCACGCAAGTCTGAGTCCAGCGTTTCCCACCTGTCAAATAAATGTGCTGGTAGGGAGTTGAACCTTAACATGGTCGCGGAAGAAATTAATCACAACCCTTTCTCCAAATGCCTTGGTGTGACTATTGATAGATCTTTAATTTATGAGAAGCACCTAACTAAAATGGCCCAAAACTGAAAATGAGAAATAATCTGCTCCATAACATGGCTCCGATCTTCATGGGGGCCTTGTGCAGCCATACTTATAACTTCTAATTATAAATCACTAGTTCCATTATACTATAGCATCAGCTTTGCTAGTACATTTGTAGTAATCAAAAATAAAATTCACCTCAGTGTGAGATCTGAAATAAGAACAAATACATTTATTGTACGTTTACATTAGTTTTTACTCTCCGCAGTTTTTTTCCTACAACAGACAAGTATTTGAAATTTGTATATGGGGATTAAGTTCATAAAATTGTCCGGTTTGCTGGTTGTCTGTACAGAATTTCTTCCTGGAAGATATTCTGAGAGAAAGGCAGGTCTACAATATGATCAACCAGTCAAATATTATTGAATTAAATGTATAAAAATTCGACTGGCAAGAGTTGGTCATTTCATTCTTCGCAAACTGTGCTCTTTCGACAATATATTTCATGAATTTTTATAAAATTTCAAGTGTTGTACTTGGATTTCCTTAATGTTTTGCAGTTGAGGAATGGTCCCAATGACGAATACTAACAACTAGCGCCAAAGAAAAAAGTCAAAAGCGGTTAGATCCAGCTAACGTAACAGCCATCCCTCCTAAGAGAAAAATAGTGTTCACTTTACATTGTTGTAATAAAATTTGTAGATTACTTGCCATCGCATGCCACAAAATATTCTGCATCATAGTGTGGCAAGGGACAGTACTGATGGTAACTTCAACACGGATGTGTTTTCAAAAAATACGATTCAGTGATCATTTCGGGCTTTATACTTCAGTGAATGGGTAGGTTTATCTCGACAGGTTGGACATTTCTGGTAATATGCTAGTTACTGAAGCTATGGGAAAATTGATGAGGTCGAAATATATTTTTAACAAGATGTAGCTCCTACTTACTATATTCTCCCTGCACTGCAATGGATTGAGAATAATTTGCCGTTCAAGAGACATTGGGAAGAATACTTTTAGGATGGTTAGCTAGATCGCCTGCTGTGGCACCATAAGACTTTTTTCTGTTAGGTCACTTTTTATACTCTTTAACGGACTCAAAATGGTGTTTACCGAAGTTTGCCTGGTGAATGAACAATTGGGATATCATTGTGTGACCCATAACGTCCAATGTTTTGAGAATTAATAAAATTAACATCTCAATTAAATTTATTTTTACTGGAGGTATTTTTGAAATATTTATTGTTACTATTACAAAATCATTTGAGTAAAGATGACAATGCATTAAGGGTTTGGGAAAATTTCAGAGCATAACTTAAAAAAATACCATTTAAGATTCCCAAGATCCAGAGATGAGAGACGAACAGGAGTTGAAGCAATTGTGCTTCAAAGGTGCTACTTTCGAAATATGATTTTTATGAATTACACACAGTCTACTTTTATATGAAGAGAGAAGAAACAAGTATAATGTATTTCAAACTAAATCATTCGATATACTTTGTTGCAGATGTCTAAGATATTTCTGTCAACGAAATTTGGAAGGCTCGGGCAAAATTAGAATTATAAGGTATATTAATGAATATCTGCGATTTCCGCTTCTTTCTTTACAAAAAAATTCCGCATCCACTAATCCTGATCTAATGTCCCTCACACCCGATGGTCACTCTTCCAGCAATTACGTTTCAGTAGAATCCATTAATGCTTGTCAATGTCTAGACGACTTCTTAAGAGAACTACAAGCCATATCGAAGCGTTTGGTCAGGGCGGTCGATAAAACCTTTTGTCATTTCTGTGGTGTCACCGCAACATAAAAAACTGATTTATTGTGAAAAAATATAACGGGCGGCTTTATGCGCCTCTATTCATACGAGGTGACATTGTAACTTGGAACGGCCTTAATGGATTCGAGGCAACAACTGTGAAATGTGCAAGGAACCAATCGAAGGTGGCTTTGGAGAAACATTTAGAGTCTTCTATACAGATTGTTTTGTTATCAAAATTGCGTTATGTATTTTTTGGGATGCAAAAATGTTATTGACTAAACAAAATTAAAATATTATATTCATGGTCAATTCTATTGGTAGAATATAACTTTAAACTACCACTTTACTGGTCATAAAGCAACTTTGAGTAAAATTTGACAAGGATCAGTAATATTTCATGTTCTATATTCAGATTTGCTGTTTATAATTTACATATACTTTTCAGAAAGTCGTTATTTTTATCAGATTTCTGCGTAATTTTTTAATAATTAGTTCAACGCTTACTCGAAAACTAAATTGGATAGTTGAAACTATGTTCTATTAAGAAATGGCTTATCTTTGTTTCAATGACGTTTCATATACATTTTTAGAAAACTGGAAATACCTTATTTTACCATACAATTTGGCGAAGGTGCGAGTACTAAATGAAAGAAAATATCTTTGTTCAAAATCCGGGGTGAAATTAATTGAAAATAAATTGGAATTATATCACAATAAACGTCAACTCACCTGTGGACTTTTTTCACAATTCTAATCTATATATAAATGGGCAAAGACAAAACGGTTAGGTACCATTTTCTACTCTGTTCGCGAAAGCAGAAAGCTACGAGAATTATGCGAACCGACCTTGTTTCATTTCAGTACGACAACGATCGCTGGGATATAAAAAAAAGCTAGAAGGTTCGGACGGGAGAAAAACTTATCTCGATCATAACTCGATATCTGTAAAATTGACACTGGATTATACTAGAGAATTCGACGCTGAATTTAAAAGGAGGACCCATCCTCGCAGCAGTTAGTTAGAAAGGACGACGAGCGTATTCGTAATGATATTGTGAATCAGCTTTTCTGTATAATTTGATGTAAATAAAGTTCTAAAAAAGTGAAAGTGAATATTAGTTTTAGAATTTTAAATTGAACCCACGGACTTTACAACATTATTTTTGTCAAACCTCGTATACAGATTAAAAAAAGGCATGTGATTATTTCTGTTTATATGCGGACAAACTGAGAACCCGCGTCTTCAAATCGACTATCATTTATTTTATTTTAACTCCAATTTCAAGTAATGTCATCCCAAATTTCGAACATCGGTAATTTCTTTTATTTAACAGTCTCGCCTTCGCTAAATTCTATAGTAAAATAATATTAGTCGATTTTTTGAAAATCTTTACATACAATTCAAAAAAATGGGACCACTTTGACATCGTTTTTATTAGAATCCAATTAAAACTATTAGTTGAGCGATTTTTTAAACACTTGAAAAGAGAACCTTTAGAGAGACGAATTCAGATGCACCTACTTTTTTGAGGTCGGTTAAAAATAAGTAATAATAACATGCTTTATACTGGAAAGTTTAATTTTGAATAGTCCACCGGGTCTCTTTCTAATATACTTACATCAGCTCTAAACAACTTTTTCACCTACAAATTATACCCACTGACAAAGAACCCAGAACCCAAACACCCAGAAGAAGAAGTTCAAATTTAATACAGTTTTGGTAAAACATAGATGTTATAATAGAAGTAAAGTAAAAGTAAAAAATACCAAGGAGTATTTTTATTAAGTTTCTTAGTAATAAATACTAAATACTAGCGACCTTGGGATTGTTCGGGGATCTGGGCGGCCATGGCAACAGATTCATATGGGTCTCTACAAGAAAGTTTGAACTAACTCGAGCATCATGGGGCCGAGCATAACCTTGTTAAAATATGGTTTTCATGAGCCGAGTAAAGTAAGGGAGTACATACGGCTCCACTACTTCCTGAAGATAACGTTACTCTGTCATGTCTAGAACAAAGACTAAAGGTGACCTACTTCCACACGCAATAGTACCCCATACCATAACGGCTACTATTCGCTGTACATGTCGTTTAACATTAAATTGAGGTTGACGTCTTTCTCCTCGACGTCGTCTAATTGTTCTTCGGCCATCATGTCCACCCAACCAGAATCGAAATTCGTCAGAGAAGATGACCTGATGCCATTCCATATTCCAATGTTGTCGTTCTCCGCACCACTGTAGTCGTTCACGTCGCTGCTCAGCAGTCAGAGTTAGCACAAGATGGGATCGAAAATGTTGCAGTACAAATGACCTTATACGGCGGTAAACCGTTCGGACACTTACAAGTTGGCCTTGTTCTCCTAACAATTCATAATCCAAATTTCTAGTTGTCCAAAATCGGTCTCTTAAGGCCATAGATATCTAGACGTCGATATTGAACTTCATTTGTGCCTCTTCGACTTTCGGAGCCTATTCTTCTATGATTTGGGGTATTATCAAACCACACTTGACAATATCTTATAACAGTAGTTGGAATTCTGTTTTGCTATTACTAAACATCGATTTTGGATCCCACCAAACACTTGCTTTTTTGTTGATAAAAAAACATTTACCAAACTTTACCAAATTTTGATCAATTACTCCTTAGCATCTATGTTTTACCAAAACAATATTAAATTTAAACATCTCCTTCTGGGTGTTGCGATTTCTTTGTCAGTGAGTATACTTTCGTTCACTGTTTTCCTAGTTATTTAAATCAGAAGAAGAAAAAACAAGTCTCTATTAAGAGCATTAATCCAACAATAAACCACCTGCAGCGGTAACATCTAATTACGGGCATTTTTCACCTTTGTTTACAATCGCGGGTTTTCATTGCCGTTAATTGTATTTTAGGTCGGTGAAAGAAAAAACACAACTTACTAAATCCCCAAAATCTGTACTAATTAAACTTTGTGCAAATATCCCTTGATCTCTTAATGCAAAGCGTTTTTCTTTGTTTATCGTAGCTTAGTGCCTTTCATTGTCAGTGAGAACAAAAACGAATGAAGCTATTGGAGAATTTTAAATGAAAAAAGCTTGCCAATTATTTGTAATGTATACATTATTCATTAAATTCCTTAAGCAAGAAATTTGCTGACTTTTGTCGAATGAGTTTAATGGATAAAAATCCTATTAGCTGTTTGCTAAATAATCAACATTCAAATTAATCGGTATATTTTTATGTACAGTGTATTCAGATTTCGTTGTTGTTGTACGATATACCTGTCATTATCCGGAAGTAATTCTACTTTAGAAGTCTTTTTCAGTCATTTTCAGCTGTGAAATAATGTATGCCTGGTGAAATGAGAACAACAATTTGTTTTAGATGACTTGCAGTTTTTGTTGCAGAGATGGAATACTGAGCGCACTAATCTCATTCAGCATGGAACACACTTCAAAAGAACATAGTGTCTATGCTGCATAAAAAAGTGATCTAGCAGTGTATCAGTTTTTGGTATGCCCTAGACCAATTGGTAAAATACGGTTGTTACCACCCAGGTTTCTTCTAACTGGAAAACTAAATTACGTCACTACAAATGTCTGCTCGTCAGAGCAGATGACAAACTCACTGCACTAGCGAGATCCGTTATTTGACAATAAAAATCAGATACTGACAAATGGAACTTCAGGGGCCCGATTCTCGAACCATTCAACAGCTCTACCATATGACTTTCGACGTAAGTCGCATGAAAAGTTGAGGTAAATGAAGTTTAACCCATATATTAAACTTCATTTATGTCAGATTTCATACGACATATGTCCGAAGTCGAGTGGTAAACGATTAATCCAGGTCAATTCCATGAAACTTGAGTTATATGAGGCCTTTGCCATATTTGACAGACTACTACCGTCTTGTTTATCTAGACGATATTTCCTTCCTGGGCCACACATTCTAGAAAGATCAGAAGTAACTTAGAACAATTTCATGTTGCCTACCGGGATTGTACAGTACGTAAAGATAAACAAGTGTTTGCTCATAAGAACTGATCATGCAACCCTGATATAGATCTTGGATCCAAACAAAAAGTAGCATGATGAGTGAAAAATTTTGACATTTTTGTTGCTACTAAGATATCAAAGAGACATAACTGGATTATTTCCGGAATCTAAGCTGTTCATCCAATTCGGGATGTTACTGAAAATCTGTTTCGACCGTTGGCAAAATTAACGTAAAGAAACCCTTGCACTCACACTCAGATGGTATGGTGGAAAAGTTGATCAGGATTCCCGCGCAATGTAATTGGTGTCAACAATCTGTAAAAGGGAAACTGTTCGGCAATAAACGCTATTATTATTATATACAACTGCATTTTATTCCAATTATACTTATTCATGTAGTAGTCTTTTCTCCGCAAAACTTCATATAAAAATCAGATTTAATATTTTAATTCTAATTAACTTTGTTTGATAACCATTTTAGATATTTTCAAAAATACAGGTACTTCATTTTTTATTATTAATACTATCGCCTTACCCAAAGGTTACTATGCAAGAACATGTTATTGCATTTTTTATTCGTAATAATACAGGTCATTAAAAATATATGAGACCACTTCAAGATTCATCCTTAACAGAATTTTGTTTAAACTGTCCAAATGCCTTCAACCGGTTTCACATAAAAAAACGAAAATAAAAAATCAAAATCATATACACTGTAACGTATTTATTTACTCTTCGGGTTCTTGGATTTATTTAAAAACACAATTGAACTCACTATAATTTATTTCCACTATTTTAATTTATATTAACACAACTATTTACAATTTATCTTGAACACCTGTTGTTTACTAAATGCTCGTTGAATACTGAATGAATCCTTTCGTCAGCTCTCCGTATTTATATATTTCTTCTCAGAAATCTCTGGATAGATTCTAGATCATTCGATGACATTCTATGAATTTACATACCGCCAAACTCTCCCCTTGAGTAGCCAGACCAACAACATTTTGGATTCCACGAAATATTAGATAAATGCCGAATCCATGAAATATCGGATGAATTCCCGCCATAGTACAGACGAATTGAGGATTTACGTATTTTTTGAACTCGGTTAATACACACTGAAGTTCATTCATTTAGTTTACACAAGTTTGAGATTATTACTTTTTCTAAACTGGGGTGGATAGTGTTAAAAAGGGTATATATTTTTCCACACTGTCAGGAGACTGAAAATTATTTTTAAAGGACCTCCGGTATTTATGAATATTTATATTTCAAATCATAGCTATCTTAATTTTTATTTGATACCCGTGTTATTCTTCAAAATGTTACACTAACGTGAACTAACTGCAAACTGGAATGAATAAATATTTCAAAGATTGTGTTGAACCAACTATACATGTGTGCTTTTTTAAATTCGCGATAATAGCAGTTGACAGTATGCCATCTATTCGGATTCGCTTCGGGAGCAAGGTAATATTTTTGCTTATATTACAATGAGTTTAACATGTTTGCATGCGCCTGTCGTAAACATCATACAATGTAATGTTAAATACCAGACTGCACTATGTAGGTGGGAGACCTATTGAGGATTATTGCATTCGAGGTAGTCCCATGATGAGTAGTTGCGAGTAGTTAGGCTTGCAGTAATCGTACTAAATCGTAAATAAGCCATATTTATAGTAAAAGAAATAAAACTTTAAAATGTGGAAATTGTATCAAGATTTTTTTAATACAAAAGAAATAATTATGGATACAATCAATGTTATCAAAAATCTTAATTTCAAACCTACATTTTTTAAAAGGTATGTGGATGATTGTATTCTTTGCATACCAGTTGATAAATGCTATTATACACTTAGGGAGTTTAATGCCTATCATAACAGAATTAAATTTACAATAGAGACAGAAAACAATAAGAGTATTAATTGCTTGGAAATCAATTTAAAACACAATAATGACGGACATATCATTACCAGCTGGTACACCAAGAATGTGTGGTCAGAACGATATTTGAACTTTAACTCTGTTACACCTACTAGTTATAAAAAAACTGTGGTCATCTCTCTAATTGATAGGGCATTGAAATTTTCACATCCGACTAATAGACAAAAAACATAAGTAAAGTAAAATACACATTAATGAAGAATAACTATCCCCATGCCTTATTTCTACCAATTATAAAAAACAGACTAAATAAGTTGTATAATAGCACAATAAATAAAAACTTAGACACTTCGGATAGTTCAAAATATGTTACCCTGCCTTATATACCACAAATCTCCGGACAGATAAAAAATGCCTGCTACCTCACAACATAAAGGTTGTAGATAAGAGTAATTGTGACAATAAAAGAACGTTTTTCACCAAATTCAAACCCACTGATATATTAAACCAAACTAACACCATATACAAAATAAACTGCTTAGATTGTAATAGTAGCTACATCGGCCACAGTAAACAATACCTTCATAAGAGAATCAACAATCATAAATATAGCTTAAGAAATAACCAAGTGAACAGTACCGCCCTTGCACATCCACCGGTTAATAACAATCACATGTTTGATTTTAATAATATTATAGTTTTGGAAACTGAATCGAACAACTCTAAAAGGCTTGTGAAAGAAGTGATTCACATTAAACAAAACGTTAATTCAATAAACTACCGCAGTGATATAGAAAATCTTAATAGTATTTATCACAGCATAATCTCCGTTTAACTTCTTAGTAGAAATTAAAGCCAACAACTGGTTTAACATTTTTACATGACTCACATCACACATAATAAAGGGTAGTTGCAAATTTTTTCATCTTCTCTGTATATTACTATATGTATTATTTTTAATTGTCACGAGTATAGTCTTGTTTAGTGTTTTTAAAAAGAAATAAATAAAAAGAGCGAATCTTCCTCGAGCTTAGCGTATGCATGTCTTTGAATTGCCATATTGTTGGGCGAAATAATTTTAAAATTGTAATATTTACTGAACATTTTAAGTAAATAGTAAATTATGTTAGTAGTTTTAATAAATATTAATTTGTATAAAAAGTAATTCAAAAAAATATGTCTTTTAGAATATTGATTATCAAAGTATTATTATTATCTGTTGATGGTTAAGTAATAAACCGAAACGAACGTAATAATCAAGAGCATAAGTGTTTGATTGATTGTAACCCAAGATAATAGCATATCGGATTATGGATACATTAGTAACCAAATAATTAAAGATACAGTTTGAACTGATAGTGTCAACTTCTGTATATTAAAAGAAAAAAATGGTCTGAGTTTTAAAATTCAGTTGAATGTCAAATAATTTGTATAGTCAGGTTACGCATAATTTCATCTTCTACGTAATTATGGATGTAACTGAAAAATCTGGATATAGTTTAATTTTTATATATGAAACTACACTTTTAAACAAAATTGTTCACCTAGCCCTTCAACCCCCTGCAGGTAATAACTGCCACTAACAATATGAAAATGTGTAGCTTATCATATTTCCTTTAAAAGCATTTTAAATTCTCTATTTAGCAATACAGGACTTTTCGGTTTTTGAACGTGG
The DNA here is from genome assembly GCA_034190945.1 of Octodonta nipae. Classification (NCBI taxonomy): domain Eukaryota; kingdom Metazoa; phylum Arthropoda; class Insecta; order Coleoptera; family Chrysomelidae; genus Octodonta; species Octodonta nipae. Next base: position 89,631,993 of record CM067222.1, on the reverse strand, counting down.
ATAATAATCAAGAAAAAAGTAGTTTTATTTAATTCCAAACACGCAGGGCTAAAAACCTAAATAAAATTTACTTTAGTTCGCTAGAGGTCGTTAATAATGTTTGGTTATTAGTCGCTTGTATAGGTATTCCCAGGGAGTATTAAGGAGGTGGGACAACGAAGCTTTTAAAAGCAGAGACATACTTTGCATAGTTGGCCAAAAGATGGCCCTCCGTAAAATAAAAAAAGCGCGAAGGTTGATTTTAATTAATATTATAAAGCAATACGAAGTGAATGGTTGAGCGGGCCTGATTTCACCTAAACAGTAATTCATAAAATATGTCACAATGAAATTTGAGACGTTATATCTATCATATTCATTATCTCTTTAGCCAAATAACTTACATTTATTAAATTGACTATTGACACGGAAATCGTTGACTGACTTTAACGTCGTAGTAAACGTAAGCACGCTGGTAATGAGTTAATAAATTTCACTCCATTAATTTACTAGAAGTGATTGAACAGTGTGTTCAAGTGAATTATTGTTAAACACGTTATATTTTTTATGTTCAACAAGTTACAGACAAGTATAATGACTATATTTGCACAAGAGAAAAATAAGGGCAAGCACAACATATTGAGAATCATAGTGTCACAATGAATGTTAGTATTACACGTTAATATTATTACACATATTTGGTGTTAACACAGTTTATATACAAAAAATGTGCCGTTAACTAGGAAATACAGGTTCAGATTAAATAGACAAGTCAAATAATCACCAAATAATAACAAAGGTTATGATTATTATTTATAATTTTAGGTTGAACCTGCCTAAACAATGATTGAAATTTTAAAAAGCTTTAAGCCATAGTGAGGTATCATTAGATTCAGCTTAACAGAATTCAAAAAACCTAAATCGGCAGAACATAGAGATATAGTTTATGAATTCGTTTAAAACTAAAAATATAAGGTATGCTTTAGAACCACTTCGTGTGTCTGCGACTCATGGTTTCCGAGATAATTTATAAGAAAAAAATAACCTTCAGCTCAAATTTGTCTGAAAGAATTTCGAAATTTTGTGAATTCATAGTTGCGGTTGCAAAAAGGCAATTCCTTAATTTTAGCACCCTCTTCCGCACAATGAAGTGAAGTTTGTGTCACTGCAAAATCAACGTAACGGTATTGACGTCGGCCCACCTTCTTAATTACTTTTTTTTAATGAGAAAGCAATATTAATTATATTAATTGGGGTGGGTGTAGCACTCTGAGGTATGCAGAATATTTAATGAGAAGAATACTGACTTGACTAAAATGTTTAAATCAAACACCTAGACGTTCAAATAAGTGAGTACAAACTTATAAATTGTGTGTCCAATATTAACAAAATAAACTGTCTAGGACACACATTTGTACAATTAATTTATATGTAGAAACAAGTTTCAACAACTTGATATTATGTTTAGGGGCCGCTTTAGAATGCGAGATACAAAATTCTATGAGTTCTTTCATTTATGTTGGAATTTTTTGAATTTATTTGTTTCAATAACTTCGGGTTAAAAACGCAAATGGTAGTCGAATGTCCTGATCAGCACATCAGTTTGTTGGTACTCTATTGCGTGATCTGTAGAGAGTTGTGTATATTCTGAGAAAGTCAATTTTTTAGGCTGTAATATTCGGCAATTTGACTTATTTATAGCAGGATCAGTATATATTTCATTGGGTGGTACAGTATGCATGAATGCGAATTCCGGTAAGTACTTAATGATGAGAGAGGGAGGGTCACTGGAATTTTTGATTAATTTGCAAGGTAATATTTATCAAATAATTTCTGTTTTCAAAACACTGTTGGTTTTTCATTTCAGTAATTCGTCTTTTCGATTACGAAGCTTGCAGAAAATGGATCCTATCTCCAAGATAGCTTTGAATGCATTTATGATTTTACTAGGGCAGTGATGTTTACGGAGGTAACAGTCTGTATAGTTGGGCACCACACGAATTGAAAAGTGTTGGTTTAACGACTAGTACACGAATTTAACAAAAATATATGTTCTATAAAATAAATGAACTGTTGGAGCATTCAAACATCATTTCAGACACCAGCGTAACCGTCGTATGCAAAATTGTATACATTCCAATGGAGAATATTGTCAAACAGTTAAATCAAAATAACAATTGTCGATTACTGCGACATAAAATAATTGCAAATGATATTTGTAAATTTACACAATATTAATTAAGTACAAAAATATAGGTTTTCACTTGTGAAACTTACTACTACGAGTTTCCTTATTTGGTTGTATTTACAGCCGTTGATATAAATAACTAGACTTTGATGTAAGTAAATGTACTACTGTATCCGGTGTATGAATAAGGAAATGTATACACACCAGTTTTTTATAAAATGCAGTCAATACTTACATGAGAAAATGGAGTTGAGGCACAACAACTTTCTGTTATCTCAAACATTACGTCTCTTCTTTTAACTGTTACGAGAATTTCCGCTTTCTTCATGTGGATTGTTAACAAACAATTTTTGCTAGTCTTCCTGCTAGTGGCTAGACAAATAATAATATTTAAAATGAGAGTTGAGCAAAATGACATTTATATGTTAAATTGATTACATTGATCAACACAAATTTTATTTGCGTTCAAATTTATTTCTCTTAATAATATATAAATTACATTTTGTAAATACATTAAAGTAAAATGTACTTCCAAAAAAAAATTGAAAAGAGTTATTTCAAAAAGAGTGTAATATTTGTATAATCTTTCGTATATTAGGGCGCAAATGTAATTTCTCATTTAGTCTAGCTATTCTGAATAGACTATCTATTTGCTCCCAGTGCACATGTACATCAGAACCTTAAAGGCTATTCTGTAGTTAAACTACGGAGCTTTTAAATCAACTATTTGTAAAATCAGAAGTATAGACTATCAAGATGTTTATGTTGGGCAAAATGGTAGAACTATAAAATGTCGGTTAACAGAGCATATAAATTCTGTTTTGAACAACTCAATAAATATGGGTATTGCATTACATTCTATATTTGCCTTAAAGAATGTAGGGCGAATACAAGAAACTAATCTATTTATCGATATTCCTACCTGAACCATAGGTAAAGTCGTTGCTAGACAATCTATGTCTGCCCTACCCGTTGTGTTTACATATGTGCGAGACGGTGACGTTACAAAAAATATTCTTGTGTGGAAAATAATAGTGATAATGGGAAAAATGATGGAAGAAAATTCTTTTATAGAAGACTATAAGCGTCAAGTACAAGAGATTTATCATGCAAATTCTATGTACAATGGAAAATCTTTTTTGTCATTATTTATATGTTAATATCTCTTGACACAGAAGTGGATAATCCTGTCTGATTTCTTAATTTTTGAATTCCAAATGACTGTGATTCTATCTTTCATTATTAGAATGTCAGGAAGTAAATGCTATGTTAAAATCCTGATCAATCGAGACATTTCGAGGCAAAAATAGCTTTGTCTATCTATGATAGGAATATGACTTAAAGATAACATTTGGTTAAACTTGACTATTTGGCACTGGTACCTACTTGGGCAACTAGAAACTAAAATGTGTAGAAAACCTTCAAATAAACTATTAGGATTGCAATAGCTTAGTAGTGGATTCTCGGTAATGTTTGAATGACGTATATCTCAGTTTAAAATAGAATAAATAAATATTTAGTTACAAACTGAAGGCATTAAGTAAATTTATAAATGAGGCCATGTAATGTACAATAGAGTTATAGGTAAATCTTAGTGTGCCCTCTGTTCAGATAAAAAAGTATTCAGAACTGTAAAAGAAAATCGCAAAATGCAACACTACAAGGGCTGCCTTTTATATTTCTAGGGTTTCGACAACCCTAGTGTTGCAATCTGACAACTGACAGCTCTATCGTAAAGTTTGACATTTTTGAGGTTATACGTACTCAGAACGTTTTGACATACGAGCGCTATGTGTTGTTTACAGTAACTTAAAGGATTCATCTCGACCAAAAAAGGGAATTAAATCGTGAACATTTTCGTGCGATTATTTTTTACAACTTTCGAAGTGGATTAAGTCAGCAAGAGTGCATGGATGAACTCCACCAGTTGTTGTTCTGGAAACCATTGATTCTGTGCGCGAACTGATATTGCAAGAGCGTCATGTGACCTATCCTGAGATTGAGTCAACCTTACACATTAGTGGGACCAGCACACATTCAATATTGCATAAACATTTGAATGTCAAAAAAATTTGTTCGTGTTGGATCCCACACAATTTGTCAGTTGTTCAAAAAAGGTTCGTGTCTATTGGTCGAAAGAAAAGCTCAAAAAATACGATCGCGGTGCTTCAAAACAGGTAGTGACAGGTGATGAATCGTGGATTTACGCGTATTAGCCCGAAAGTAAACAGCAGTCGACTATATGGGTGTTTCAAGATGAGCCGAATCTAACAAAACACTTCCAAGCAAATGATCGCCTGTTTTTTCGGAAAAACTGGACATGTCGCAACCGTACCACTAGAACAATGCAGAACAGTCAATTCTGACTCGTACACAACCATTTGTTTGCCAGTTGTCTTTCAAGAAATGAGGAAAACCAACCGCCGAAGACGGATCACTCTTCACTCTCACACATCGGCTCAAACAACTGCATTTTTTACCACTCAAAACATCGATTTGATGAGTCATCTGCCGGATAGTCCTGATTTGTCACCAAATGACTTCTTTTTATTTCCGTACGTAAAAAACAAACAGAGAGGTCAACGTTTTTCGACACCTGAAGAAGCGGTTGCTGCATTCAGAATGCATGTTTTGGAGATACCTCCATCAGAGTGGAAAAAGTGCTTCGACAATTGGTTTAAACGCATGCAAAAGTGTATATATCTTCATGGGAAATATTTTGAAAAACAATAAAGCAATTTTCGATGATTAATATTTGTTTTTGTTCTCTAATCCCGAAACATAAAAGGCAGCCCTCGTATATGTAGTGCTCAAATATCCTGAGACGACTCTTTTTTTTGTTCTACCATATTTGTGCTTTACAAGCTACCTCCAAAATTATTTCCCCTAAGGCTACCTATAGTTTTGCATCTTGCGATTTCCTTATACGTTTTAGAAGGTGCTCAAAGAAAACGAAAATGAAATTAATTGTAGGAGTCAATTGGTCAGTATTTGAGACAACAAAATTTAAAAAAATCGTCCGGTATTAAGGTAGATGTGACCGTTTTCAGTTTCAATCAGTCCATGAAAATTATTTTCATTTGGTCCTGAAAGTAAAACAGCTATTTTTTTTGTTCATTGTAAATGGACCCTTTTCTAACCTTATTGAAAATCAAGGTGCAGTACCTAAGGGCAGTTTGTTTAGACTGCCGGGAACACTAGCAATTTTTAGAACTTTGAGTAATGTTTCCTTTTTTATTATTATCCAAATAAGAAAAAAAGGACATCAATACAACGTCTCAAGAAACCATCTGCTCACGGATAATGGTACACACAAAATTGTGTGGGAAAAGACTATTAAAGAAAAATACACAAAAAATGAAAATCAAAGAAAGTATCTGTATGCTGTTAAATAATGAAAAAACATTAATGACGCCAAGGCGCGTACGTAATCAGTATGGTTCTTTACAATTTTAACAGTTTTATGTTTTTTAATTACTAATAAACATTTCGAAAAGATTGTTGAGGAGGTCTTCAATTATTTTGTCTGTTCATTGGGTTTTCTCTCCTCTAAAATTTTTTCCTGCAACAGATAAGTATTTAAAAATTGTATATGTAGAACAAAGTGTAGTAAGGCAAATTTGTAAAATTGCCCGGATTACTGGTTGTCCGTACAGAGATTCTTCCTCACAGTTATTCTGAGAGAAAGAGATGTCTACAAAATGATCAACCAGTATTCCTGTATATAAGTAATGTTTTGTATATTGTGTAATACTTATCTGTGTTTGGAGACGTTTCAACTCCGAGTCTGGAGTCGTTGTCAATCGTTTAGTGTTGTTTTCGAGGTTTTTTTCTCTACAAAATTTTCGCTTTGATCTTGAATTTTTTGTTTGTCAAAATTTGACACTGACAATTTGTCGTTTCGCGATCACTTGACGCTGAGGTTACCGTTTTTTTGTTCTGTTAGTAATAAATTCCTCCAGTCCAAATGAAGGTCGGCTGAAGGTGCTCCGATTTCTGTGTTGTTTATCATCATACAGCTGGCTTCTTTAAGTTTTCTCTTTTTTAAATTTTCTTCTTTCAACAAAATCTTTGTTTTATCCCAGTCTATCCTATGGCTGCCGGTGCTAGTTAATACATGATTGGCCAAATTTGATTTGTCAACATGTCTTCTGGAAATGTTATATTGATGTTCTTTTTTCCTTACTTCTAAAGGTCTTGAAGTTTCACCGGTATAAGAATGGCCACAGTCACACAAAACACTGTACACACAATTTTTAGAACTTTGGGTTGCGTTAAACGGTTTGGTATGTGTGAGGAGAGAGCGCAAGGTATTATTTGTTTTAAAAACAGTTTTAACGTTGTATTTATTTCCTAACCGCTTAATTTTTTCCGATACACCTGGGATATATGGGATTATATTCATAATTTGGTTGTCTGTTTGTGTTTGGTTGGTATTAGTGTGATGGTTATTGGTGCTGGTTTGTTGTTGCGATTTTCTTTCTAGCTGATTTATAGTTTTATTTATAAAGTCTTGGGGATATTCATTTTGAAGTAGATGTTCTTTGATAATATTGACTTCTTTGTTAAAGATTTGGGTGGATGAAGATATGTTTTTTGCTCTATCATATCAGCACTTTACGACACCTTTCTTTACATTCAAGGGATGGTTGGAGTGAAAATTCAAATATCTATTAGTATTTGTAGGTTTTCGATAAGTACTTGTACTTATTGTGTTGTTTGTTCTATCTATAAGTACATCAAGATAAGCAAGTTTGTGCAAATTTTCCATCTCCATTGTAAATTTTATTGTGGGTTCTTGACTATTGATGTAATCTAGGAATGAGTGCAGTTCTTCAGCACCATATTCCCAAACCACAAAAATGTCATCAACGTATCTCCACCACACTTTTGGTTTATTCTTATATTTGCCTATGGATCTTTCTTCAAAATATGTCATGAATATATTACTGATTATAGGAGATAAAGAAGAACCCATGGCCATACCAAATTCTTGTTTATAGAAATCTCCTTCAAATTGAAAATATGTAGTGTTTAAGCAAAGTTCGGTTAGTTCCATAATTGTGTCAATGTTTAATTTTGTTTTGCTGTGTAAGGTATTATCTTGTTGTAATTTATTTTTTATAATTTGTAATGATTTATCAACAGGTACATTTGTAAAAAGACTAACTATGTCGAAACTTACTAGTATATCATTTCGGTTGATAATAATGCTTTTTAATTTTGTTAAAAAATCATTAGTATTTTTTAAATTGTTTGGATTATTTTCATAAGGTTTAATTATATTTAGTAAAAATTTTGATATGTTTTGTAATGGTGAATTTATTGAACTTACAATGGGTCTCATTGGTATTGTGTCTTTATGTATTTTTGGAACGCCATATAAATGTGGAGGTTTAATATAGTGTGGTGTTAAGTGTTTTCGTTCTAATGGAGTGAATTCTTGTTTGTGTTTTGTTATAATGTCTCTAGCGGCTTTTTCTATATTTTGAATGTAAAGAAAGATGTCGTGAAGTGCTTATATGATAGAGCAAAAAACATATCTTCATCCACCCAAATCTTTAACAAAGAAGTCAATATTATCAAAGAACATCTACTTCAAAATGAATATCCCCAAGACTTTATAAATAAAACTATAAATCAGCTAGAAAGAAAATCGCAACAACAAACCAGCACCAATAACCATCACACTAATACCAACCAAACACAAACAGACAACCAAATTATGAATATAATCCCATATATCCCAGGTGTATCGGAAAAAATTAAGCGGTTAGGAAATAAATACAACGTTAAAACTGTTTTTAAAACAAATAATACCTTGCGCTCTCTCCTCACACATACCAAACCGTTTAACGCAACCCAAAGTTCTAAAAATTGTGTGTACAGTGTTTTGTGTGACTGTGGCCATTCTTATACCGGTGAAACTTCAAGACCTTTAGAAGTAAGGAAAAAAGAACATCAATATAACATTTCCAGAAGACATGTTGACAAATCAAATTTGGCCAATCATGTATTAACTAGCACCGGCAGCCATAGGATAGACTGGGATAAAACAAAGATTTTGTTGAAAGAAGAAAATTTAAAAAAGAGAAAACTTAAAGAAGCCAGCTAGCTGTATGATGATAAACAACACAGAAATCGGAGCACCTTCAGCCGACCTTCATTTGGACTGGAGGAATTTATTACTAACAGAACAAAAAAACGGTAACCTCAGCGTCAAGTGATCGCCAAACGAAAATTGTCAGTGTCAAATTTTGACAAACAAAAAATTCAAGATCAAAGCGAAAATTTTGTAGAGAAAAAAACCTCGAAAACAACACCAAACGATTGACAACGACTCCAGACTCGGAGTTGAAACGTCTCCAAACACAGATAAGTATTACACAATATACAAAACATTACTTACATACAGGAATACTGGTTGATCATTTTGTAGACATCTCTTTCTCTCAGAATAACTGTGAGGAAGAATCTCTGTACGGACAACCAGTAATCCGGGCAATTTTACAAAATTGCCTTACTACACTTTGTTCTACATATACAATTTTTAAATACTTATCTGTTGCAGGAAAAAATTTTAGAGGAGAGAAAACCCAATGAACAGATAAAATACTAATAAACATGAAAAGTTTTTCTCATCATACAAAAAAAAAAGATTTTTATTCTGCATCTGAAAAAAGGCACGAAACTTTCCACTAATAGTGCGCCCATGGAAGTGTTATACATGGTGCTCCTACGACGTCCGGTTGTATTCGAATCGGCGAAGAGGTTGAGGGCGTTCTGTATATAATCTTAAGTGGCTTCCACCTTCGTACCCAGTTCCAAAAATGCAAATAACCTCTTCCAACGATGCATAAGGAATAATTTAAAGTATTGATATGTCGAAAAAGGCAATGTATTGCAGTTGTAAATAGCAGTTTCCGTTCGTTAGAAAAACCCATGTCGTTTCAGTTGCATGGAAATAAATCGCATCATTTACGTTGGGTGGGTACGAAAATCTTAATTGGAATCATGGAACTATAAACTGTGTGTTAGCAGGAATTTACAGAAAATAAATATATCATAGATTTTCTAAAATGATGGATAATTGTCCTTAACGTCTTGGTGTTAGCTGCGGAGCTAACACCAAGACTAGCACGCGTCCTGAAGACGTCCTTTAGAGAGTCGAAAACAAACTATATATTAAACTTTTCTTCATAATTTGGGATTCGGTTAAATAAGCTAAAGTGAAAATATTTATTACTCTACTCCGCAACTTCGCTGTTCAAATTAGCACCGACTTCAGAAAAAATATTTAATTGTTGTAGCAAAAAACGATTTCATGCTTTTTAGTTAAGTTATTTTTTTAAAGTCCGTTTTTGTCTTTTTTTAAGTATTTATTTTATAATTTTTTGGGATACAATGGCTTAATTGAATGCACTTCCGCTCTAAATAATATTTATATGAACGTTTTTCGTTTGAATCCTATTTATGAAGACACACTGTATATAGAAACTAACTGAGAACCTCCATCTTGAATTTGATTAACATTTGTTTCGATTTATTTCAACTTTCAATTTATTACTATTTTTAATAATACTGCACAATTGGATACAGTTTTCAATTCTAATAAACTTTATTTGATTACAATTTGAGATATTATGAAAAAGTACCTAACTTATAAACAGAATCAATATATTTTTTGAAACTTAGTAAGTAGTTCGAAAAGTTACATAAATACTTATTATACAGTTTTTAGTGCAAAGGCATAACTAGATGCTGTTTTTAATTCTAATTAATTCTATTTGTTAACAATTTTAGATATTAACAAAAATTTGATGACAAACCGATATGGAATGATTACAGTGTACGTTTTACACCAAATCTGTTTATGAATAATAACTTTTTCTTTTGAAATTATTAATAAAAAGAAATCGTTTGATTTATGAATACACACTGTATATACAGACTAATCGAAAGTGTAATTTTAACTGACATTTACTTTGATTAATTCAGTTTATTTTCAATTTACCCCAAGTTCCGAACAGACACATTTCCATATTTTTAATACCAGCGACTTCACCAAAGTTTACTGTATAAGAAAGTAGGTAACAAAGTTTATCCCGATTTTCTAGGAAACGGTACAAGCTATGTTATGATAAAAATATGGGTCGGCACATCCCGCAACTAATCCTTTTTTTTCAATTTATCCCATTTTCCGAATAGAGAAAAATCCATATTTTTAATACCACCGACTCCAACAAAGCTTACTGCATAAGAAAGTCGGTAAAAAAGTTTTTTCCGATTTTCAAAAAAACGGTACAAGATGTGTTATTGAAAAAAATATGGAGCCGCTTCTCGATCCCCCGGAACCGAATTCAGTATAAAGTGTAAAAATTCCTTAAGCCGTTTGCGAGTAATCCCTGAACAAACATAAAAAAAAACATAGATACAGACCAATTGAAAATCTCCTTATTTTTTAAGTCGGTTAAAAATGGGACAAATCATCTACAACCACTCTATTGTTATAACTACTACATATATACTTATATGTTCTGAAAGACTACCGCGATGATAATTATGAACTGGGTTAGGTTCTTGGTCAAAACCGCTTCTTATTAATTTATGAAATACTTGACATTTCTACTCCTGCGTTGGATTAATTGTCAAGAGGCAAACTGAAAAAGAAAATGAAAATGACGAAGGTCAGGTTCTAGATCGAACAGGGGTCTGGATCTATCTACTCCCCAAGTCTCTCAAAATGACTAATTTTCAAGTACAGGTGTTAGATGGAACTAGGGGTCTCAATCGGCCAACTCCCCAAAGATCACTAAAATTAACATAATAGAAAATGTTCCGATCATTATTTCCTTGAATATAAGAAAGAAATTTAATATACAATAAATAATTTATAATGCGCAGTCATCAGCAATTCCTGTCCTAGAAATTTTTAGCGGAATAGAAGACAACGCTTAAAAAGGAGTCAAATAATTCGAAAATTGTATTGGAAAGTAGAGTATTTGTTAGATATTTAATGAAAACAATTGTTGTCAAAACATTTTTTATAGGGTAGTGATCAACTAAACATGTTAGTTAGCTGAAAGCAGTTTACATAAAATTAATTATTTGCATTTGAAACTACAGTAAACACAAAATCAGATGTTGTGAGAACATGTTTTCTTTTGCATTCTCCACAAATTTCTGTTACACAATCATAAATAATAAATATTGTGCACCATTTGTAATCTAAAGTTCGTTTATAAAGTATAATAAATAATAATTCAATACATAAATCCAGTTGTCCTGTTGTATAAATTTTAATAACACCTACGTGAACAAAAATGTTCTTTTATAGGATTAAAGAGTAAATGAAATTAATTTCACTTCAAAATTCAAAACAATAAAATAACGTGTATACAAAGTTGAAATTCTAAATAAGCTAGTCGATATACAAGATATACAAATTGAAAACAGGAATTTATAGCCCTGAGGAACTGGAGAATTTAAGACCTTGAGCAGAATTAAAGGAGAGCTAAGAATAACTGTATTAAAGATAACTGATGATCTGTGGGACAACTAGTGTAAAGGTAAGAAAGGGAACGTAGGATTGAGGTATTGGTACTAAAAGCAATATATATTTGAGCAGTTTTGATCAAGGCTAGAAGACTAATGAATTCCTGTGTGTATGTGTATGTCTGTATAGGAGTTTTCTATTAGTTTGATTTAGCCAATGTTATTTTTTTATACAGTTTTTGTTTTCCATTAGTGTCGTCTGAGTACAGAATTTTCGTAATAGGAATATTAATTTTATTATAATATTAAGAGTTGGTATTTATTGATTCAATAAATCTCAAATATCATAAGAGAGAAGATACATCCCAGACTTATTCCTTTTTTCTCTCAAATTCTTCTATTGTTCGTGCCATACGTTCTCGAATTTTAGCTACTTAGTTCCAGTATAGACTACTCGTCAGCCGTATGTCTTCTACATCAAGTCCTAAAAATATGAGGTATGAAAAAAGGACGTTTTGCTATCCGTTATCGGAGGTCTTCTCATAATCTATAAATTAAAGTCGACACATTCTTTGCCATTGGTGTTTGGGAACTAAATATCCCATTTTACTTTTGCCAACTTTGGCATTGTTTGTAAGTTGTAAGGCTGTTGTATCAGCTGTTGGGGCATAAATCTGCACAATATTGATTGAACACCAACTCAGAGAATCGGAATTGGAAAAAGTATAAAGTTTGACATTGTCTTCTGTAAGTTCTTATCTATCAACAAATATGATGATTTCGACCAGAATAGTGAAATATTTTATGTTACAGTCTAAACATTCCAATAACAGGCCAGCGACATTCACTCACCCTGCTCATTTCTTGTAATAACTTGACAAATTTTACAGTTGCTAAAGCTAAGAACTAAGTCTTGTTATCTTCCTTTGTAATAAGTTCAACTCTTTCACAATTTCTTTAGATAATTTTGAATTCATTTCTTAAAAAAGTTTTTGCAGCTTTGCTTCAGAAGATGTTTAAGGCCAAAATGTCCTAATGTTACCAGTTCTAAGATACTTTTATAGTTAACATTCCTCGTTCACCGAAAGTTGTAAATAATAAACCAGTAAATATTGATGTCGGAACCAGGAGTTCTCTGATTATTCTGACTGTTCATTGCGCTTTTAACTTCTCAGTTATTTTCTGTAATAGAAATTTGTAATGGAGATAAGATGTAGTAATGGCGGTTTGGAAAAGTTGCCCAGATTACTGATTGTCCTTTATTTGGTATGTATAGCCAAAAAATAATACTCCTATTTGGTAACAAATACAACCTATTTGGTTAATCATATCGCACAAAATTATTTCTCTCAGAACATCTGTGAGGGCAACTTTCTGTAAAGGACAACGTTAAATCCCATTACAAATTTCATACATAAAAAATTTCTAATACGTATAAATTATAGGAAAGAAGTGAGGAGAGAAAACTCCAAATGAATTAACAGAATAACAAGTTAGGGGTCGCTCAATAATGTTACCACAATCAGCTGCTGGGATAGTAGTGGGAAAATTTCATAATACCCATCTCAAAGACGGTATGTTAGCTAAGCATGGAGGAATATCTTAATAACTCCATAGTATATTATAATGAACCAAAACAGGCAGGGATTTGGTTATGAATAAGACTTATTTTAAAAAGTTTATCAAAATATCCTATTTTCTAAATCGTCAACAAATTCAATGATCGAGTTCTTATTTATTTTATAACATACAGAACATTGTAAACTATAAAACATCAACAAAAAAGAGAAAAATGGAAAAAAACATACACACAACGTTTTTTGGGCGAGGCTCTGTAGCCACAAGACTACTTCCGTAAAGCAGAGCTGGAGGTTGGCTAGTCCATCATGAATCTTCCAATGTGGACAATCTCAATGATGTACCGCATTGTTTGTGACTCTCCACTATTAGCAGCTGTCGTAAGTTGACATCATTATCTGTGTGGAATTGGTTTAATGTTACCCCTGATGTTCTTGGGAGTTCGGTACATTTCACTCCGTTGCTGCTATTCCACCTTTAAGTCGAAACGTTTATATGAAAGGTAGCACTTCTTTCCCAGAAAGAATCTCTGAACTTAATTAAGCCTCTGAGTCGAGATGTCTAAGATCTGGTATGGCAATTGTGTTTTAGCCTTCTTCTCTGAGGGTAGCTGACTTAATGCTCGAGAGGACAGAAGGCTTTGCATTTTTGTAGGCTATACTGAGCCGAAAAAGACTCTCACAGCTCGCTGTGTATGTTTGCTAGCAGCCCACATTGGTGCACAATACTTCGTTCTTGAGAATACAAGGCTCAGAATCGGCATCCTGAGGACCGTCGCAGTCGCTCCACTAAATGTTCCCGCCAGTTTGTATTTAATGCTTACTTTGATTGAGAGTGACAGGTTAAAAATACTTATCGATTAAGAAATATTTAGAAAATTCCATAAAATTTGCATTTATGTCATCATTTGGACAAACCCAAATCTAATAACAAAATTTGTCGCCCTTCAAAGACCTACTTATTTTTTTTCAATACCCATCCAGCCAATTTAAGCTGCAATAGCCTTGGTTTGTCGGAAGATGCAACATCCCAAATTAGCAAGAAAATATGTACTTGGCTTAGATGCAGCACTACGAACCGTCTGCTTCAACTGAATAAACATTAAAGATAAGAATTTTCGTAATTAGCTTTCATACCTACAGTTTCTTTAAAGTTCATGGAATTCAGTATTTTCCTTGTATAGAGTTATATGTAATAAGACAGATAAGGCAGACAAAAGTTTATGTTATTGAATATATCCTCGATAACACGTTTCACTAAATCATGTCCATGAATCAGTTGTTACAAATAACCCAAAACATTATCTACATACCTCTAAGCATCATGCAATATTGGCAAAAGAAACTTTCATACAGATATATATTAATAACATAAAATAGATTAATATCGAAATATGATATCGATTTCTTTTAAACCTACTTATCCACCGATGCTTTCAATACTAATTGCTTAAACCGTGCATTCACATAGCAGTAAATTTTACATACGAGTCTCAATAAATGTTATACAATTCTGCATTCTTAAAGCGTTTTAGAAAGAATTTTCATTGATAATATGAGAATCGAGCCATGTAATAAGGCCATTTAATCCTACAAATACGTTGTTAAAGGAAACAGCAACCAGTTTATTGGTCAGCGTTTTATTTACCCACGTTTTTTAAGATTGTTGTATTTTAATTGGAACATTGACCCGATAAATATATATTTATGGGTATATAGTCTGTCCAATATAAAAATGGACATTTAGGTTACGTTCAACAAATTCTAATTACCACAAAGCCTTGGAATTTTATTTGAATAATATTATCATTAGTTTTATATAACTATTTCCACTTTAATAGGAAAAGTTAAAAATGAAGATCCATTTTTTCCAGTTTGCTTACTCATATTACATTCGGATCACACATAATTAGTGCATGATTGCAGCAAATGAGTTTGTTAATCTGGGCGTGAAATTTCAAAAGTGTATTTATCGAACTATATTTGTATTTGAGGAACAAATAGTAAGCCTTAAGGAACAACAGAAACAGGAACAATAACAATAGTGGCAGAAATAAATACCCATTTACAGTACAACAAAACAATTACTTTTAATATATGCAAAGAAATTAATGTCCAGGAGCCCTCAAATGTTGCTCCTTTGCCTCCCTCTACCCTCTCCTACGCTCTTCCCTTTCCAACACATGTATAAACCAACGAGACAGCTAAATTAGTTAAAAAACTCTTCGTGTCGTCGGCATTTAATCTGTCTTCTCTTCGAGGCTTGATTAGGAGGTGCAAGTATATTTGGTTTTGACAATAGTTAGTTAGTTGCCAACTATTCAACCTCTATTTTGAAAGGTCGGGCCCCTTCTGTAGGTATACCTTAGTCGATTGGACGATGAGAATACTGAAAAGGAACTTCTAAGTTTGGACAAGAAACTAAGGATGGGACAATGGTTTCCCCCTTAAGGTACTGTGTGATAACCCAACACTCGCGTCGGCAGGGCCACATCCTCGAAGTGGATCTGTCGGAATAATAGATGAGTATCTAACATCTACTTTACCGGCAGAAGAATTATTGGTAAACCAATGACTACTACTACAAATGGGCTGTTTATATTAAGAATGGGTTGAAAGCTGTTTGTCGGAAAATAGTGAACATCCGCTTACACATGCCAAACTTCTTTCCATTGTACCACTAAGCCGTAAATCTAGGCATGTATGTATTGCCTGAACGTCTGAACGGCGATACTTTACGCCGTTTATATCCAGCATAGAACAGCGCAAGTTTGCTTATTTACATTTTGAATTGAGGGTAGCTTAAGTGCTTTGGGGTTAAAACTTATTTGAAATCTGTGATTAATTTGTATAAGCGTAAAAAACAATAATAAAGTGTTATTTCCGTGTTTTACATACAAGAAAACGGCACATTCGTTTGCCATAAGTGTTAGATCCTCCTAAACATGTTAACATGTTTACAAAAGGTCATGTAAGTAGTAAATAAAACTACATTTTACGTGAATAAATAAATGTTTTGATAATTACTGTTATATATTAGTAATTAAGCTGCTAATTGTTTTCGTTATTGTGCACATCTTTTAATGGATTTTAATATTTTTAATATTTGTGGATTAGGTAGGTAGCTCTATTATATTGAATCTGAATATCATGACCTTTAATTTTAATTTAATATTTGTAAACTCTTTATATTTTTGTCTCATTTTTCAACTCATTTTTCGTTTGGTCGTATATGGTCGTATATTAGTAGTCATTGTGGTAGACCAATAAAAAGACTGGTGCAGTAACAGTCTAATGTCTAATTCCTTAAATATAGAAGAATAATAAGAAAACTCTTCAATCACATGATATTCTACAAAATAGTCAGAGATCTCCAACGTCCAGCAGCTTAAGGAACTCAAGCTACAGTACTGTTCAAGGAGGATTATACTCTGCTGGTATCCTTCTTGAACACTACCCTAGGTTGAGTTCCTTAAGCTGCCGGAGGTTGAGGATCTCAGAATATTTTGTAGAATATCATGCGAGTGAAGAGTTTTCTAATTCTCTTTTATTGAATGAAAGCGATTGCATCGCCACTACATCCATAGAATTCTTCGGGACAGTTCATGTAGTTTTTTTTGCGTATCTCGAAATATCATAATCCTTTGATATCACTATATGCAAATAAACTATCTTACAACCTAGGTGCACCTACGGACGCCACATAAAATTCTAAAGACTACTCTTTCAAATTCTTCCAATTTAAAGCATTTTCCTCGACTTCACCATACAATGTATGGCATCACACTCCCTCTAAGGCACGCTATGAGTGCCTTTAGGGGAAAATTCACTAAACCCCAGATATCCCAGATATCAAAACGGTTTAGCTCTGTGGGAGCCCTTGCCAGGTTTTCAGGCCCGTGGTTGCAGTCTTGGCGGCAGTTTGCCATGAATTTTCTGACCATCCGGGCCGTTCCTAACAGGACGGCTTTTTGCATTTGTTTGTAAAGATGGTCGTCCAGACCGAGGTATTTTAAATTGTTTAATAGATGTCTTGGGACTAGTTCTGTCGTTGACATAACAATTGGTACCTTTCGTGTGTTGTTTATGTCCCACTGAGTCTTCATTTGATATTCCAAATTGGTTATTTTCTCAACCTGCTTGGTATTTATATTATTGTTATTAGGAATTGCTATGTCAATTAAAGTTGTTTTCCGTGATACTTTATCTACCAAAACTACTATATCTGGTCTATTTTGAACAGTCCGGTCGGTCAGTATCGTGCCATCCCAGTACAGCTTGTAGTTGTTATTTTCTAAAACAGATTCTGGTTTGTATTTATAGTATGGTAATTTTACCGACTGTGATAATTCAAGTTTCAGTGCTAGTTCCTGGTGCAGTATTTTTGCAACAGCATCGAGTCGTTCTTTGTATTCAGTTGCAGCTAACGCATAGCAACCTCCTGTCATATGCTGGATAGATTCAGATGTTTGGCAACCATATCTGCATCGGTCATTGTTGATCGAAGGGTCTTTAACGATGTACTTTAGATAGTTCTTAGTTGGTATTACTTGATCTTGGATTGCCAATATAAACCCTTCCGTTGCAGGAAACATATGACCAGAGATCAACCAGTAGTTCGACGCTGCACTGTCGACATAATCTTGGTTGACGTCATTTATATGTCTTCCATGAAGGGGCTTCTCTTTCTATTTTAGCAGTTTCTGATCTGTGGTCTGCTGGTGTAATTGGATATGTTGTCGCCGCAGTGGTGTTGAGTTGAGTCATCAACCTGGCACATGAATCTGCGAGTTTCTGGAAACGACTACGCAAAATAGAAATTTGTTGATCAAATAGTTTGCTGAGATCTGTCAATCCTCTTCCTCCTTGATACCGTGCAAAGTTGTACGTTCGACAGAGCTCTTCGGATGGTGATTTTGAGCTTTGGTTAGTAAAACTCGAACTTTTCGTTGTAATTGTTCAATGTCAGTCTTGCACCAATTAAGTATACCGAAAGAGTAACTGAGCACTGAACACGCATAGGTGTTAATAGCCTGAAATAGATTTTTACTGTTTAGTTTGGTTTTCAACAGTCGTCTTACCCTTTTATAAAACTCTGCTGTTAGGTCCTTTTTCATAGTCAAGTGATCAATACGTTGAGCCTGCTTTATTCCAAGGTATTTATAAGTATGACCTTCCTCCATAGATTCAATTTAGGTGCAATCTCCCATTTCGAAGTGGCCCTGTTGTATTTTGCCTTTAACTATATTAATAATTCGGCATTTGCTTAGGCTTAGGCTTAGGCCAAATTTCATATGGATGTCACTAGAGAACCCTTCTACTATTTTAACTTTAAGTCGTCCATGTATAACAAATGGTTTATCCTTAATGCTTGTATGTTGTGTTTGAGACTGAACCCAAAATTAGTCGAGTTCAGTTTGTTTGAGAGAGGGTTCATGGCAAGGCAGAACCATAGCGGGCTAAGGGAGTCTCCCTGGAATATACCCCTTCTGATTGGAATGGGGTCAGTTTGTATCGAACAGTTGGCTTCATTCAGTGAGATTTTGGTTTGCCGGGTGGACATGGCATATTCTACTTTATAGAGCTAATCATGTGGGACTGAATCAAAGGCCTTGAATCAAAGCATCTTTATTATTATTATATGATAACACATATAATAACACTTTACAAATGCTTCAACGATTTCAAAATAGACTACTAAAAATTATAGAAAAGAAACAAGTTATACCTAACCAAAAATACCCACTCAACATTAAACAACTGTTTACATGTGAATCTGTAGTATATCATTATAAAACCCTTAGCAATGTATTCAATAATTCTACGAGCATAACAAGAAATAAAACCATTCAAATCCCTAACAGAAGTAAAACTGTCAGCGTCAAGAATAGTTACTATAGAGCAATAATAACATTTAACTCTTTACCAAATAAACTTAAAATAATGGCAACAGAAAAGATAAATAAGATTAAAACAAAACTTAAACCCTGGATTATGAAAAATGTATGAAATTACTTGATCAATGGATTTTTTTAGGGCTACCTATATATCAAATAACAGTCAATTCTCCCATTTTCGTCAGTTAATAGGGTCATACATTTAAAATTCAAATTGTGAATTGTCATTTAGAAAATTGTATTTTGTATTTTGAATTATACAAACTTTATTCCAAATGTGGTGTTATTCCTCAAATAACACAAAGTTGAAATGCCACAACCATCATTCAAAAAAACAAGAATAGTGTTATTTTTTTCTTTAGGATTGCTGTATATATACTGGTTCTAGACACAATTTGAAATTTCTCTTAAATGCTAGAAAGGAATTATATTAAACGATTTAGCAGCTCCTTTTTTGATATAACAATTGGTATTTGTATAAAAATGTATACTAATTTGTAGTTTTGGTCCTAACAAAACAAGGAGAGTTTGAGGATTTATTTATATACACGAATATACGAAATTAAAATATTAAAATAAGACATTATGTTGTTTTGTACGAAACAGTTTAGTACAGACGCAAAATTTACTAATTAAGAACAAATGACGTACAAAGCGTACTCTGAAGTAATGGTGTAATGAATCATTTTGCTTTATAAATGAAGAAACCATATCCTGCTTAAGGACGTTTAAGTTGTTTTAACTACCTTTATTGCAGGAAACATTATGAAAATTGTATATCGCAATAAATAAGAATAACAGTTATGTTGACGCACAATTTTTGACGCAAATTGTAAAAAATAAACAATATGATGACTTGTATTGTACATTACATATATTATGGGAATTGTGAGTCAAAATATGTAGTTTATAATGGCTCTGTTTTTGTCAATTTGTCGTGCTAGTAGATGTCTTTTATTCAACTCATTCATTAACTTACATCATTTTTGCTTAAAATATTGTTTTTGACATCACTTCTCTCAACTCATCTATTCTCATTTATTTTATCTAGCACTCAATATTTATTGATACCTTTCGAGTAGATAAAGCAAAACAATATCTGTATAGACATAGACTGTCAGCTGGTGATAGATTGCGGTCCAGCATTTTCTCGCTTCTGCCTCGTAGGGATTTGAAAAATGTGCTATTGTTGAATACATTAAGGCGAGCTTAGTTATTTTCCGAAAAAAAAGATGTTTTTTTCCGACTTTATCTTCTCTGCGATGCTGACTAAATGAATTCTATAATGCAACCAAGCATCAAAATACGATAGGCATAACTGTCGCATGTTGTCAAAGGGTTGAGCCAAGAACATGATCCTGTAAGGAAACGTAAATATACGTCACGATTCTCTCGCTTTTGCCAAGCGGAAACAAGAAAGTTGAATAAGGACATAAATTGTTCAAAATTCCACAAAATTTTCCCTAATATTATTACTTTTTATGTGGGCTACCCTAGATATCAACTTTTATTCTTCCGCTCAGAAAAGCAAGAAAATCGTGACATAATGTTCCATTTTCTTACAAGTTCACATCTTATTTCAATCCTTTGGTCCCATTGGATACTTATGCCAATCGTTTTCTGATGCTTAGTTGCATCACAAAATGCTTCATTCATTAGCATTGAACTCAATAATATCAAACTTTTCAACCCCACTTCGAGCACATGCTAGAAAATGTCCGAGCAAAAAAGTCTGACGGTGTTTACCGGCTCTGGCAAGCATTTGCTGCGATATGTATGAAGAAGGATATATATCAGCTCTTGCCCACTTTTTTCGGTCTAATGACTGCTTCCTACTGTCCCTAACTTCCACTTAATCCGAATCCGGCACCACTTCTTCTAGCCACTTTTCCTAGGTTTTCCATGTTCTACTTTTTACTGTCTCACCTTCCAATATTATTCTTTTTACCCATCTCTTGTTGGTTATTCTTGCTATATGCCTAAACATATTATATTCTCACTTCTTGAACAATAACACAGGTCTACAAACAAAAAGTTGTCTGTACTATACCTGTGACATATGATATCCGAGGTATTTTTGCCTCCTCAAAACGAATCTGGCGTCAGAGTTGGTCTATCACCCTTCAGTCTTCAGCAAATAGCTGAAAAGCTTCAGAAATATGAAGACTTGTGAGCTGGTCGAATCTGCACATGTGTTGTATAGGTGTCGATGTATTTTCACATGCTGAACATGTTTTTGCTATTAAAATCACCCCCATCTCTCGTCAGTCTTCAGAAAATCGCTAAAACCCTTCAGAAAATTGAAGACTTTGGAAGACAGGTCAAACCTACCCGTGCGATATATGGTTTTTGGCGTAATTTTGAGTACTGAGTTTTGTTTGCTAAAAATGCAAAACACTAAAAACCTCCAGAGAAATAAAGAACCCTCACAAGCAGTTTTTTATCTACTTTTATATTTATGTTTCTTAATTAATCCGTTTATCTAGTCTTACGTCTATTTCTTATCTAGTCTTATTTCTTAGTCTAGTCTTACACAAGTTGAGCTTTATAACTGATCATATTATATGAATATATTGACGTATCCAATGTTCAATCGTTTATATATAAACTGAAATCCGAAGTCATTATTTAATTTTTTAGGCAATGAAAATTTGCAAGTTTGAGCACTCTTCCAAAGTCTTAAATTTTCTGAAGGTTTTCTGCGATTTCCTGAAGACCAACGGGGATAAAACAATTTTAACAATATAACATTGCTTAGCACTCAAAATTAAGTCAAAAACCATATGGCGCACGTGCAGGTTTGACCAGCCTTCCAAAGTCTTCAATTTTCTGAAGGTTTTTAGAGATTTTCTGAAGATTGACGAGAGATGGAGCGGTTTTGATAGCAAAAACCTGTACAGCGTGTGAAAATACAGAACCTATACATCACATGTACAGATTCGAATAGCCCACAAGTCTTCATTTTGCTGAAGCTTTTCAGCTATTTGCTGAAGACTGAAGGGTGATAGACCAAATATGACGGCAGATTCGTGTTCAGGAGGCAAAAATACTTCGGATATCATGTCACATGTAAAGTACAAAGAACCTTTTTTGTAGATATTTGTAATTGGTTATTGGTATACAACCTCAATTTCCTTATTAGTTCTTCACCTAACCGTATCCTGGACCTTCATTTCTCCAAAGGTCTTCTTCAATACTTTATTCTCCCAAATCTCTAATTTACTTTCTGTTTTCTTCGTCAATATCCATGACTAACCCTTTGTTTGGTTTTCATTTCTTGCTTCCTGAGCTATTTGTTTTTTGTGTCTCTTTCTCTTTAGTACCGTTACAAGTTAGTGTTACACCTAGGTATGCAAAGTGATCCACTTTCTCTAAAATATATTTCCTGTTTCCATCGTTGTTACTAACTAGATTACCTGTGGAGTTGTTTTTCTTCACCAGATGGAAGATATTACGCTTTATATTGTTACGAAAATTGTTACGGCCATCAACCAATTCATGGAAGGGACATTATTCCGATAAATTCTGGGAACCCGAAATGTTTGTCTCTCAACCGGCGGACCGCTGCCGTTACTGGAAATTCCCTTAAAGCTTCAAGAACATGATGGAATTTCCCGATGGTTCGTGGACGTACCAGACAATTCCGAGATTAATATATAAAAGGAATAGCTGGCGATAGGAGGTATTTAGTTTTCGACGGTCGTATTGAATACTTAAGTAGATATAAATTGTAAATAGTTGTGGAAATAAAGTAGAGTGAGTTGGACTGTGTTTTTAAATAAATCCAAGAACTGAACTGAACCCGAGTGTGAAAATAAAAACATTACAATTTATTGAGTAAGATTATTCTGTTTGATTATCGAGATTTTCATTCGTCAATATACTTAGTCTAAATAAATTTAGAAGAAAAAAAAGTCTAAGAGTTAAAATTAAAGTATATATAGGGTGTAAATGAATAAGCGTGAAAGATCTCAGGATATGCTTCCTCGAGTCATTTTAATACCTACAACTTCCACTTCCACTTCCCGACCTTAGATCACCCGTAAATTATTTTTCATTTCATTTTTATTGTATTCTCTTTCTTTCCCAATGCGTTTCATCGTACGATTATTATTTTTTTCGCTTTTTACCATTTTTAAAGGCTTCAGCCCTGGTATTTTACTGAATTTCTTAGTAATGAAAATTTTCAAATTTACGAATTTTCCCTGGCTAAATAGTTTCTAGCCCTCGAAGCTCCCAAATGCGAAAATTTCATCCAATCAATATGCCAAGTATGACAGCACCTAATACCCGTTGTTAAAAAATAAAATGTAGAGTTTTACAATCAAAACCAAGTTCACGAGAATTCGTAGTTTATTGAGAATCAATATATTTGTTTGATTTCAATCACTTCAGAAATTTATTCTTACATTATTCACTGTTCAAGTCAATAAGTTTATCGTATTGACAAACCAAACCATTAGCAGTCCTTTCAAGTTCTTTATATATCGGAATGAACATAAATTACGATTTTATAGACCCCCGATTTAACCTCACAGTTCAATAATCTTGTGGAATTTCGTAAATGTTCAAATCATTGCACCAACCTAAAATAGACCTGAAAAATAATTGATTGCATTCGATTGCTCATTCAATCGTTTCCAGTAATAACAATTTTTAACGGATCAGTTCACCAAAATACACAATAAATATAAAACGTCGAAAAAGTACCTCGAAGCAATAACTATATAGAGGCACCAGACAGATGATAAATGGGTTAATGTTAAGCGAATTCAATATGAAATATATTTTTGTGAAAATATTAAAAGTATGTATTGCTTTAGAAAATATGTGGATTAGTTCTCATAAGATTTAGCTATGATTTATGAAGAATTTAAATCTGGTAAATAGTTGAGCATATAAATGATGTTTCATGACCGCTCGACTAGAGTTTCGTCAATAAAATAAGTAGGGATTTGGACTCATAAGCCTGGCAAAATGTTCAAAGCCTTTACTGACAAGGATATGGGTTTGTGGTTTCTTATTTGTCCCATAGCTACTAGCTGATGAAGAAAAACAATTATAAGGGCCGGATATCCCCAGTTTTTAGTTACAGGAGGTGAACAAAAATGTAAGCCACTTACTCTTACCGGATTTCTATTTTTTTTTCGCTCTAAATTATTTTCGCATCTTACTTATATCAAATCGCGTATTTATGCAAATTTGCATTTTATGCCTCTCTGTCTCTCTCTCTCTCTCTCCCTCACACACACACACACACACACACACACACACACACACCCGGGGTGGTTGTTGGTCCACTACCGGGCGCCTCCCCAGGTGGCGGATAGGGGAACGCTCTCCAGCAATGGGGAGTACTGAGGATTTCCTCAGGGCGGACCAAAATCAGATAGGGGAAGGAACCCCGAAAATAAACCATTTATGGATATGGGTGATAAGGTGAACTTAATACCCCAGGTGGGTACCTCGGCAGAGGATAATCCCACCACCGGTTCCGATCGAGTGAAAGCCTCGGTGGCCGGTGCACGCTCCACGGATTCTGGGGGGAGCGAATTATCACTGGTTCCGTCACATAGTGACAAGAAGAAGAAGAACACCGTTAATGGTACAACATCGACCATTAAAACTAGAGCTGGCAGCAATACACTATTTAGCCAAGTCCTCCAAAAGGCGAATAGTGGAGTTGACGTCCCCCAAAGGGCAACAGATGAGAATGGCGCTCCAAACAAATTAGGAGCAAAGATCGATGAGCTCTTGACGTTCATTGGGCCTAGGCACAATGTACATCATGAGATCAAGAAACTGGCACACGCCATTAAGTCAGAATATGACAAATATCTGACGTCAACGACGCAGCCATCTCCT
This sequence comes from Octodonta nipae, assembly GCA_034190945.1. Taxonomy (NCBI): domain Eukaryota; kingdom Metazoa; phylum Arthropoda; class Insecta; order Coleoptera; family Chrysomelidae; genus Octodonta; species Octodonta nipae. The sequence continues at coordinate 89,606,992 of CM067222.1, read as the reverse complement.
GTAGCGAAACCTGCTACAACACAGACATCGCCAGTAAAGGTGTCAAACACTCAGACACAAGGTGAAAAGCAAAAGGAGGTCCCAAAAGCGGCTGCCTCAAAAGCAGCTAACTCAAAACCGGCTGCATCAACACCGGCGGCCCCAAAGCAGGCGGCTTCAATAAAAGTGGCCTCACTGCAGGGAGACTCGGTAGCAAGGACCTCGCCACCAAAGGTCTCGCCTTCAGTAGCCTCATCAAGTAAGGCACCACTACCAAAAACTCTTAAACCGGTGCTAGCTAGCAAGCTAAAGCCCGGTAAAGAAGGTTGCCAGAACATCGGGCAAACCACCCAGGCAACAAAAAGTAGGGTGGTCAATTCAGAAGCGAAGAGAAACAATGAATTAAAATCCAAGTTTAAACCGCAGACCAGAAGCAAACCTTCAAACCAGTTGACTGACTGGCAACTGGTAAAGAGAAAAAAGGCCCCGAGGACCAATAAGCAAAAACCAGCGCCACATTGTACGCTGCTTATAAAGAAAGGCGAGAAGAGCTCCCATGCAGATATCTTGCGAGATATCAAAAATGATCCCACCTTGCAGGATATAGGCAAAAAAGTCAATAAGATCCGACGAACAGCTAAGGGAGATCTACTTTTGTTATTCGCCAAGGCAGACGCTCAGGAGATGGAGCGCTATTGTAACGCCATCAAGAATAAGCTCCCAAGCGGGGCCACTGTACAATCTCGAATACCACAAATCGAGATTGAAATTAAAGACTTGGACGAGATCAGTACCAAGGAAGACGTAGTAAACCTGCTCAAAGATAATATCGACGGCCTGGCAGAGATCACTGAGGAGGCAGTGAAATCACTTCGACGGGCATATAGATCAACACAAACGGCAGTTGTTTGTCTCCCAGAGGTCCAGGCCAAGAAAGCCATCGCACTTGGAAAGCTGAAACTTGCGTGGGGCACAGTACGTGTTCGCGAGAGGATCAGCCTTCGACGGTGCTTCAAATGCTGGCACTTTGGGCACAACGCCCAGGCGTGCAGAGGCAAGACTGACCGAAGCAGTTGTTGTCACAGATGCGGAGGCGCTGGTCACAATGCCTCGGCTTGTCAACAACCTGCCAAGTGCTTACTCTGCAAAGAGAAAGATAGTAGGTCAGACTGCCGGCACGTTGCGGGTAGTTGGAAATGTCCGATCTACCAACAGGCGATGAGAGCAGCACAAGCCCGTAAATGAAAGTACTGCAACTCAACCTCAACCATTGCGAAGCAGCCCAAGACCTACTGGTACAGCGGGTGCGGGAATTGGATTGCGACGTAGCCATAATCTGCGAGCAGTACAAAAACTTCGACACCCTGTCCTGGGTAAATGACACAACGGACAGAGCAGCGATATGGGCTTGCGGTAAACTTCCGTTCCAACAACTCCCAAATACCCCCGAACCATGGCTTGTGAGAGCCAAAGTGGGAGGGGTTCACTTCTATAGCTGCTATGCACCTCCTAGTGCACAGCTCGAGGAGTTCGAGTTATTCTTGGACACCTTGGCGGAGGATGTACGGAAGCGTGAATCGGTCGCCATCGCAGGAGATTTCAACGCCTGGGCAATTGACTGGGGATGTCGGGAAACGAGCGCGAGAGGACGAGCTCTCCTTGAGACCATGTCTTCGCTCAACCTGGTACTCCTCAACACAGGAGCCGTAAGCACATATCGCAAAGGCACAGCCAGCTCCATTATCGATGTGACATTCGTTAGCAGCAACCTAATTAAAGGGGGCTGTGAGTGGCGGGTCGATGAGGAGTTTACTAATAGCGACCACCAAGCTATTATATGGGAAATCAACACCACTCCCAAACGAAGATTGTGTGTCAGTCGTGCGAGATCACAGCCAGTCGGTTGGAACAAAAATGCTTTCGATGCTGATTCATTCGCCTTGGTTATGGGGCAAGAACCATTGTCAATAGCAACAAGCGCAGAAGCCACTGCCAAAGAGGTAATGACAAGCGTTGTCAAGTCCTGCGATGCTTCCATGCCAAGGAGACGGCAGAACAACAGCCGCCCACCAGTCTACTGGTGGAACGACACGATCTCACAACACCGACGAGAGTGTCTCAAAGCACGAAGGCTGCATCAACGAGCACGGAGACGCGACAGGGTCACAACAGAAGAACTAAGGCTCGACTATGAGATCAAAAGACAACAACTACGAAGAGCCATTCTCTCAAGCAAGAGATCCTACTGGAAGGAGTTGTGTGACGAAGTTAATGAAGATCCATGGGGAAAACCGTATAAAATCGTGATGCATAAAATTAAGGCCCCTCCCATGACATCAACGAACTGCCCCGAATCATTGCACCGCATTGTCACTCACTTGTTTCCTGCGAAGCCTGAGCTACCCGCTTATCCTTCGTGGCAGGTGAGGGACGAAGATATACCACCAGTGACTATGAGTGAGCTGATGGGTGCGTGCAACCGGCTCCAAAACGGTAAGGCTCCCGGTCCAGATGGCATACCTAACATCGCGCTAAAATGCGCCATAGCCAATAGGCCTGACATGTTTCTACACATGTATGAGACCTGCCTAAAGCAGGGGGTTTTCCCGACTAAGTGGAAAAAGCAGAGGCTTGTGCTCCTCCCTAAAGGGGGAAAGAAACCTCCCGACGAACCGTCATCATATCGTCCCCTCTGTATGTTGGACTCTGCGGGAAAACTCCTTGAAAGGATAATAGCAGATAGGCTGGAGCCCTACGTTGAGCCGAAACTTTCCACCAACCAATTCGGGTTCAGAAAGGGGAGATCAACCATCGATGCCGTGAAGCTCGTTACCAGCATCGCCAGAGAGGCTATCTCGGGAAAGAGATGGAGAAGGGGTGGAAAAAAGTACTGTCTAATAGCCACCCTGGATATCAAGAACGCCTTTAACTCGGCCCGCTGGGACCGCATTTTGGAGGCTCTTGTCAGGATGGAAGTTCCGCAGTACTTGCGCAGAATGGTTTCAGCGTATTTCAAGGACCGCATCTTGTTGTACCAAACTGAAAATGGGCAAGTAGACTATAAGATCACAGGAGGTGTACCTCAGGGCTCTGTTCTTGGCCCCCTCTTATGGACCGTAATGTACAACGACCTGCTCCTGCTCGGTCTGCCTGAGGGCGTCAGGCTAGTGGCATTCGCCGATGATGTGGCATTGATCATAGTGCGCAAGCACATAGAGGAGATACAAACAACCTTCTCATTCGCTATAGCCACAATTCAGCATTGGATGCTCGCAGCGGACTTGAGTTTAGCAGAACAAAAGACCGAAACACTTCTTGTTAGCAGTCGAAAGGCAAGGGAAACCATCACCCTCAAAATAGGCGACTCCTACATACAGTCGCAGCCCTTCATCAGCTATTTGGGGGTGCTCCTGGACGCACGGCTCAACTTCAAAGAGCACATAATCGCGGCCAGCAAGAAAGCAGCTAGGGTACAGGGGGCATTATCTAGAATAATGCCGAATGTCGGAGGCCCTAGACAGATAAGAAGACAGCTACTGGCAACAGTAACTACTTCTGTTTTGTTGTACGGGGCACCGGTATGGGAGAAATCGCTCGAGCTACCATCGTACCGCCGGAAAATGAAATCAGTCCAGCGGCTCTCAGCGATTCGAGTGGCATCATCCTACCGCACTGTGTCTTACGAGGCGGTGAGTGTGATTGCCTCTACCCTACCAATCGACATCCTGGCTGCAGAAAGGGGACGGCTTTATCGCAGAAAGTTAGAGAAAGACCAACCGACAGGAAACAGCGATGAAAGAGCCATGAGTCTAGGGCAATGGCAGGAGAGGTGGGACAGCTCTACTAAAGGCCGGTGGACATATCGACTGATACCTAACATCAGTCGTTGGGTCAACCGCCAGCATGGGGAGGTTGGGTTCTACATCACTCAACTCCTGACTGGACATGGATGCTTTCGAGCATACCTGCACAGGTTCAGGAGGGCAAACTCCCCAAACTGCCCACACTGTACGGACGTGATAGAGGACGCGGAACACGTGTTCTTCTCCTGCCCCCGGTTTCAGGATCAACGTGCTGAAGTGGAGAGGATTCTGGAGACTAATATCGTTCCAGAACAATTAGTGGAAGCCATGCTGAAGGGCCCCCAAGCCTGGAACTTGGTATCAGATTACGCGGAGACTATCCTCAAAGAACTCCGCAATACGTTCGAGGAGTAGGCTTTAGAGGCTTTCAATGTAAGAGCAGTAAACATCTGCAATGAACCACCCTTGCGAAGTAGTATTGACTAAGAGTGCCGCAGGGGACCATGGTTGTAGGAGAAAGAGGTTAGGGTTTTAGCGGGTATACGGTATACTGGTTTCAATGCAACGATTTACTCTTGCTTTGAAGTCATTGCATCGGGAGTCCCGCACGACGGCCAGCACGTGCTAGCTAAGTACGGAATGTATTTCCCCCCTCTTCGGATAAAAAAAAAAAAAAAAAAAAAAAAAAAAAAAAAACACACACACACACACACACACACACCCCATGGGGGGGTGGTTGCTGGTCCACCACCGGGCGCCTCCCCAGGTGGCGGATAGGGGTAACGTCCTCTCCAGCAATGGGGAGTACTGAGGACTTCCTAAAGCAGGGCGGACCAAAATCAGATAGGGGAAGGAACCCCGAAAATAAACCATTCATGGATATGGGTGATAAGGTCAACTTAATACCCCAGGTGGGTACCTCTGCAGAGGATAATCCCACCACCGGTTCCGATCGAGTGAAAGCCTCGGTGGCCGGTGCACGCTCCACGGATTCTGGGGGGAGCGAATTATCACTGGTTCCGTCACATGGTGACAAGAAGAATAAGAACACTGCTAATGGTACAACATCGACCATTAAAACTAGAGCTGGCAGCAAGACACTATTCAGCCAAGTCCTCCAAAAGGCGGATAGTGCAGTTGACGCCTCCCAAAGGGCCACAACTGAGAGTGGCGCTCCAAACAAATTAGGAGCAAAGATCGATGAGCTCTTGAAGTTCATTGGGCCTAGGCACAATGTACATCATGAGATCAAGAAACTGGCACACGCCATTAAGTCAGAATATGACAAATATCAGACGTCAACGACGCGGCCACCTCCTGTAGCGAAACCTGCTACAACACAGACATCGCCAGTAAAAGTGTCAAACACTCAGACACAAGGTGAAAAGCAAAAGGAGGTCCCAAAAGCGGCTGCCTCAAAAGCAGCCAACTCAAAACCGACTGCATCAACACCGGCGGCCCCAAAGCAGGCGGCTTCAATAAAAGTAGCCTCAGTAGCAAGGACCTCGCCACCGAAGGCCTCGCCTTCAGTAGCCCCATCAAGTAAGGCACCACTAGTTAAAACTCTTAAACCGGTGCTACCTAGCAAGCTAAAGCCCGGTAAAGAAGGTTGCCAGAACATCGGGCAAACCACCCAGGCAACAACAAGTAGGGTGGATTTACTCTTCAATTCAGAAGCGGAGAGAAACAATGTATTAAAACCCAAGTTTAAACCGCAGACCAAAAAACAACCTTCAAACCAGTCGACTGACTGGCAAGTGGTAAAGAGGAAAAAGGCCCGAGGACCAATAAGCAAAAACCAGCCCAACATTGTACGCTGCTTATAAAGAAAGGCGAGAAGAGCTCCCATGCAGATATCTTGCGAGGTATCAAGAATGATCCCACCTTGCAGGATATAGGCAAAAAAGTCAATAAGATCCGACGAACAGCTAAGGGAGATCTACTTTTGTTATTCGCCAAGGCAGACGCTCAGGAGATGGAGCGCTATTGTAACGCCATCAAGAATAAGCTCCCAAGCGGGGCCACTGTACAATCTCGAATACCCCAAATCGAGATTGAAATTAAAGACCTGGACGAGATCAGTACCAAGGAAGACGTAGTAAACCTGCTCAAAGATAATATCGACGGCCTGGCAGAGATCACTGAGGAGGCAGTGAAATCACTTCGACGGGCATATAGATCAACACAAACGGCAGTTGTTTGTCTCCCAGAGGTCCAGGCCAAGAAAGCCATCGCACTTGGAAAGCTGAAACTTGCGTGGGGCACAGTACGTGTTCGCGAGAGGATCAGCCTTCGACGGTGCTTCAAATGCTGGCACTTTGGGCACAACGCCCAGGCGTGCAGAGGCAAGACTGACCGAAGCAGTTGTTGTCACAGATGCGGAGGCGCTGGTCACAATGCCTCGGCTTGTCAACAACCTGCCAAGTGCTTACTCTGCAAAGAGAAAGATAGTAGGTCAGACTGCCGGCACGTTGCGGGTAGTTGGAAATGTCCGATCTACCAACAGGCGATGAGAGCAGCACAAGCCCGTAAATGAAAGTACTGCAACTCAACCTCAACCATTGCGAAGCAGCCCAAGACCTACTGGTACAGCGGGTGCGGGAATTGGATTGCGACGTAGCCATAATCTGCGAGCAGTACAAAAACTTCGACACCCTGTCCTGGGTAAATGACACAACGGACAGAGCAGCGATATGGGCTTGCGGTAAACTTCCGTTCCAACAACTCCCAAATACCCCCGAACCATGGCTTGTGAGAGCCAAAGTGGGAGGGGTCCACTTCTATAGCTGCTATGCACCTCCTAGTGCACAGCTCGAGGAGTTCGAGTTATTCTTGGACACCTTGGCGGAGGATGTACGGAAGCGTGAATCGGTCGCCATCGCAGGAGATTTCAACGCCTGGGCAATTGACTGGGGATGTCGGGAAACGAGCGCGAGAGGACGAGCTCTCCTTGAGACCATGTCTTCGCTCAACCTGGTACTCCTCAACACAGGAGCCGTAAGCACATATCGCAAAGGCACAGCCAGCTCCATTATCGACGTAACATTCGTTAGCAGCAACCTAATTAAAGGGGGCTGTGAGTGGCGGGTCGATGAGGAGTTTACTAATAGCGACCACCAAGCTATTATTTGGGAAATCAACACCACTCCCAAACGAAGATTGTGTGTCAGTCGTGCGAGGTCACAGCCAGTCGGCTGGAACAAAAATGCTTTCGATGCTGATTCATTCGCCTTGGTTATGGAGCAGGAACCATTGTCAATAGCAACAAGCGCAGAAGCCACTGCCAAAGAGGTAATGACAAGCGTTGTCAAGTCCTGCGATGCTTCCATGCCAAGGAGACGGCAGAACAACAGCCGCCTACCAGTTTACTGGTGGAACGACACGATCTCACAACACCGACGAGAGTGTCTCAAAGCACGAAGGCTGCATCAACGAGCACGGAGACGCGACAGGGTCACAACAGAAGAACTAAGACTCGACTATGAGATCAAAAGACAACAACTACGAAGAGCCATTCTCTTAAGCAAGAGATCCTACTGGAAGGAGTTGTGTGACGAAGTTGACCAAGATCCATGGGGAAAACCGTATAAAATCGTGATGCATAAAATCAAGGCCCCCCCCCATGACATCAACGAACTGCCCCGAATCATTGCTCCGCATTGTCACTCACTTGTTTCCTGCGAAGCCTGAACTACCCGCTTATCCTTCGTGGCAGTGAGGGACGAAGATATACCATCAGTGACTATGAATGAGCTGATGGGCGCGTGCAACCGGCTCCAAAACGGTAAGGCTCCCGGTCCAGATGGCATACCTAACATCGCGCTAAAATGCGCCATAGCCAACAGGCCTAACATGTTTCTACACATGTATGAGACCTGCCTAAAGCAGGGGGTTTTCCCGACTAAGTGGAAAAAGCAGAGGCTTGTGCTCCTCCCTAAAGGGGGAAAGAAACCTCCCGACGAACCGTCATCATATCGTCCCCTCTGTATGTTGGACTCTGCGGGAAAACTCCTTGAAAGGATAATAGCAGATAGGCTGGAGCCCTACGTTGAGCCGAAACTTTCCACCAACCAATTCGGGTTCAGAAAGGGGAGATCAACCATCGATGCCGTGACACTCGTTACCAGCATCGCCAGAGAGGCTATCTCGGGAAAGAGATGGAGAAGAGGTGGAAAAAAGTACTGTCTAATAGCCACCCTGGATATCAAGAACGCCTTTAACTCGGCCCGCTGGGATCGTATTTTGGAGGCTCTTGCCAGGATGGAAGTTCCGCAGTACTTGCGCAGAATGGTTTCAGCGTATTTCAAGGACCGCATCTTATTGTACCAAACTGAAAATGGGCAAGTAGACTATAAGATCACAGGAGGTGTACCTCAGGGCTCTGTTCTTGGCCCCCTCTTATGGAACGTAATGTACAACGACCTGCTCCTGCTTGGTCTGCCTGAGGGCGTCAGGCTAGTGGCATTCGCCGATGATGTGGCACTGATCATAGTGCGCAAGCACATAGAGGAGATACAAACAACCTTCTCATTCGCTATAGCCACAATTCAGCATTGGATGCTCTCAGCGGACTTGAGTTTAGCAGAGCAAAAGACCGAAACACTTCTTGTTAGCAGTCGAAAGGCAAGGGAAACCATCACCCTCAAAATAGGCGACACCTACATACAGTCGCAGCCCTTCATCAGCTATTTGGGGGTGCTCCTGGACACACGGCTCAACTTCAAAGAGCACATAATCGCGGCCAGCAAAAAAGCAGCTGGGGTACAGGGGGCATTATCTAGAATAATGCCGAATGTCGGAGGCCCTAGACAGATAAGAAGACAGCTACTGGCAACAGTAACTACTTCTGTTTTGTTGTACGGGGCACCGGTATGGGAGAAATCGCTCGAGCTACCATCGTACCGCCGGAAAATGAAATCAGTCCAGCGGCTCTCAGCGATTCGAGTGGCATCATCCTACCGCACTGTGTCTTACGAGGCGGTGAGTGTGATTGCCTCTACCCTACCAATCGACATCCTGGCTGCAGAAAGGGGACGGCTTTATCGCAGGAAGTTAGAGAAAGACCAACCGACAAGAAACAGCGATGAAAGAGCCATGAGTCTAGGGCAATGGCAGGAGAGGTGGGACAGCTCTACTAAAGGCCGGTGGACATATCGATTGATACCTAACATCAGTCGTTGGGTCAACCGCCAGCATGGGGAGGTTGGGTTCTACATTACTCAACTCTTGACTGGACATGGATGCTTTCGAGCATACCTGCACAGGTTCAGGAGGGCAAACTCCCCAAACTGCCCACACTGTACGGACGTGATAGAGGACGCGGAACACGTGTTCTTCTACTGCCCCCGGTTTCAGGATCAACGTGCTGAAGTGGAGAGGATTCTGGAGACTAATATCGTTCCAGAACAAATAGTAGAAGCCATGCTGAAGGGCCCCCAAGCCTGGAACTTGGTATCAGATTACGCGGAGACTATCCTCAAAGAACTCCGCAATACGTTCGAGGAGTAGGCTTTAGAGGCTTTCAATGTAAGAGCAGTAAACATCTGCAATGAACCACCCTTGCGAAGTAGTATTGACTAAGAGTGCCGCAGGGGACCATGGTTGTAGGAGAAAGAGGTTAGGGTTTTAGCGGGTATACGGTATACTGGTTTCAATGCAACGATTTACTCTTGCTTTGAAGTCATTGTATCGGGAGTCCCGCACGACGGCCAGCACGTGCTAGCTAAGTACGGAATGTATTTCCCCCCTCTTCGGATAAAAAAAAAAAAAACACACACACACACTCTTTATAATTTGTACTCCACAATTATTATGTATTTTAGTGGTAGATTAGGTTAGGTAATGATTTGAAACCATGTAGTTTCTTTCGATTTCCAATAGTAGCTTAAAAATGTCAGTGGGCGCAACCCTAAAAGTTTATAGTTCATAGTTACTCCCTGAAGCTACAATGCTTTACATTTCACTACCTGCGTTTTGCATTGGCGTGACTTAGCACATCATGTAGCCCTAAAGAGGACTGATTTTCAGAGTTGCAGGATCTAGCGGGAATCTAATCCGTTAACCTAATATTTGAATATTTTCGTTCTCATAGCGTGCATCTGATGTTGAATTCAGAAGACCCACAAAATATAGGCGATATTAGCGCATATGCCTAACATCCGAGCACCAAATGGACATAGGCAATAATACCGTATTATGTCATCATCAGCTATAAATAAATGATAGTTAACAGTTCTTCGAAACCTATAGCAAACCCTAAGTCTTATAAATCCTCGTTTATTTACGCTCGTCTAGTAAAAATTCTCTATTGCTTTCTCTCACGATATAAGAGTGTAGGGAAGATGGAGAAAGCTTAACTGGATAAATACCTACAAGACATTAGTAAGGTTTTTATTGTACGATAATGATTGTAAAAAATTCATTATACTGATCGTGATCTGAAAGACCATCTCAATATCGTTTTAACCCTTCAATCCTAGATATCAGTATGATGACAATAATTGATTGGGTTATTGGACATTGAGCAAAAATGTAGAATTTTTAAGGTTCCGTATATACCCTTATAATATCACTCCGGATTTCTGCCTCAGTCACATCACAGCAATTTTCTCCTAAACTACTGGACGGGAGAGGTTGAAATTTGGTATCAATGTATAGTTTGGTGACCCGATCAGGAGTACATAGCGTAAAAGAAAAAAATTTGATTTTAGGGGTACTTCTGGGGGGAAAAACTAAAAAAAACCGTTCCCCCCCTGATCTCCGAAACTACTGAGCCTAAATTTTTGAAAAAAATAATAAATATAAAACGTTGCCCGAACTACAGGAAAAATAAATTTTGGGGGGCAAATTATAGAATTAAATAAGAACTTAAAAATAAAAAAAATTCAAACGCATCATGTTATATCTCAAATGAAAGGTCTCCTTCTGAGGAACACAAATATATTTTTTTCATATTTAAAAAAATATTTAAAAAAATATTAACGAAAATATAAAAAAAATTACCAATTCCCCCCCCCTTATCTCTGAAACCATAAGCTGGAAAATTTTGAAAAAAAATGGAGGTATAGCCCCTCACCTAAACTTTACTGGAAAAATAAGGATAAACCCTTAATATTTATTTTGGGAGGCAAATTATAGAATTAAATAAATAAACAATTATAACTGTTTCTAACGTGTCATGTAATATATCAAATCATAGGGCTCATTATGACGAATACAAATATATTTTTTTAATTTTTTTAAAATGAATATTTTAAAATATATTTAAAAAATATTTTAAAAAATTACCCATTCCCCCCGTTATTTCCCAAACTTTAAGACCTATTTTTTTTTGTTAAAAGGAAAAATATGAAAAATCCTTAATTCTATTATTTGGCACCCAAATAATAGAATTAAACGGAAAATAAATTATTAGAAAACCCCCATAGTAATTTTAGGTACAAATTATACAATTAAATGGAAAATAAAGATTCAATTTTCAAACGCATAATGTAATATATTAGATAAAAGGCTCATTATGTGAATTACAAATATATGATATTTTTAAATCATTTCTTTAAAAGATATTAACAAAAATATTAAACATCGACTTAATTCCCACTTTAGAAACTACACTATTTAAATTTTGAAAAATATATTTTATTTGTATTTTTTAATAATATGAATAACAGATTTAATAATTTATAATTTAAAACTTGACCTATTTTGCCCTTTATCCGCCAATCTACAGAGCCCCTAAACTCAGACAGTAGATTATAAAAGACTTATCTGAAAGTTTATTACTAAATTAAAGCTCTAATGGCAGAAAAATAAAATAAGGATCTAAAACAAGAGGTAAAATTATTACTAGAATAATAGTTTTAAACCAGGCAGTAGTTAATAATAATTTTGGAGATTAAAGTTAGTTAATTTTTGGGGGCAAAATTAGACAATTAAATACATTTGTATTCTGATAAAAATCAAGAGAATCCTGAAGCAGATAAAATAAAAAGTCTATGTCTGGAAAATCAAAGTGTATATTTTTTATAAATTTAAAACGCTTCCTTTAAAAGATATAAGGGCAAATATAAGAAAATGCACTCTTTCCCTGCTTGTCTGAAACTGGAATATTAGAATCTTGAAGGTGGTACGGAACCCTAAGTATGTGAGTCCAACTCACACTTGACCAAATTATTTTATTATGCATGCATCTAAAGCATTACTATAATTTTGAACAATGAATTGTTAGCACTTGACAGCTATTGACGTTTTAATCTGCTACTGAAAAGGTACAAAAACATCTCATTTTAAAAATTTGACAGAAAATTAATTTACATAAGGATATCGCCGATGCTATTCGAGGACTATTCAGGGACGGGACTATTTTTCATCTTAACACATTCGTATATTGTAGTTACAAAAATCCAATTAACAACACCCTGAAAAGGTGGCAGTAAATGATCTTGTAAGAACGTATATAATAGTTTTGTAGAAAGAGCACATCCAGATGTAATTTATGTTGCTTTTCTTAAAAACATCTAAAATATTTAATTGTGGCATATTTTACCCTCAAATAAATAATTTGCTGTATAAGTTCAAAGCATAATCAGAATAATAATGCCATCTCAGCTTTGTAAACTAAAACTTTATAATTATTGCTCTGATGTACTCTTCCAATTCAATAGCTTCGGATTAAGACAAACAAATTTCAGATTGGATAGAAATGTTACCAGCTTCGCTAAACCAATATAGCGACGCCATGTCACTAATGGATTTGTGGATAAAGAAGTGCACTTTAGAACAAGATGGATTTTACTCTCAAAGGGTCACCAACATTCAATTGCTATATAGAATATAGCTGTATATAATGTAATGCCTGTATACACTCGATTTCTAACTGTACTGGAATCTGATTTTCATTGAAAAATATTTCTCTCAATTTTTAAGTGGCAAAATTGAACAACGAATGACTTGTTGCTTTAAAAATACCATAACAAATCAGTAGAAGCATTGAATTTCTTTATATTCTAAATAAAACAAATCTTAAAATGTCAATGAAATGTTTATTTTACTTAAATGTCAGTCACCTTGTAATTAAAACAAATTATCTATGAACAGTTTTAATAATCTTAAATTGAGTAATGTAAGGAATTATAATCTTTATTCTAACATTTCTTAGTTACCGATTACAACTCAAGCAGAAAATACAAGCAATCAACTCAAAAGTTAGTATTAGGATTGCAAAATAACTACAACACGTAAGAACATATTAATATACCACGTAATAATTTTCATAAATTTTAGTGAAATACACATATTAAACAATGACTATTTGTTGTCCAACATTTGTTGGAAACTTTTCTAATTGAATTAAAAATTAAGAATTAAACACTATTATGAAATGTCAAAATTTAATTCAAACCTAAGACAAAGATGGCCTTGACTATCAGGGCTGCCCTTAGATCATTTACCATCTAGATGTAGCCTGTCAAGCATAAAATCGTGGCAACGCTAGAAAGAGAGGGCAATAGAGACAGAAAAAGGATATTTCACTTAGTGGGTGGAAGCAGTCAATGAACAACATGCTGGACGTATTTCATTGGAAGCAGCTCCCAACCGAGTGAAATAGCCTCTTGCCCTCTCTCTCCTTAGTCTTACCTCGACAGTTGTGCACTGCAGGCTATCTCTAGAAAGTAAATGCTCTAAGGGGCTGCCAGATGTAACTGTTTATCTTGAATTTTAGGGTTTGTGTATAAATTCACGATTTTTGTAAGCTTTCTCATATGTCAAATTATATGAAAATATATATAAAAATAAAAATTATCTATCTTAAAAGTATACCTAATATTAAAATTAACAAATTATTATCAACAAAAAATTGATCAAATAACATAATTCTGATTTTAGTTGACAAACCATATTTACAAACCAATAAAAATTCCAAACTTGTGAAACCCAATAAATGGCGATAATACGCTAGTAAAGTATCTTTGACAATAGGCATTTGCGCCATCTCGTGTTTTATTTGTGGAACGCCGGTTCTGTCAAGACCGTAATTTATGTTTGCTGTTTTATAGATTAAAATTTAGTTATCCCATAAAATGGAAAGAAAAACATCAACCCGAAAGTGCGGTGTAGCTGATTTTGAAAATACATCGAGGAAAAATCAAAAATTACAATTCTACCGTTTTCCTGGATTTCTATAGCAATCGGAGAAGAAGGAAAAAATGGATTAAAGCAGTTCGTCGTCAAGGGCAATTAAATTATTTTTCCACGTTTTTAGTCATTACTAAATACATAAAATTAATCACAATTGTTGTTCTGTTAACAAAAATAAGATTCAATAACTCTTGTAATCAGAAAGGTTAATCATGTAAATATTTTTCTTTCCAAAATAAATTGAAATTTAAGGTTAACATAATTTTTAATTTAATAATATTTTCTTTTGGAAATACGCTAGTAAAGTATTTTTGACAATAGACATTTGCGCCACCTCGTGTTTTATTTGTGGAACGCTGGTTCTGTCAACGCCGTAATTTATGTTTGCTGTGTTATAGATTTAAATTTAGTTATCTCATAAAATGGAAAGAAATACATCAAACCGAAAGTGCGGTGTAGTTGATTTTGAAAATACATAAAGGAAAACTCAAAAATTACAATTACACCACTTTCATGGATTTCTATATGAATTAGAGATGAAGAAAAAATGAATTGCAGCAGTTCGACATCATGGGTAAATAAATATGATTTCCACGTTGTTAGTCATTATTGTATGTATAAAATTAATAATAATTGTTGTTCTATTAACATAACCGAGATTTTTTAATTACAGCAGTGGGGCAATCCATCTCAACCAGAAACAAATTCAATGATTTGCAGTGGTTAAATTGTTTGGGAAAAGAGTAAACAATTCACATAACAAAAGTTACAATCCAACTATATTTCCTGTAATATGTATATAAAAACAAAATCTTCATGCTACGATAAGAAAAAATTACATCTTCAGGAGTCGATGAAGGTCCAGTTCAGATTAACAATAGTAAGTAAATATATATCAGAAAAAAACAAATTAACTTTATTCATTATATATAATTTATTGGTAGATTTCACTGACGAAGTTTTAATGGACCGAGATAAAAATTTTGAAGTTGGAACAAGGATAATAAAGTAACAACAGCTGCAAATATACATCTTAATTCACAAAGAAATTAATATTGATTATATATTATGTATAGCTTTTGTAATAACTAATAATAAAGAAGCGCTCATAAAAAAATAAAACTAATGAGAATAAAAAGTGTTATTTATTTAAAAGAGTATAAATATTGATATATTATAGAAGAGATAGTTGAATTGTAAACTTTGTTATGTATCTACGTTGTTTGATTTTTCTGCTCCATCGAAATGAGCACAGCAAATCCTTGAATATGTTTCTGGTTGCCATGGCTTCTCATCCCTCCTTTAACTAAAACGTTACTTTTTTCTTTATTCCTAAAAGAAAATATTAATTAAAAAATTAAAAATTATGTTAACCTAAAATTTCAATTCATTCTGGAAAGAAACGTACTTACATGATTAACTTTTCCGATTACAAGAGTTATTGAATGACAACAATTGTGATTAATTTTATGTATTTAGGAATGACTAAAAACGTGGAAATTTAATTTAATTGCCCTTGACGACGAACTACTGTAATCCATATTTTCCTTCCTCTCCAACTGCTATAGAAATCCAGGAAAACGATAGAATTGTACTTTTTGATTATTCCTTGATGTATTTTCAAAATCAACTACACCGCACTTTCGGTTTGATGTTTTTCTTTCCATTTTATGGGATAACTAAATTTTAATCTATAACCCAGCAAACATAAATTACGACATTGACAGAACCAGCGTTCCACAAATAAAACACGAGATGGCGCAAATGCCTATTGTCAAAGATACTTTACTAGCGTATAAAGAAAGAAAGTAACTTTTTAGTTACAGGAGGGATGAAAAGCCATGGCAACCAGGAACATATTCAAGGATTTGCTGTGCTCATTTCGATGAAGCAGAAAAGTCAAGCAATGTAGATACATAAAGTTTACAATTCAACTATCTTACCTGTAATATATCAATGTTTATACTCTTTTAAATAAATAACACTTTTTATTCTCACTATTTTTATTTTTTATGAGCGCTTCTTTATTATTAGTTATTACAAAAGCTATAAATAATATATAATCAGTATTCATTTCTTCGTGAATTAACATCTATTTTTGCATCTGTTGTTGCTTTATTATCCTTGTTCCAACTTCAAAATTTTTATCTTGGTCCATTAAAACTTCGTCAGTGAAATCTACCAATAAATTATATATAATGAATAAAGTTTATTTGTTTTTTCTTATATATATTAACTTACTATTGTTAATCTTAATTGGAGCTTCATCCGACTCCTGAAGATGCAATTTTTTCTTGTCGTAGGTACTCGTAATCTTTCAGCCCACAAACCAGCATGAAGATTTTGCTTTTTATATACATATTGCAGGAAATATAGTTGGATTGTAACTTTTGTTATGTATATTGTTTACCTTTTTTCCCAAACAATTTGACCACTGCAAATCATTGAATTTGTTTTTGTTTGAGATGGATTGCCCCACAGCTGTAATTAAAAAATCTCAGTTTTGGTAACAGAACAACAATTATGATTAATTGTATACATACAATAATGACTAACAACGTGGAAATAAAACTTATTTACTCATGATGTCGAACTGCTGCAATTCATTTTTTCTTCATCTCTAATTGATATGGAAATCCATGAAAGTGGTATAATTGTAATTTTGGGTTTTTTCTTGGTGTATTTTCACAATCAACTACACCGCACTTTCGGTTTGACGTTTTTCTTTCCATTTTATGAGATAACTAAATTTTAATCTATAACACAGCAAACATAAATTACGGCTTTGACAGAACCAGCGTTCCACAAATAAAACACGAGATGGTGCAAAAGTCTGTTGTCAAAGATACTTTACTAGCGTATTAAGAAATATAAATTTTCCTGGATTCTATTTTAATAGCATGAGGATGTGGAATAACTTTAGGAACAGTTCAGAATTTGTTTGTTTCGATTAATTTAGTCTTTTACATTAGAGTCAATACATCTTATGATTTTTTCCTCAGGTAATCTGGCGGCACTGTTACTGTTATTTGTTTGACATTGAAAGTATGTACGTAAATAATGAATTTTTATTACATTTATTTAAAGAATGAATCAATATCATAAATTGATTGTAGCATTCTGCACTGAAGGTCATCAGTAGCTACTAAACATAACTAAAATGAAGAAGATCGGATGAGGGGCAGAGGAGAAAATGGTACTGAACCGTTTTGTCTTTGCATATTTACATATAGATAATTAAAACAAATATTGCACAGAATGTCTCAACAATGACAGTTTTTCTAAATTGTTACACTTTTAAGTTTGAAAAAAATCGGCCCATAAAAAAACTCATGTTAAAGCATAATAAATAATTAATACTCATTTTACGTATTAATAAATTCTAAACATATTTTTGTAACTTTTTTATAGGTAACCTTTCTCAACTTCTACAGAGTTTACTACTTAATTTTAATATTGCCTCGCTAGTGAAAGAATTTATGTGGTCAAGAAAGAAATCTGTACTGAAAGCTGTTATCGTTTACAAGGTTGTATATTACGGTACAGCTTCTTCAGGTGTAAAAGTGTTAAGAGTGACACACCGGGATCTCTTTATGTGTGTTAGTGGTCTCTTTTATCTCACCGATGGTATTAGAGCTGAACACAAGAAAGCAGGGTACAGAAAGCTTTGAAAAATAAAAATATTCGAATAGGTTCTAATCCTTCTAAATTTTGTTAGGAAGTCAGATAGGTACATCTATATTGTTAATAAAAAGAGATCCGTGGCTGTTTAAAAACAAAGAAGAAAATTACTTTTGATTCTATCTTTGATGTTTATCAAAAAATATGAACACTTAGATATTTTTAAAGTTTCTCCGGACTATTCTTCAAAACAGTCGTAATATATTTTAACATAATAACAATGTTCGTCCAAATGCATTAAATTGATGGATTTTAAACAGCCCGCCAAAATTTTTTATTTTACATATCCTTGGGTGAAAAAAGAAGAAATCCGTGGCTTATAATATATAAGCCACTTATATTATTTACCCTCTTTCTATACTAGCGCCATTCTGGTCAACTCTTGATCTGTATAAGTTTGTCATCCTTCTCTTTACCATTAATATACTCGGTAACGTTGCCCATTTTGTAGAGTTCTGGTTTGGCATTTTTGTCTCTACCATCCGTAAAAAGCAACGTTGGCATTTTTTGTGGTTGGTGTTGTGCCATTTGTCCTATATCAAGCCTCTAATTTAAAAACTCGCTGATAGAAAATTGGAATGTTTATTAGACAAAAATCAAATTTTCAAATCCAATTTGAGGTTAATTTTTTAATTTTCCACCATTTATATTTTTTGTACTAGAATATGAAATGTTATTTGACAGATGACAAGTAGGAATATTCCGGTTATTAAAAATGGAGAGATATACGATTGAGCAACGCGTGTTTGTTATTAAAAATTATTTTAAATTTGGTGACAGTTTGAAAAAATTTCGTACAGAATATGGAAGAGAAAATTGTTTGTCAAATGTTACCATTGGAAAATTTTTGCAAAAATTTGTGGAAACTGGTTCAGTAAAACATGAAAAAAGCAAAACATATCATCATAGTGGACGGTCAGAAGAAAATATTGCAGCTGTTACTGCTAGTGTTGTTGAGCAACCAACAACATCAATTCGTCATTGTGCACAAGCAATTGAACATTACAAAAACCACTTTATTCAGAATTTTGCACAAAGATCTTCATTAAAAGGCTTACAAGATTCAGATAACGCAAGAAATAAAGCCAACAAACTTTGGTTTACGTCGTAAATTCGATAATTAGGCCATAAAACAGAAACTTGAAAATGTGAATTTTTTCAACAAAATCATCTTCAGCGATGAAGCACATTTTGAATTGGGTGGATAGGTTAATAAACAAAATTGTCCAACCTGGGGTGAAGCAAATCCACGAGAATTCATGGAATCATGGAAAGACCGATGCATCCACAAAAAGTAACTGTTTGGTGAAGTTTTTGGACTGGTAGATTCATGGGTCCATACTTTTTTGAAGATGACAATGGAAATGCTGTTACTGTGAATGGTGATCGATATCGAACGATGATTACTAACTTTTTTGTGGGATGAATTGGAGCATATTGATTTGCAGAAGATGTTGTTCCAACAGGACGGTGCAACATGTCATTCAGCAGCAGAAACAATCAATGTTTTGAAACCGAAATTTGGTAATCGAATAATTGGTCGAAAAGGAAACATTAATTGGCCCCCTAGATTTTGCTATCTAACACGTCTAGATTTTTTCCTATGGAGCTATTTGAAAGAAAAGGTCTATGCCTACTATCCACAAACAATAGATGACCTAAAGGAGAACAGTATTGACTGTTTTCAAGTAATTGAACCGCAGTTATGCCAGAAAGTTATCGAAAATTTTGGCAAAAGATTAGAAGCTTGTCGTGCAGCAGCAGGTAGTCACTTATAAGATATTGTTTTCCATTACTAAACTGAAACAATTGTACTATCATTTGAAATAAAAGATTTGATTATTCTCAAATAATTTGTGAGTTTTATTAAAAATTTAAAAATTAACCTCAAATTGGAACACCCTTTATATTCATTGGATCTAATATTTGTTTATTTACCATAATTTATTGAATTTAGATTTGGTATTTCCAGGTGAAAAAGATGTCGCCTCGATCGGAACGAAGTCTAAAAACAAATATAATTTTGTGCAGATGGCAAACGTCTTAATCTGATTGTATATAGTGCATTTATTAATTCTCATAATTAAAATTATTTCCAAATCATTCATGACTTCATAAAACCTATTTACATAATTTGGGAAATTTCAAAAAGAATGACAACCAAATTATACAATTACTCAAACTAAACAATTCGTCAAAGCGATTCTTCAAATAGTTCCTGACAGATCCTTGTTTAATTTTCTTATTTATACTAAACCAATAGTAAACACATGAAAGTGTGTTTTACTTACAAAAATTTAAAATAAAATAAGAACCGACTTATGAACGTGTTGTTTGTTTAATCTATTTGACAGACTTTTCGGAGTGCGGACGTTCCTTTCAACTCATTTTGTAAACAATAACCTACGCAAAGTGTACAAACGGAATGACCAAATTTATTCATAATACAATTTTGTTATATAGTTTTGATTTAGGATTTCAAACGTGAATGAACTGGTGTAATTGGTGTTAGTTTATTTCTTTTAATATTATTTTATAAATGTAAAATATCTGGATAAAAATTTAATTAGAAGCAAGGAGAAAAGTGTGTTCGACCTTAATATTCAAATCGGTGATTGAAAATATTAAAGTAGCATGTTAAACATTAGTGGTACTTTGATAAAGTCCTAATAATGTTGAATATTTCCCATGAATTCTGAAACAACAATGAAAAAACAATGAAAAAACTAATATTTTCCTGCAACAATTTAACAGTTATCTTCAAGTCGGTGCCAAATAGAGTTTGTAGAGGTTTAACAGTATTATGTATTTTTTGGCACCGCTCTGCCTATTATCCTATCCACCATAAATTAAGATTAAATTTCAAAAATCAACTACAAACTGTGAATAGCTGTCGCGCAGCTATGTATTCCATAGACTATTAGTCAAAACCCAGATTTAGTGTAAAAAATGATGAAATTGGAATTATTGTAAATCTACATGAGATTGATAAAGCAACAGAGAAAAAGTGAATAATGTATATGTGTGGAATAATATATAGTTGTGTCAATACATAATAAATAGGGCAATCTTGCGATTTTTTTTCTTCATGGTGAAAAAGTAAATTTGCGTGTAGTTATCTTTAACAGAAATGTAACTCAAGACATAAAGACAGGCAAAGAGAAGTATTAACCAAAAAATTGTTAGAAATAACGTAAATGTTTAAAACATTGAAAATGTAAAGGGTGTCCAGATAAAAAGATGAAATTAAAATTTCCTTTCGGTATAACCAGAGGTGGTACAAGGATTCCAATAGCTTCAACAAATATTTCTTTCTCGACGCAAATTTTGGGTTTTCAATTCTCTGTAGTTTTCGAGAACCGAGAACTCTGTAGCATTCTATATATACATAACACCTATATCCTAAAACATAATATCAGGAATACCAAATAATCTTGAATCCGCCAAAATCTAGTGAAGTATTGGATAAACCCTCATTCTAAATATTTGGTCTTTCAATAGTTTTGCTTAATGTTTTCGTAGATTGCAATGGTGTGGAGCATTGTAAAAATAACACTGTATTCATGCGTCAGCCACTGTGTAAACTGGATTTGGCCTTCTGCAACTTTTCCTGTTCTCAAAACTAAAAGACCCAGGAAAGAACAGAGGTTTACCAAGATTGAGGAGATAAAGGCAACATGGATGGATGGAAGAACTCCAAATAGTGAATTTCAGAAATGATTCGAAGAATAAGGAAAGTGCTGGCACAAGTGTATTATTGCTAAGGGGACAAATTAAATATTGAGAAATAAGTGAATATATTTCGACAAAAATTGAAATTTCCCTTTTTAGAGCAGCTAATCTATAAAAATCTAAATTGTTAACCTGGAAAACTAATCTGTACACTGAATACAAGCAGCTCTCTTTAAATTTCATTTAACGTATTACTCATTTAATTTTGTTTCTTCTTTCTTCAGTTTAAAATTGGCGTACGAAGCAAGCTTGAACAAGAATAATAGGGGAAATCCTTTATGGATAAAGAATACCGTTTTGAAAGCTTAACAGTCCGCATTCAAAGGATATAAAAATCACAAAGCGATATCTTACCAACTCTGGATAAATAAATAGAAAATAGCTAAGAACAAAGAAATATACCCAAAAAAAATTCATGCTTTATTTTAGGTGAATCTCTAGTGATTCTCTAAAGATAAATTTAAACTTGCGAATTTACTAGTAGGAAATCTTAATTTTGCATTCATGTTAGCAGTACGTACGATTTGTGCATAACACACTTTAATTATGACACTTATGACAGCTTCCGAGGACTGCAAATAAATCAAAAAAATTTATATTTTACCTGAAATTGTTATAAAAACCAGTTAAAAGCAATTTAATGATGTACTTATCGTAAAATATTCGAAAATAGAATATTTCCGCACAGTTCTGGCAACTCATTTGTCAGAAAATTATTACAGCAAAATGAAGCTGTAGTATGTTTAATATGCAGGTTTTACGAACTGCTAGACTAATTTATTAGGTGCACTTTTCATCGGTTCGTTACAATTTTTATGATTCTGTTTGCATTAAGTTGCTAACAGAAATTTTATTGCCGATAATTTATTTATTTATATAAATACGGCCTTCAGTTAAATAAATAAGTAGACAACAGCATACTTATTAAAAATACATCGGTTCTGATGTCAAAGAACTTGTAACGACAACGAACTTTGTTAAATATTTTAACGCTAAATGAATTTCGGCATACAGGAGTTGCACGAAGCTAGCCCACAGAGACCTCAAATAGAAAGTCTTGAAGATTCGTAGGGTAACAAAAGCAATTATCGTACTACCTTTTCTAGATTTTACAATCAAATGAAAGCAATCAACTCAAAAAGAATGTTATTTCTAGTCGATATACGCCAAAATTGGTAAATAAGGCTTTTTTAGGTCTCTGATTTTTTGTGTCAAAAGATTGGCAAAAAGAGACGTTTGCAAAGAGGAATCACATGATACCCCTTGTTATTTAAACTTGTTGAAATTGGGACTTGAAAGTGCAGGGTGTGAAATGTGTCCCCCCGTAAATATAACGTATTTTTTGTGTTTTTCTTTTAAAGATATTTTAAAAGTTATTTTGTTTAGACCTGAAAGCCCTGTTTATATGAAGTACATAAATAATTACTTTAATTTCAATCAGTTCAGAGAGCCGCAACAATTGAAGGTTCACGGCTAGAAACAATATATTGTCTTGTTATATTGGTAACTATGTCTTTTGCGAAAAAAATGGGTGCTGTTGCAATGAAACTTTAAGTTTTATTTCAATTTCAATTTATTAGCAAAAAAAAAATATAGTTGTTACAATAAGATTGCCACTAACATATTACCAAGGTAATAGTAATAAGTAAAAATAACAAATTAATTAACTTTTTCGATAATGTCAAAGATAAGGTATTTTACTTTTAAGCAACAATCGTTGTTTTGACCAATTTTGTTTACTGTTGAATAGAGTAGTCAAATCCACTTCCTGGTGGCTACCCATAAAACATTCGGAGTCATGGCAATCGATTCCAGACCTGGTTCCTGGCGACAAGGCTGTTCCTGTTAGTAACTATGGAAGAAGAGGGTCCCGGCCCTCGAGTGTGACTTGTCAAAACTTTACCCAAATAGTTTTGACAAGTTTTAATAAAAGTAGTCGTCAGGCTGCTTTCCTTCGTGACTGTGGCGATGAGACAACCTGGTGGGACTGTCCACAGATCATACAATAGAGAATAGATAGGAAACTATGTGTTAAAAATTGTGTTCAAAAAATGACAGTCTTCGCCTTCTATGATTTTCAACATATAGTAAAAATGTGCATTTTTGTATTTCGAGTTACAATTATCTGTATGAATTTAACTGCCGATAAAAAAGGAATCTGCACACTATCTAATCGGTGTATTTCTCTTCTATTTCTTATCGTTCCAAAAAATACTATGGCGAAATAAAAATCTCCAAATAATTTTAATTTTATTTATAAAATATATTACAAATACAATTAAATATTAAACTATTCACACCTAACAATAATAATAAAATAGGTACAAACATAACATTAACAGTTTACAAATATTTGTTTCCCTGTTGTTTCCAGTATACATTTGTGTTTTTAGTTAAAGGTCTGTATGAGAAGTTAGCTTGTCGCTTCGGTAAACACGCATTTAACATTTTTAGAGATAACATTTTGATATTAACTTTCAATATTACCGTCGAAAAATGCAAATCCGAGTTCACTTAAATTTTAGGTTAACTGTTACATCGACAACTTAAACTAAAAAAAAAACCTGGATGAACCACAACAACAATGAGGAACCTATATATATTGAAAGCAACTTGTGGTGACTGCTTCTTTATGTTATATTCTGTATATTTGAATATTTATTTTCTACCTCTTTTGCATTTAGAGTAGTATGACACTATACAATACAATATAAATGATACCCAAAATAGTAAATATACATACAACTCCCACAAAATACTAACAAATATTAGAGAAATAGTACATACTAAAAAAATAGGGCACTATACAAAACTCATATAATAAATCAGATCAAAATACATAATACTCACAAAAAATAGTAACATGCTTTAAAAAATAAACAATAGATCTAAAAAAAAAAGAGATTTTTTTCAGTTTTGTAAAATATGCTCATTGTACCAACAATTAAAAATAATGCTATTTAGAAGATTACTTAAGAGTTTTTAGTAAGGTAGTAAACAAAAAGCTTTTGAGAAATATTTATAACTTTTGTCACTTTGTTTATATATTGATAAGTAAAGCAAATATTTTATCATTTATAAAAAGCATCTGCCCCTTGGCTTTAACTGTTGTTTTCTCATTTGACTTCTACTGTTTACATTTTTAAATACCTTAGTTCACTTTTTTTTTCTTCAAGTGCTGTAACCATTGTCAGTGTTCAAATTTGTGGCTCACCTTACTGTTCTCTTCCATTTTGATAGTTCACTTCTCAAACTCTTGCCTACTAAATGTACAAACTTCTTTCTTACCACAACCTTTTTGTATGCTGCAAAAAAACAAAGAAAGGATGGATAATTTAAAAACCAATATTAAATTGCTTACCTTGGAATGCTTGTATAATTTGACATTCTGATCTGGTGGACTCTGATGCATGATTTCTAAAAATTTTCTGAAAAGCCTCTTCTTACCACCGTACTTTTTCAGGATTTTTCACTAAAATTTAGGGGCTGCAAGTGGTAACCGGATCTTTTTCTGGTGAAAAACATGCAAAATTGCCTCCCACAGTCCTCTCGTTACTTAAAATGAAATAATATATGAACTACAAGAATATATAAGAAATGTAAACATACCAGTAAATTTAAACTTTCAGTTTCTCAAACTTTGCATGCTGGTGACGAACATCGACGTATTTTGTTTTCTACATGGTTTAGAGACATGTGCCTTGACAATCCACAGTTTTCATTAAAGGTGTTATGGTCATATGAATCTAAATTTACTAACTGCTGTATGTTCAATAGACACAATGAGTATATCTGGGCTAAAGAAAACCCTTTCCATGTAGATCAAAGACGACCCCAAATAAAATTTGGTTTTAATGTTTGGTGTGGTATCATAGGGTCTAATATTCTGGGGCCTTTTGACGAATCACTTACTGGGGAGCGCTACTTGCATTTCTTGCAATACACTTTTCAAGACATGTTGCATAATTTGAATTTCAGAACTCGTTTAGAAATTGAGTGGTTCCAACATGATGGAGCACCTGCTCATAAGTCGTTATTAGTAAGACAACACTTAGATAATATCTATCCAAACTCTTGGATAGGAAGAAATGGCCCACGCGAATGGCCACTCCGGTCTCCCGATTTGGCAGTTATAGATTTCTATTTATGGGGTGCGCTAAAAAACAAAGTATACAAAAGAAAGTATGAGACAGTTGGTGACCTAAGGGACGCGGTATTACAAGCAATTGAAGAAATTGATATGCAGCCTGTGAGGAAAGGGGTAATGTCAATCTTAAAAAGATGCAATTTTTGTCTAAATAACAATGGTGGACTTTTCGAAAATAAATTTTAACCATTATTATGTACTTTAATTTCTTAAGTTTTTAATAAGTACATACTTATTTAGTTTTTTCTTTATATCTGGTATATCAAATCAATCAAAAAATCGTTCAATGTTTTTTGGAATAGTTATTAATAAATCAATGTATTTCATGGCTAACTACGTTAAAGTAAAAATAAGAGAGACAAGCATCCATAAATCCGTTATTTTTATGAATAATTATATCGAGTATTATATTGTTGAAAAGCTCTAAAAATATCCGTTTTTTAGGTCATAGCCAACCATCGTTTCCATTCAAAAAAAAAAGATAAGTTTGTGTCATATCTCGAAAACGAGAGCTGTCACTCAAACGAGGACATGACAATCATATTAGGGATACAATTCCCCTCAATTTTGATATTTACACTTTTTTATAAAATCAAAAACAAAGGAGCTAGAGGGATTTGACTAAATCGACAGAATTTCGTTTTTTCAAAATATCTAGTAAGCCATGACTTTTTATTAAAATCCGAAAGTGCCATTAAATTGGGCCAGTAAAACTGCAAATCTTTCCCAATTTAACCATTGCTCTATCTCCGCTTGTTTCCGAGATCCCCATACTGATCATCAAAAAAAACACCCTGTAGAAGACCCTTTTTCTAAAAGACGGTATAAACAATGTCATTGAAAGAAATATTGGACCACTGTGGGATCCCCCTTACCAGTATCCAGTTTAAGCGGTCTAAATTCGTTGAGCCTGTCGGTTAAAAAAGGAAATGACTCATAGAACTCAAGATAACTTTATATCTACTATTTAAGTAGGTACTTAGTCAATTCAAGGTACATTAAACACATGCTAACCGATATTGGGATTTTAACTTGCACATAAGGATTATCCCAAACGGGTGTAAGAAAAGCTCATTAGACATTTTCTTAGTGATCTGCAGTATTCATTCATCACTTTCAAAATGTTCAATGAAAGGTAACACCCTGCATTGTATTGTTAACTGCAGCAAGGTATTTCATTGATACTTCAAATATTTGCTGAAACCACCCTTATTTGGGTGTCGTTAATTCTCGGTATTGTTACTAAACATCCCTATTCAACAGATCGTACAGAACCTTCGAAATACTACACTTTTGTGAAATTTTACTATTTTTTGTTGGAAAAGGATCATTTACCGCATGGGTGATTGTAGGCAACAATGAGAAGTAGTAGTGGACTGGCGCCGGAGTGTCCAGCTCCATTGTGATCACCTTTTATTATGATGATGAATGTACGTTAGGCCATGTCGTTCTCTCACCTCGAAAACCAGGAGATTCTTCTTCTTATGGGTGTCTTTTGTGTACGAGAAGGGAGTCGGTGCGAGATGCATTTTTCATTTGTTTAATCGCATTCCAACGTTTTATTCTTTGTGTGCTAGACCGACACCGAGGTGGATTGACATGCCGCTGCTTGCTTCATAATCTAGCGCTCGGTCGCATGTTGGCAGTGGCAGTACTCATTTTGGGCAATTGGGGTTTTGATCATTTTCGTCTGCACTTTCATCAGAAGCTTCTACGATACTGGTCATTATTTAGAAAAATTCATGATAGCCGTACTAAGAACTGAAAATTTAAAATGACGTTCATTATGTTATTTTAAACTCCAGACATTTAGCAAACGAGAGATAGGTCAAATAAAGTTTTTAAAATAACACTGATTGCCTGAACTATGAAAACAATAATGACCAATTTAAACAATAAAACTTGGCAAAATCAGAGGTAAGGGGTGCACGATATTAGTACACTGGTTGTAGAACATTATGTACGGTAATAGGATTTCCAGAAAACCACGCATATTTAGGGTACACCCTGTTAAACTATAATGCTACACCACCTTATATTCCAACCATTCTGAAACTGTAACTGCCAATGGGTTACAGGTAAAATATTATTTTAACATTTTTGAACAACCCTTTCTAACATTCGTTGTACTTTCTAGCATTCTTCTAAACCTCCTAGATAACTTTAATTTGTCTCCACTATACTCTAATCTGCCTGTATAAGCAACTGCGTTTGGGCCAGCTAATAAAAATATTGTTTTTAACATATAACATCTTAAATCATCAAGTTAACATGCCATGTCGTAAGTTTTTACCCATCTTTAAAATTTTTAATTAACTTTAATTTATAACGAGTTCCGATATTGCCAAAAGGAATGGTAGGTACTTCGCTGTTACTGCCTCTAATTTCCTGATGTGAGTTGCTGCCGCTTGCCCCCAGATGGTGGCTCCATATGTGATGATTGGTTCACTGCCGCTTCGTAGATGTTCCTCTTCGTCCTCAGTCTGCTTCTTCTTTCTATCATCGAGTTGAGTTGGCTGATGCTTGATTTGGTTGTCTTCACTGCTTCTCTTATATGTTTCTCCCCACGTGAGTTTGCCAGATATTTGACGTTTTGGCTCCATTTTATGTGATTTCCTTCTACAGTTAGTCCCGTGGTTGGTTGGTCCAGCTTCGTCCTTCGTCCTATGGCTATGGCATGCGTTTTTGCCGCGTTGATATTGATTTTCCATTTCTTCGCCCATTGCTCCATGTCCTCGATTTCTTGTTGCAGGTAGTTTACCACTTGGTCCACTTTTCTTCATGTTGCAGCTTTGGCTGTGTCGCCCGCATATATGTATGTCCTTGTATGCCTTGGTCTTCTTGGTATGCCGCTGATGTAGATGCTGTACAGTGTCGTTGATAGTGCTGATCCCTGTGGCGTTCCTCCTCGTTTCCTCGTCTCAGTCGACGTGGTATCGTTGATCCTGATACTGAATGTCCGTCCTGTTAGGTAGTCCTGTATTATCCTGCTCATCGCCCTGCTGAATCCCTGTCTTTCCAAATTTGCTATTAGTCCACTCTGCAATATCTTGTCGAAAGCTCGCTCCACGTCGAAGTATATGATGCACGTTGTCCTCCTATTCACTATGTGTCATTTCGTCTTCTATCATCCTTATTACCTGGTCTTCTGTGAAATGTCCCTCTCTGAATCCGCTCTTCTCGTATGGAATGATTTTAAATTGTTCTTCCGGCTCCTTAATTCTCCTCAAAATGATCCTGTCCATTATCTTGCTGGAGTAGCTTAGTAGGCTAATCGGTCTGTAGTTCCCTTGTAATTTCTTACTCTTTCCTGCTTTTGAGATCATCACTATCACTGCCTTCTTCCATTCCTCTGGGTATTTCTGCTAAAACAATATATGATTAAATAGTGTTTTTAGTCTCTTGCTGGTGCTTTTCTAACTTTCAGATTTCTAATGATGTCCTTTATCTCTTCCAATGTTGTTTCTCTTATTGGATCCTCGTTAGGGAGTCGTTCTCTAATCTCTTGGGCTTTTTCTTCTATTTCTTCATCGAATTGTCTGTCGTCTCCTTGGTCTGTGTTGAGCTATTCCATTACGTCCGCGAATATTTCTAGCTTGTCCTTTGTCCTGTACTTTAGTCAGTCTCTTCTTTGTAGTTTTGTTGTAGTTTGTGTGTCCTTGTTATCCTCATTCTTCTTATAATTTGCCAGTGTGTGCCTCTGTCATTGGCCAGCCCAGTACCATTTTTCACTTCTTAATAAGAACGTTTCAGCCACTGCCGATACGCATTGGATTGGACGAGATAGGGGTATGCGACCCAATGAGCATTACGGCTTAAAGGTATAAACACGAAGGATAACCTGAATTTCCCATCATTCACTTAATGACGATAGCAGATCCAAAGCTATTCAAACGTTGTGAGATCGACCATTTCACGATGATAGATGTCCAAAGAAACTTCGAGGAACGAGTTAGATTGTCAGACTAACATTATTAAGAAAGTTCTCCATATTATTTGAAATTCAGTGCTCAGTTTATATGTGCAGACAAATTGATTTAGTAACATATATTTTGATGAAATTCAAATCTATTTTTAATTAATTTCATAGTTATATCTTTTAATACGGCCGCATTCGCCATATCCGTATGTTAACTGTTAACGACTATTCCATTGAAAAAACATGGACGAATACGGAAGTCTATTCTATCAATTCAAATGAGAATAATCCAAATCGGTTCATAGTTTCTAGAGTGCTGAGGTAACAAAAAATTCCAACGAATCCTTTTTTGAGAGAGAGAGAGAGAGAGAGAGAGAGAGAGAGAGAGAGGCTGAGTAAGAAAGACATGAAATCACGGTTTACAATAAGAGAAGGAACATACTACTAGTATATGGACTGATGCTCTATGTTTTAAAGATGTTTAACATAGTCGAATGCTGTCCCAAAATGAGAGAAATAGTGTGAGTATTATCTTCTCAACCCATCCATTTCTGTAGGTTATATGTTTTTTTCGTGTTTTTTTCTGTTATTCTCCATCAGTCATATATATAAGATGGCTCTTATTCATTGTGTTATAGATGTTGAGTTTTAGAGATTGTTGCTCCTATGTTATTATTGTTGCTACCCATATCACTATGCTGTCACATCAGCAATCTTCCTATTGTATAGGGATTACCGTATATACAATATCGACTGGACTACCCTTATAATATCATAACCATTAATATTAATTTTGGGGGGCAAATTATAGAATTAAATAAAAATTTAAAAATAAAAAAAAATTCAAATGCATCATTTAATGATGAAAAATGAAAAATGAAAAATGAAAGGTCTCATGATGAGGAACACAAATATTTTTTTTTTCATATTTAAAAAAATATATTTAAAAAGATATTAACGAAAATATACCAAAATTTATCCATTCCCCCCCCCCTTATCTCCGCAACTATAAAACGTAAAGTTTTGAAAAAAATAGAGGTATAGGTTCTGACCTGAAGTTTACTGGAAAAATAAGGAGAAACCTCTACTTTTAATTTGGGTGGCAAATTACAGAATTAAATGGAAAATATAAAATTAAAATTGTTTCTAACCCATCATGTTGTATATCAAATGAAAGGCTTATTACGACGAAAACAAATATATTTTTTTCATATTTCTAAAATAAATTAATTAAAAGATATTAACAAAAGTATAAAAAAATTACCCATTCCCCCTCCCCTTATCTCCGAAACCATAAACTGGAAAATTTTGAAAAAAATGGAGGTATAGACCCTCACCTGGACTTTACGGAAAAATAAGAAAAAACCCCTAATATTCATTTTGAGCAAATTATAGAATTAAATGGAAAATATAAAATTAAAATTGTTTCTAACCCGTCATGTTATATATCAAAAGAAGAAAACAAATATATTTTTTTCATATGTTTAAAATAAATTAATTAAAAGATCTTAACAAAAATATAAAAAAATTTACCCATGCCCCCCGCTATCTCCGAAACCATAAGCTGAAAAATTTTGAAAAAAATGGAGGTATAGCCACTCACCTGAACTTTACTGGAAAAATAAGAAACCCTAATATTCATTTTGGGGGGCAAATTATGGAATTAAATGGAAAATATAAAATTAAAATTGTTTCTAACCCATCATGTTATATATGAAATGAAAGGGCTCATGATGAAGAAAACAAATATATTTTTTTCATGTTTAAAATAAATTAATTAAAAGATCTTAACAAAAAATATAACAAAATTTTACCCATGCCCCCCCCCTTATCTCCGAAACCATAAGCTGAAAATTTTTGAAAAAAATGGAGGTATAGCCACTCACCTGAACTTTACTGGAAAAATATGGAGAAACCCCGAATATTCATTTTGGGGGGCAAATTATAGAATTAAATGGAAAATAAAAAATTATAATTGTTTCTTACGGGTCAAGTAATATAGCAAATCACAGGGCTCATTATGACTAATACACATATATTTTTTAAATCTTTTTAAAATGAATATTTTGAAAATATATTAAAAAAATATTTTAAAAAAATTACCTATTCTCCCCGTTATTCCCCAAATTATAAGACCTCAATTTTTTGTTTATAGGAAAAATATGAAAAAAATCCATAATTATATTATTTGGGGGCCAAATTAAACGGAAAATAAATTATAGAAAACCCCATAGGAATTTTAGGGACAAATTATACAATTAAATGGAAACTAAAGATTCAATTTTCAAACGCATCATGTAATATATCAGTTAAAAGGCTCATTATGTAAATTACAAATATATATATTTTTAAATCATTTGTTTAAAAGATATTAACAAAAATATTAAACGTCGACATAATTCCCACTTTAGAAACTAGATTATTTAAATTTTGAAAAATATATTTTATTTGTGTTTTTTAATAATTTAAATAACAGATTTAATAATTTATAATTTAAAACTTGACGTATTTTGCCCTTTATCTTTCAATCTACAGAGCCTCAAAACTCAGACAGTAGATTATAAAAGACTTCTCTGAAAGTTTATTAGTAAAATAAAACTCTAATGTTAATTTTTGGGGGCCAAATTAGAAAATTAAATACATATGTATTCTGATAAAAATCAAGATAATCCTGAAGCAGATAAAATAAAAAGTCTTTGTGTGCAAAATCAAAGTGTATATTTTCTTATAAATTTAAAACGTTTCCTTTAACAGATATAAGGGTAAATATACGAAAATGCACTCATTCCCTGCTTGTCTGAATCTTGAAGGTGGTACGGAACCCTAAGTATGCGAGTCCAACTCGCACTTGACCAAATTATTTGTTTTTGTTATTGTCTTGTTTTCGTTTTCATCTGTACTGCTTGTATCCAAGTTTACGCGTAAATATCCACACGACGATTTGCATTTGGAGTACCGTCAACCACAAAAACTTCGGCTGATCACATCTAGATGTTTTACAATTTAGGGACTGACGTGTGCTTCTCAGATAAATTGTTTAATACACTGGCTTCTCATATTATATACTTAACAACAGCGATAATTATGAAAAGTGAAAAGTTTTCTATTGATACATTACCATTAACTAAATATCTTTGAATTTTTTTTATACAAATATACAAATCTTTGAACCATAAGCTAACTGTTTTTGAGAATGTAGCATTCCAACATAAATAATGAAAATATATATTTAATAAAATCACATGGACTGAGCTGCAGAATTCATAATGTCAGCCAAAACCTCTCCAGTGTACCCGCCAAATCTGCTTTTGGGGGTTCACTTCCAGCCTTAATTCTCTAATTGCTCAATTTTCAACTGCACTATATTTTTGCAAAATTGCGAATGTATCATCTTCTTTCTCTAAACTAGATTAATCTCGTTCAAGGCTATGTTCTGCTAATCTCTTCTACTACTTTAACTGTGAAATATTTTAAAGTACAACGATTTAAAAATAGTGTCAGTGATAAAACGAACCACAGAGAGTGTTAAACTAAGCAAAATACGAATTTAACCACGACTTATCTCATCTGGAGAAGTTGATTACTTGCCGAGTTTATATGCCTTGATAAGTGAAACAAATTTTCTGTTGTATTTTCATTTTTCTTATTTCATGGTAAGATCAGACATGTCGCAATAAAATATCTGACCCCATTCCCATGCAATTCGTCTAGGTGACTTATAACAGGAGAATAGCTTAAAACTAACTGTTTATACTCTAATTATCCAACAGACTTCTGACAGTTAAAAAAATTCAAATGAAAATTAGGTGAAAGAGAACTTAAAGTCGTTAGTCGAACGGATGTAGACGACTAGACAAATTCTAATGCATTGCTTCTATAATTCCTCCTTTAATCTTGATTTATTCGACTGATCCCAGTAATTTCTTCCGACCCACGGTAGTTGAATTTAGATTAGAGATTTTTATTGTGCTCAGAAGCACGTACAGCATCCCAAATCAGATAATTCCGTAATTGCTTTTCTACTTTGTAATTGGGAACAGACTGAAGAAAAAATATATGACATAATTCTATAAGATTTATAATAGCTGGAAAAACAGCAGAATGCCTACTCCGACAAATAAGTCAGTTAGAAATTTGTGTAAGGTAGCTGTACTGAATAATTGTTATTTCTATTACAAAATAAAGAAAAATGATTTAACCACTTTCTCAGGAATTGAAGCCGGAGGTGAGTATACTAGAACCAGAAGTCTGTGGAATCAGTGTAGTTGAACGGATTAACCATTAGTTGTTGGCATAACCTTGCTATGATTTTAATTCAAATTTTTTACAAAGTCTAGTATATGAATGCAGCTCCAACGTATCACTTGTATTGAGTCTGTTGGAGAATGAAAACACATACCCTAAAAGAGAATTAATGTTAACATGGGATGACTCAATTACTCTTCTGTACTGTTGTAACTCAGTGATGAGTGTTTAATCTTGGGAGGCATCTATTTAATGTACGAGTACCTGGGCAATTCTAAGCAAGATAACATTGCGATGTATTACCTCTTTTTTGTTATTATTCTCTTTGAATTCAAGTTATTTCAACTAACTAGCAACACACACACACATAAATAATAATAAATACTACTTATACAACGTATAGGTTGAATTTTATAGTGCAATCATTGAAGAGAAAAATAGGGCTTTACATCCTAAATTTTTTACTAGTAACCGATTTGCATGAAATTTTGGAATTAGGCTTATTTTACCCTTAACTTCAAAAGTGATATTGACCCGAGCTTCGCTTTTTATTTTTAAGGGGTAAAAACATATTGAGCTTTTTATAGCTAGAAAACGTGATTAATATAATTTTAACCCCTAAAAAACATTACAACCCCTGCAAATGACCTCTAACTTGAAAAACATCACGAAAAATTACTTTTGCATAACTTAAAAAGATTTCAATATAGAGTAAATACTGTTTTACGTTACCTACCTTATTTGTCATGATTTAACCCCTTTTCAAACCTTATAAACAAATTTTATGAAAATATTTTTTTACAAACTGAAAAGATTTTAAAGGCTGTTCCACGTTCTCTAAAAGGACTTTCATATGTTTAAGCTTTTCAACCTTTAAAACTACCCCTAAATTAAAACATTGAAAATTTAAGCTTATACAATTAAAAATAATTTGATTATAGAGTAAAAAATCACACTTTTTATTAAAAAATAAAACATAAACTTATGAATTATCTGTAGATGCACTAAATCAATTTAGTAATTAATTATAAAGAATTTAGCATTAAAATACATAAAAAAGACCTGACAGACAAAGAGACAATAGTTTTGGGTCTATATTACTGTGTACTTTCACTTTGCTCCAAATATTCACGCTCCGAAATTTTTAGTTTACTAAGTAGAAAAAAATGCGATTAGCTTTTGGACTATAACTGCTTTAATTTTGAAGCTATCTCAACTGATAAAAAAACAATTTAAAGGTAATTAAAACAGCTACAACCTTTTTCATTACAATATATAAAGAAAAAGCTTTTATTTTGAAACGGTGAAGGGTAAAGGGCGCAAGAGACATTTTTCATCCTATACTTTTTTACATATCTTTCACTATTTTTCTGATATTATTTTTAAATTGGAATTTTTTTTTCTTAAAATCGTGACTTTTTGAAAAATATATCCTAAAGCAGCCAAACTGCTAGAATCCATCAAACTCTTTATATTACAGTTAAATCTATACGGAATTCGATTAATTTTAATTTTGGTGGAAATAGCACTTGTAAAATCCATATATTTAAAAAAATACATTAGATGTTCCTTTTATTTGCATTACAGCTCACTCATTTTACGTGCAAAAGACTTTTAAGAGTGGTCATTTTAAAGCTTATTTCAAGCACTAGATGGCATTAAATATATCGATTAAATTTCAGACAAATAAAAAACGGTTTTGATTTTTAATACCTTGCTTAATATTACACTTTATAAAAAACCGATTTGTTCAGTTGTTTACCTGCGATAATTTTGTTCATCTTAAAATTTTTGGTTAAAATGCATATTTTTGGAGATATTTGCAAAAAACCAATGAAAAACTTGAAAAAATTCCGAATTTTTAATTGCCAATAACTTGAAAAGTATTGGGTTTTTGGAAAAACTTTATAGAACTTTTTTTGTTTAAAATTAGGTTTTCTATCGATATCCGAGGTTATTTTGCAAATTTTACACCACCGAGAAGGGGTGGCAACCACCCCTAGGGTGAAAGCGGAGTTCGGGTCAATATCACTTTTGAAGTTAGAGGTTAGATGAGCCTAATTCCAAAATTTAGAAGGCATAATGCTTCAATGAATGCACTATTAATACACCTTTTTCTTTTTATCACATAGCCTGTCTGTTCGTGCTAATGCACAGTGATCAAGTACGCTGACAAAACAAAATGACTAAAAGAGTATCTGCAAAATTAAAGACATTGGTTGAGCATGTTAACCATGAAACACATTTATAAAATTAATACCGAAGATTTCGGTACAGGAATACAACAGGGACCAAATCCTCTTGTTGGAAGCGTGTAACGGACTCCAGATCATAAACTATTACTAACCGTAGTTTATTTGTTAATAATTATTTTTATTTCTCGAAAAACATTCAAAATTAATCAATCATACATACATATACTGATCTCCTTCAGAGCAATCCGCTATAGATAAAATACACTTATGCCAGCGCCGTTTTTTCCAATCTTCGGAGCAATCATAGAATTCACATTTAGTTATGGCCTAGAGCTCTTCGAGCGATACAGTCTTTATCTCCTCGATCGTGGCAAACCTCTACCTTTTTAATATTATGGGAACAGAAAAAAGTAGCAAGAAGCCAAAACCGATGAATGCAATGGCTGGGCATGATTATGAGTATTTTTTGCCAACAATTTCACAAATAAGCAATGATGTGTGAGCAGATACATTATCGTGTTGCAAAACTATTTTTTTTTTGCCCCAAATACAGGTTTCTTTTTCGTATTGTCATGTTTTTATTGTCACACGCGGGGTCAGTTCAGTTCTTGGATTTATTTCAAAACACAGTCCAACTCACTATAATTTATTTTTACTTTAATTTATATTCACTAAACTATTTACAATTTATCTTTACTATACGGCAATCGAATATAGAATGAATGCTTCCGTCAGCTCTCCGCGTTTATATAATACTTCTCGAAATTCTCCAGAACGTCAAAGAACCGCCGAGAGATTTCCTTCATGTACTAGAATCTTCGAGAACATCATCAAAGCAAGCCGCCGACCTCGATGCACCAGATGAACACATTTCAGATTCGCCGATATATTGGATGAATGCCGCTTCCACGAATTATCGGATGAATTCCTGTCATAGTATTGATTTGCCCAAACGGTAAATCGCTTGGCAATATTTCTTATTTAGTATGCCATCTTCTGATAAGAACTCACGACGCATCACATCAAATAGAAAAATTACCAGAGTTGTCCGTACTTATTGTACTTTTTCGGTCTTGGCTCTTCTGGCCACCTCCATTGGTGAATGGGCTTTGGTTTCGACGTGATAATAATAGACTCATGTTTCGTTACCAATTACGAGTCTTCTGAGTAATTTTGAATCGCCTTTTAACAGCTCCTGAGCGATGCTCGTGCGACAGTTCTTTTAGTTGAAATTTATCAGCATGGGATTCAACCTCATTGCTCAATACACTTGAAAAATTGCATGACATGTGTAAACTAGAGATGGGTTGGTCCGCTTTTAATTCGGAGTTGGATCCGGATATGCATCCAGGTCCAAAGATGTACATTCAAGACCCGTGTCCGTCGGACCTATATGTGTCCGGTTGTCTAACTGTGATTACCGGAGTCGGACTGCAGGCGGGGTGTTGGATTGTAATACTGCTAGCAAGACATTAGGGCGCTGAATTGTTGTTTTTTACCTTTTATATAATAAAATTACGAGAAAACGATAACGATTTATCAAAAATAATAATTACAAATAAAAATAGCCATATTTGACAACTAAAACAATAAAAATACATAACCATGAACCAATAATACTTCTATATGATCAAACTATAGGTAATACCATTCCCCTCACTCCGATCCGCAGTTCCCAGTCGCTATCATTGATTCAGTACCGCTCATGGCATGTTTCGATGCCGCTCCGGCTTATATCAACAAGTAGTTCCGCCGATCGGTAACAATGTACATCCTGCATTCACACAGTTCCGCCGATTCGGGTCCTTCCGAACCTACACATCTCTAAACTATATTCAGTACCGCACATTGCATGCGTTTCTTTCCACTCCGACAGGTCCGCGGATCTGTGTCCAAATTGCTGTCGGACGTACATCCATCATCAATACCACTAGGGATTCAGGTCCGGACATGCGTATCAATCCGGACCTGTCCATCTCTAGTGTAAACTGCCCACATCCTTTTTGTTTTCCTGGCTTCTTAAGTGGTTTCTCGACCTTCTGTAAATTGCTTGAACCACTCATAAATCCTTTTTTTTGTCAAAACAAACTAGCCAAATATCGCAGTTAACATTTTAAGATCACTTTATTTATTTTTTACATTAAATTCCTTTACTTCTTTTCGAAATTTTTCAATCCATTGAGAGCAAGACAATATATTGTTTCTAGTCGAGAAACTTCACCAGTTGCGCTCCTCTCAACTGATTGAATTCTTTATTAATTATTTATGTATGCATTTTTTTAATAGTAAAATAGCAAAAACATTTATATCGTTGGTACGACAGCCCTATTGGGCCTTGACACATAGAAGTAACGCCTAAAGATAGAATGTTTGAGGTATAAGGGCCTGCACAACTAGAATCCTAACGATGGATGAGAGGGAAAAGAAATCGAGTGCACGTATCTGAGTCTATTTAGAACTGCAAACAGTAGCTAGTTGTCAGTTGACTAACGTGATCAAGTTCAATCAGAAGCGAGCTTAAAGAGGGATTGACACATCCACTCAGTTGTCTTTCTGTCTCATCCCGCGTACGTTTTTCATGGGGCCTTACGTACTCTATATTAACTATTACCTCTATAATCTTCGCATCCCTTAGCTTTTGTCTCCAGAATAGCCTGTCTCTTTATTTGCCAGTTCCTTAATCCAAGCTTTACACCTTATACATCTGCACAAATATCATGACAAGACTAGAAAGAGCGGGCAATAGAGAAAGCAAGAGATTATTTCACTCGATTGAGAGCTACTTTCAATGAAATGCGTCCAGTAGGTACTTTATTGACTCCTCCCACCCACCAAGTGAGAAAAAATTATACTGTCTTTATTGCCTTCTCTTTCTAGTCTTGTCGCGATAATTTTGCATGGGAACCTACCTCCAGAAGAGTATGCTCTAAGCACTAAACAGCTCATTTGCAACTTTCTGAAAAAAAAAAATTTCCATCGGGTCCTCGCTTGCTGTTTCCTGTCTAAGCTTTATGTGTGTCAAAAACAAATTAGAAATTCAGATATTCTCAATATATTTTATGAACCTCTGTATAACATAACAAACAAAAAAATTTGAGGTTGCCAATTTTAGAACAGCCATGTATATTTGAGCATTTTGAGTGTCTTTGAAACACGCTATGTAGCTGATGAAACTTATGTCAGATTATTGCTACCAGTACAATAATGCGTTATGATGTTTTAATGGTTTATTTTATGATTCGTCCTCATAGGAAACTTTAAAATTAATCGAAAGGTTTAACGCATGATTGCTGCTAGATATTCATTGTAAAACAACAAAATAAATGATCTGTTTCATATAGATAATATCCTGTCGAGGGTACGCCCAATTGCTTGATATAAGAGAATATATGTATATATATAGAGAGAGACGACGATTACCATACAAGACAGCGTTGTATGGTAAATTCTAAGGTTGGTCCTTCAATAAATAATAATTGCTCACAATCATGAACTTATTAGTTGCCTATTAAAATTCTTTCGAAGGACATTTCACGGAGACGACTGTGACATTCAAATCAGAAAATTCGAACTTTAAACTTAACAGATGAAATTATTTGAAGAATAAGCCAATGCTTTGGTTATCTATATATAAATAGTCAAAGACAAACGATTAGGTACCATTTTCTCCTCTGACTCTCAACCGATTTTCTTCATTTTTGTTTTATTTAGTAGTTACTGACGACCTTCAATGGAGAATGTTAATATTAATTTATAATATTGGTTCATTCATTAAATAAAATATAATAAAAAACATTATTTACGTCCATAATGTCAACGCCAAACAACTGAATGTGCCGCCGCCGCCAGACTCAAAACATTGAGTAATTATATATAGAGGGACCAATGCTGTTATATACTTAGAGCATGTATTTCTGGAAGTGGCATGCAAGGTTGTTATTGTTTAGTGGTAAAGTAATCGTCGTATATTATAAATATACAGGGCGATTCCAGATATGTTAGAAATCTTTTTTTTTGGGGGGGTGGCAAATAAGCAGTTGCATAATTATATAGGGAAGCCCATTAGCGGTTGATTTTACAGGGTTCTTGGAATAGAAGGTATAGTAGAATTACAGTTAAACAGGGTGGTACAAAAATATTATACAGAGATGCATATACAGGGTGGCGGGAATGGAAATGCAACATTTCGTAACACATAAGCAGTTGTATATATAAGGAAGATGAAATATAGGGTGAGAGGAATTATAGATACAAAGGATGATGATAAAAAATTAGAAAAGGAAATGATTTAAAGAGTAGCCCAGGAAGAGTTCCATATATATGATGATTGAAATATAGATCGGAGTAGAATTATAGTTACATAAGATAGTTAAAAATTTTCATAAACAAAAAGAGTAAATACGGTGGCTCATGGGCAGTGTCATATACAGAATGGTTAACCGAGTGGTTCAAAAATGTTAAAAAATATTATGCCTGGTCCATGAGCAGTTGCATATACAGGGTGGTGGAAATTTATAATGAGATGGAATTATTATAATGAGGATTTTAATAAATGTTAGAGAATTGAGTGCAATTATAGTTATACAGGAAGGTTAGAAAAAATAAATATGTATGGTAGCCCATTAGCGGTTGAATTGTTGTCATATTAAATTAAGAATTACGAATTTGAACACAAATAAAGTCCTATGAATTATATCTAAAAAAAACTTGAATTTCGTTACTTATTTGTAGAAGCGAGGTGTAAGACCCATATCTAGGATTTTCGAGGAAACTATCACACAGAGGTTCCGAATCTGGATCCGTTCCGTGTAATTGCTGTTCTCCCTAAAGTCCTAGGATAGAATGTCACCATAAAATTTTCAGGTTATTTAACCTGCCAGAGATATTGACATAATGGGTCGAATTTCGACCACTGGGCGACAGCTAGTTCTTTTAAATTTACTTCTATTCTTAGTACTGTGTCCAAACAGTATTATAATGCGATTTTCAAACTTTCAGAGTGCCTTATCATATAATAAGACCAATTCAAAAAATGTTTTTAACAGGCGTCTATAACCTTGACCTGTATATATGTATTTCAGGACATTTAAATAATTTAAAAATACGCACACTTGCAGGTTTAACGCATGCCATACATAGAAATATTGTCTTTATTTATCAAAATGGGAAATTTAGTTTTGAAAATTAAAAATACACGCTTTAATCGAAAACAGAACTAAAAATATAGCAAATTTAATAATGACCCACCATCGACCCTATTTAAATACTATTAATAGGAACTACATTAATTAACTACCATCTAATATTGTTATAGTTTAACGAAACTAAAAAAAAACTTTCAGGAAATCTAAGTATAATAAATTGAATTTTGGTGAAAGTGCTCGTAGCACTCTATAATTCTAATCTTCTGCATTAGCCCTGTATATCCATAAAATTATTGTATTGTCGTCTAAACTACATATACGTGCAAAGTTTCATTTGGATATGGAACTTGTAAACAGGATAAAACTGATCTCAAAAATTATGTTACATAGTCAGATAGAAGTGAGCTAATAAAAAAGTGTTACTCTCTTCGAGTTGTCATTCTACGCTAGAAAATATATACGATTTACATTGTTTCTGGTCGGGAACCTTCATCAGTTGCGCTTCCCATAATAGAATGTCCTCTCGAACACTTATGTATGTATTTGATAAATAACGATAAAATTTTCAGATTACTCCACCTGTCAGAGATATTGAATACTCTCTTGAGGTGTACAAAAGAATTACACCTCCGTTGTTACATCTCACGTCTACAAATTTACCGTTATGTATCAAATACATAAATAATTGTTCGAGAGGACATTCTATTGTGGGAAGCGCAACTGATGAAGGTTCCCGACTAGAAACAATTTATGTCATATACAGGGTGTTTTGTAGAAGGTTCACCAAACTTGGAGGGCAGATAGGTCAGCTCATGTGCTATATTATGTAGCGTATATAACATCTAGATATCTTACGGTTTTTGTTTTTCTTTTTAATTTTTTTTTCAGATTTTTACATTTGAACTGTTGTAAGTTTTTTATTTTTCATTGCATCTTCACCAAATAAACTGAAATCTAATCTACGATGTTTGTTTGCTCATCTGCATTTGATATTTGACACAAATAATTGGTCCACAAATGGCGATGTTCCATAAAAAAGTGATTAAGTTTTCATCACATTACAAAAAAAATTACAAGCACATAG
Source organism: Octodonta nipae (assembly GCA_034190945.1). Taxonomy (NCBI): domain Eukaryota; kingdom Metazoa; phylum Arthropoda; class Insecta; order Coleoptera; family Chrysomelidae; genus Octodonta; species Octodonta nipae. Next base: position 89,564,926 of record CM067222.1, on the reverse strand, counting down.
TGAACTTCGAATGCTTACAAAAACTTCTCTACTTCAACCCCTTTCCACGTATTGGAAAGTAAGCAGTATGATAATAAAATCTTAGATTGTAACTTACAGGGTTAACTATAAAACATAAAACATAGATGGTAGTCTCTAGTCGCATCTCATCCCATGTTATTTCAAGAGCAACATGTATTCTTTCTCTTACCTGCTCTTTGGTTTCTATTTCTCTCCCATAAAAGAGTTGCTTGGCTCGTCCACATACAAAAAATTGAAAGAGAATCAGGTCTGGCGAACTTGGAGGCCATAGTAAAGGACCAGTTCTCTCAATTCACTCGTTTGGGAATAAAATGTCTAGGAGCTCTCTGAACGTTCGTCTATAGCGGGCTGGGCAGTCATCTTTCTTAAATTTTTTGACCAATTTAATTGGTCTTTCTTCCAATGGGATTTCATCTAATAAGATCGATCATTCGCATTATTTGGAACGCCACATTGATTATTTCCTTTAGCTACTCCTTGGTGTTAATTTTTATTTCGTAAATGACCAAATTTTTATGAATGAATTTATTGATCTTATTAGATGAAATCTCATTGGAAGGCAGACCAATAAGACCAATAATATTAAATAAAGTTGGCTGTCCAACACATTATAGACAACCTGTCAAAGAGCTCCTAGAGATTACATTCACAAACGCGTGAATTGAGAGAACTGGCCCTATACTATGGCCTCCAAGCTCGCCAGACCCGACTCACTTTGATTTTTTTATATGTGGATGGGACAAACAACTCAATTATGAAAGAGAAATAGAAACCAAAGAGCAGGTCAGAGAAAGAGTAAATGTTGCTTTTGAAATAATATGGGATGAGCTACGACTAGAGACTACCACTGTAGAAGTCAGAAAAAGGTGTCGCGATTGCATCCGTAGCACTAGAAGCCGGTTTGAACAAAATTTATGACAAATTATTCCAACTTGATGTATGTTTTATTTCTTGTAGTTTTAACCATGTAAGTTACAATCTCAAATTTTATTATGATACTGATTACTTTCCGATACGTGTGATATTTCATTGGAAAGGTGTTGAAGTAAAGACGTTTTTGTAAGCATTCGATATAGTACACGAGCCGACATATCTGCCCTCCAGGTTTGGCGAACCTTCTACAAAACACAACAGATTCACAACTAGATCATTAGAAGCTATAAAAATACAAGAATAACAAGACACTAGGTATATAAAATGGGTGGAGAATACATGGACAAAATGTAGACCTATACATATAGGTTCAATTAATAAACATTTTTTAATCATAATACATAAACCCAAACCATTTTATATATTAAAAACTTACGTCAACTGAATTGAGGTAATTAGATTTGAAACAGATTACCATACAAAATTAACAGTCAAACAAAATGTGACTCACCAACGATAATTTAATTACATCTAAAGATTGCGAAATATTTCGTAAATTTTCTAAAATCCTATATTGTTTTCAATTACACCAATGTCAAGGCTTATTAATCCAACCAAACTTCATTAAACTACCATCAATTCGACTATCACAATACATCTCACGACTGTCAAATCTAATAATTTTGCCAATTACCCTTTAAGTGAGTCATTCGGAAAGTTCTTGATGACATAATTTCCAAGTTCTAGGTCCAGATGGTCTACGAAGGCAACAGACGTAAACTTGACATTGCATCATTGCTTATTTTAATAGATCAGTTTTCAGCTTATTATGAATGGGTTCAATTATTCGTACATGAAAATAAAAACACATTTGTCACAAATAAAAATGAACTTTTTGTACATTTGATATTTAGTTGATTCAAGTAAGTATGATTTAAAGATACAAGACATTAGAAACACTACATATTAAATAGTTTAGATAAATACTAAAGGTAACAAGAGAAGTAACTATTTCCTATAGATTTTACTATAATCTTATGAAGTGATAAGTGGAGTTCCTCAAGGTTCAGTACTCGGGCCTTTGCTGTTTAACGTGTTTGTCGCTGACCTGGCTTTGTTGTTTAGTTCCGATGCAGTGCTGTATGCAGAGGACATCAATTTTTACAAGAATCCATTAGCCACAGATAACCAGCTCAGAGATTGGTGTCTTCATTTAAATTCCTACAAATGTTCGGTATTGCACATTGGTTACAACAACCAAAACAATCGTTATTTTATTAATAACACTCGAATAGTCCCGGTTCTTACCCAAAGAGACCTTGGAATAATTATTTCTAACGATTTGAAATGGTCTGCTCATATTTCTAAAGTTACAAAAAAGCCAACTCTATGGCATACATAATTTCTTTGGTTTTCAAAAATATGTCGCCTACTTTGCTGAGTAAAATATACAAATCTTACGTACCGTCATCATTTGAATTCGCAGTTCCCGTATGGAATCCAGATTTTGCTAAGGATTTTCATGTATATCAACAAACTCAACGTAGAATCACAAAACTTTGCCCTGTCCTTTTATTCGGTGAACTTGCGTGTTTACATTTAATTCGAATAGCGGACTAAGCGGTCATAATTTAGAAATGTGTCCGAATCGTACGTTCATGGAATTCGCTGCCCTCCGAAATTGTGAATGCTACATTTATTAATTCTTTTAAGAAATTGTATGATCGATATGTTAATTCTATGCCCATATAGTTCAGCTAAGGTTTACTCAACTAGTGTACCATGATGCAGTTCTATCGGAATTTGCCGCCTACACTGCTTCTCATCTAATAATAATAATTTCTTAGATAAATACTGATTTAAACAACCAATTGGTAGATATCCTTATGAATACTAAAGTTTGTATATACTATTCCACCAACAGAGTGATAAGTGGATCATGAATAAGAAGGACTCAAGCATCAAAATGGAAATCTAAGGTAGAAAAACTAAATTTTTTTTCTCCAGTTTGTGGCTTCGGTTTAAGCCACTTGAATCATGAAAATACTTACTAGGAAGGGTGTGAACTCTGTCACCATTTCACCTAAACTGTTTACAGTAGCTTTAAAAGAAATATTTAAAAAACTGAAACCAAAGGAATTAACATAGATGGTAAAAGGCTAAACCATCTCAAATTTGCAGATATAGTCCTACTAAGTAACAACGTCAAAGCTTTAGATGTTAAACGACTTAAATTTAACAAATTTGAAAAGGACATGCAAGCAACAAATAAATGAGTTTCTGAATTATCCCGGGGGGCTGTAACAAAAGACATTATAGATACATGGAAAGATATAAAAACAGCATTCTTAAAAACTGTAGAACAAATTGTCGCGACACAAGTACAAGTAGCCAAGGAAGATTGGTTCACTACGAAAATAATGGAACTAATAGAAGAAAGAAAGAAAAATATTATAAACAAGGACAAATCTAAGCAACTAAAAATATAAAAAGTGTACGGAACAGAAAAAGCAAAAGAATACAGGATGGAAAACTAACGTAAGAGAAAGAACTCATGATTCAGAAAACGTACATAAAAAAGTAAAAGAGACAACTGCCAACCAAAAAAAGATACCATTATTATACTACAAAATTATAAGAATAATTGGGAACAATACATAGCAACAATGTTTTGTGATAATCGAGAGGATAGTGACTTCGCCACCTGTACGGACCATCTGGAAACCCGTAAATCTGAGGTAGAATACCCTATAAAATCGGCAAACGAATGGACGAAGTTACAGTAACGTTAATGAACATTCTACATGAAAAAAACCTGAATCTTCTAATTAGAAATATATATAAAAGATCCAGAAGAATGCAACAGCGGCGCCAGATATGCCTAGCAGGTTTTGGCTTTGGGGTAGATCAAGTCGGCAATTATGGGGTTTATGTCATATACAACGGAACGCAAAAGAGGTCTAGGTGGAGGAAGAAAGTGTCCCCTCTTTCTCCCGCCTACCGGTTCCCCTGGAAGAATGACTGAAATCGGTGACTTTACTGCTGCCAAAGGCAAAGTAGCTTTAATAAGTTTCGCCTAATTAGCATGCTGAGCTATGCGCTGAAAGTTTTTCTACTACTATCAATATAATACAACACCAATATTCCCAAGAGGTTTATGGAATAGGTACAAGTTGGAGCGGAGGTGATAAACAATAAAAGATTTGCATATGACACTGTTATTTTGGCAGAAAACATGGTTGGACGAGCCAACAGAGAAAGCCAAGCAATGTGACACAGCATCAACATTAAGAAATCTAAATACATGTTCTTTTTCAAATATCCAACACGCAAATTACTTTCACAGAAAAACAACTAAAATGAGTTGATAAATATAACCATCTAAGCATTACAATCAATTCAGGATTAGATGAGGAAGAAAAAAATACAATAAAAATCTAAATTGCTAGGAAATTATTCATGAGATATGCAGCGATGCTTATCAATAAAAACCTGAGAATTTCGATAAGAATCAGATTCTTGGAACAGAATATCACCTTTTAAAATGCAGAAATAATTAAACATTGATACAGAATGATACATCTGACACAGAAATAAAGGAATAGAAGAATAAATGCCCTAAATGAAATACGCTAAGACCAGTCAATATTTATAGGTAATAAAAAACTTATTTATAATATCACCGAGAAAAATTTATAACTAACTTATGGTAGTCACGTATGCCCATGATCAAGACCACAGAGCAGATGCTGTTAGCAAATAAGACAGACTCCTGAAGGAGAGAGCATAGGGAAAAATAAATTCATTATTTGACATCAAATTTCAACAATTAATCTGGTACGGACATGCTCCTTTCAGAATATGTAGGTATAATCAATTTTTCACATATTTCTTTCATTCTATACCATACATATTAATAAATTATCGCATTTCAGGTAATCTTAGGTAATAAAATTAATGGACTCAATGAAACAGTTAATATTTTTTAAATATATTCTCTTTGAAATTCTTTAGGATGTTTCAAGTCAATGCCAGTCCATTATTATTAAAACAATCGACTAATTAAAACTCAAAGAAGTTTTGCAAATGTTTTTAATTCAAAAAACATGAAAAATACACAACTTTAATATTTACTCAAAAGGAAGTGTTACCAATATGGGTAAATCAAAAACTGTCGGTATCTACTTATTTTGTTCGTTAATTTAATGTCATTGCGATTGTTGCTAGATATTATACTTATTAGACGCTCTCCATTAAAATAAAAGAATGTGTCATTGATTCACAGTAAACGTAATTACATTCTTCTATCAGTATATGTATATATAATCATTTTTTCACACATTTCTTTCATCTATTACCATACATATCAATAAATTATCATATTTCAGGTAATATTAGGCAATATATTAATGGCTTCAGTGAAACAGTTATAAGTTTGTTTGAAACTACAAAATTTCAAAGAAGTTTTAAGTCAACGATAGTCCAGAGTAATTAAAACAATCGCTTATTTAAAACCCAAAGAAAATTCCAAAAACTTTATCTTGTAAAATTTTCCTAGGCTACCGTTTCTAGTTTACTTTTTTAAACGATAAACCCTGTATAAGGCCGCAATCAAGCGTAAAGTGTTTAGATTAATTGAAAGGTGGTTTATGTTTGGCTTGGATATAACAACCTTCATTTAAGTATTATAATATTATTATTAATATGAAAATGTCCAAGAAATTATTAATTTCTTATTTATATGTTTGTGTAGTTTAAAAATATGGAAAGTCAATTACCGCGCAGTTAGCAATAAAATACGATAAATATGGCTTGAGAGATGGAAAATCCAACAGGTCGATAGCTATTTCAGGTATCGTTAAATATCCAGCGTTTATGAGTGTTTATAGACGCATGTTTTCTATGACACAAGGTCCTTTACGATTTCATGAACTAATTGGTATTGAATTAAATTTGTATTCGTTATTAAATAAAATATTCAAATAAGCAGAAAAAATCAATTTTCTTAATAAATAATAAGTTTGAGTACTCATGTTTTTAACACAATATTAGGTTAAGACATTTAATTAAACAAAATGTTTAAAGTTGTTATATTTTTATTTTCTTTCGGTATTTATATATAGATTCAAAATGTTTGATTATGCATGGTACCTACCCAAAAAAGTTATTTCTCAGAATACAGAATTTAACAACATTTCGTAAGGAGGAATACTACGGAAAATAAAAGTCAACCCTTGACTGCTGACAATTGGTCTAAGAGATCTCTTGGATTTTCTGATTCTCGAGGACTCTTCCTACCTGCGACTACTTTCGGTTGCTTTGTATGGATGAAGTAAATTGCTACAGTATATTCGTGTTTGGTGAGTTGTCTAATCGAGAAAAAAATTCCAAAGGAAAATAAATGGAAGCAAAAGAGCTAGAATGAATTTTGCCAAGAATTAGAACTAAACTTCACTCCATCTATGAAAGTGAGGAGGAAAAGAAAATAGAAAGCTAAAAGCGGAAAAGGTAAGCTAGGAGTTGTTGATAGAGCTAACTATAAAAGTACTCCAGGAAGACAAAACCATATGAAAAAGAAACAAGGGACAAACTACTGCAAGACAAAAATAAACAACAATTGAGTCACGACCGACAGCAATGTTGAATAAATTTAGAATACTACAAAAAGAGCAAGAATCCCTAGCATTATGGGAAAATGCCAAAGCGGTGTTATAAGAAATCGAAACAAACCTATTAAAGCACCAACTCCAACTATAGAAAGGAAAATAGAAAGAACAAGCTTGCTATTTCTTCAGATAACTAGCAAAAGTAAAATATAGAATATGACCAACGAGAACTCCAGCTGACTAAAAAATTGCAACCCATAAAGCAACTTGAACCAAATAGTACATAGCTACCCCAAGAAAACCGACTTAGCTTAAGACACACTTTTTAATAGACACGGCAGGTTTCAATAAAATTTGAAGATGATGAGTGTGATATTTGTTACGTAGTTTTCAACTATAAAAGGTTTCTTGTGGGCAAAAATAAACCAAAAAATTCATATAGATTACTGAAGTGATAGACATAACAGAGCTAGAAGATACACTCTTCGACGTGTCATTATTTTGTACGCAAGTCAATATATATAATACATATTGCTTCCCACATTTGAATGTCCTCTCCAACACTTCTTTATGTATTTGATACATTTCGTTAAATTTAAAGACGCGAGATGTAAAGACCGACATCTAGGATTTTCGGGAAAACTAGCACATAGAGGTTCCGAATTTGGAGCCATTCCATGTATTGCTGTTACCCGTAATTCCTAGGTTAGAATGTCACGATGAATTTTTCAGGTTAACTTCACCTGTCAGAGATATTGAATACTCTCTTCGAGGTTTCATTCTTTTGTACACAAGACAATATATTATAATGGTTTCAATCAAATTATGATTTTTCAATTGTTTTACAATACAATATTGATACAATTCTATATCTCAGTGTCACTTAGCACCACGTTGGGCTAAGCCAATTTTATATTGGACAGCTAAATTTATAATAGATAGTTTGTCTGAAATTGTAATTGAATTTATTTTATAATTTTTAATTTTATTTCTCAGGGTCTTTTTTGCTTGGGTTCAAATCTTCAAATGTTAAATAAATAAATAAATTTTATACTTATCTTGTTTATCTTACAAGTATATATTTCTCTTCAGGTTCACTTACACTTCTTAAAATTTGAAATTCTATTTGCACTTTACTTTTTCTACTTTTTAGTTTTTAAATTACTGATAATCAAATTACTAATATTTCAATTAAAATACAATTTATTTAAATTTTTCACAATATACTATTGATACAAATTTTCTTTCAAAACAAAATAAATTTCCTGTCACTTAACTACTCTTAAATTTCTATCAAATCATGTTACAAAATTGTTTATCATTCAGATTCAACTATTACTATTTTAAAATTTGTAAAACTTTTATTATCACCGATTGACTAACCTTTTTATGATTTTCTTATTTTATTAATAAACTTTCTCAAAATTTTAATTTTTCTTTAAACAATGTTTCAAAAACTCAGTGTTGTTGGTGCTCTAACACACTTCTGATGTTCGTCTTTAATAATAATTCCAAATTTCATATTTCTTTACTGGTAAAAATTCTGCCACTCAATTGAATTTCTCGTGCTGGTTTGCAAATTTATTTTCTCCCAATACTTTTGATTTTAAATTTTCATACCCATTTTCATATCCTTTTATCGAATATTTATAAAAAGATTTTCATTACTGGTAAAATTCTGCCACTTAATTGAATTTCTCGTGCTGGTTTGCAATTTATTTTTTTATTATTATTAAAAAATTAGACTTTATATCTTTTGAACTATTTACTTTTTTTATACTATGCTCTACGCTCCATCTATTACTATAAATTTCTTTACTGTTCCATACAGTTCTGAAGACTTATAATGGTTTTTATAATTTGACATTTCAATCCTCTGTTTACTAAAGAATTTATGTATTTAAAATTTGATTTTGATCTAAAATATCTTTTATTTAGTTTTCTCATGGCCTAATTTGTGATTCTATATGTTTTCTACAAACTCTACTATGATTTTACAACTGAATTTAACCTTTTGATGTTTGACGTTATTATGAGTTTTTGTATATATTTCTTTATGTAAGTATCAATCTTTTATTAAAATTTGCATGATATAATATCTAACTTTTCTATGCCACCTTTTATCCTTGCAACAATTTGCTTTTGAAAAATTTTTACGTTGTTTATATTATTAGTTTATCTATATCTTATAATATGATTCCTTATTTATTTACAAATACTTGTCACTTCATTTCACAATTTCGATTCCTGCAATTTCCTTTTTTTTATATATGTATGCATTTTATTTACATTTCCCCATTTATTTAACTATTCAATTTGCTAAAGTTTTTATAAGATTTCATATCTGTTTAAATCCATTACAATATACAACAGCAATTAAGTGAAATGGCTCAAGAACGGAACCAGAAACAATATATATTATATATATTGTCTTGCGTACAAAAGAATGATACCTCGAAGAGAGTGTTCAATATTTCTGACAGGTGAAGTTAACCTGAGAATGTCATCGTGACATTCGAACCTAGGAATTAGGGGTAACAGCAATTACATAGAACGGCTCCAGATTCGGAACCTCTATGTTTTAGTTTCCCCGAAAATCCTAGATGTCGGTCTTTACATCTCGCGTCTTCAGAGCTAGAAGATATTGAGATACCTAAGCAAGTGAGCGGATTAATAAAAGTTTATATTCTTTAACCGATGTTAAAAAGAGAATCTATCTGAACATTCTGCCTATAGTATGCCTACGAAGAATTCTTGTAATATTGTAAGTGGTGTCATATTTGATATATAAACTTTGTGCAGATTAGAATGTTATTTTGCTCGTCTTTTAATCTTTTTTTGTCAGATAGTTTCTGTGATGTGGTTAACAAATCCTCAAAGACGACTTGTAGTTGAGCTGGATTAAGTTAGCATGGACGTATCATTTATATGGAGATGCTTTTCAGTTTAAGAAAGCGACCGCCTTCCTTCGTTTCTCCTATCAAATAATAACAATTTGTTGTTGGTTTCCACCAAATTAAGAATTAAATTTTGTGATGTACCTTATGCAAGTGAGCTTGAGATTTATTGGGCTGTTCACTCAGAGGCCCACTGATAATAAACATTTGATTTCCGGGAGACCTTAAAAGAACAAATTTATGTCTATTTATCACTTACTCATTTTTATTTTCATGTTTCTTTCCTGAATTTTTTTCATTGTGTTAAACACGCAATAAAAGTCTACACTTACCATTTTATTTGATTGGTATTACAGTATTTCTATCTACGTGTTAATTAACAAGTACGTTTTCCGGAAAATTTACGTATTGTAATATACACATGTAATAACTACTAATAGCTATTAATAATAATTATATCTACAAATAGGTCAATAAATACCTTTGAGAATGCACGGCAAATTTACATAATGTGAAATATTAATGAAATTTTAATTAAATAATTATCTTAATGAATTATGATTAATTTATAGTAATTGTTACCTTCAGAACCAGGAATATGTAGTCAATAAGCAAATATTTTCAAAACGTATTAAATAATATAATAACTGCTTCAATGGTGGATAGTAGCCGAAATTGCCAACACCAAGGCTAAAATGGGATGTGAAAGGGTGGGAGGGGGAGCCGAAGTTAACCTGGTTAAAAAAACCGTAAGCCAAGGTGTTACGGATTCGTGCCGAAGGCTGGATGGCCATACGTTAGTTGGTCTCGAACGGAGCTTCTGGGATAGCGTGCGACCTCCCAGACTATTTATTCTTAACGGGGTAAGGACGCACTGCCTCGCCGCACTGTGAACCAGAAATCCCATAAACAAGTTTGCAATAATGAAGACGCACCAATGTTTCTTATTCTAATAACTGTTAAGCAGACCATGAATCTTACAAAAGCAGACGAAATATTTCAATGATTAGTAAATTTAATAATTGTCGTTTAAGACATTTGCTATGCAGGTGCCAGATGCAGGTACGTTTAAAGTGTTACGTCATATAAATTTTTAAGAATTCTTTGTGAAATTACCGGAAGTAACACATAATTTATTGAATATGCATAAAAGCAAAAAATAAAATGTCACCTTGATATAACATGAGATATTTCAAAAGCTTCATTGAGCTAAACTTTTTTTAATGCTTTTAAGTTCTTGAATTCTTAAGTTTTACGAGGGCTGCCTTTTATATTTCGGGATTAGAGAACAAAAACAAATATTAATCATCGAAAATCGCTTTATTGTTTTTCAAAATATTCCCCATGAAGATCTATACACTTTTGCATGCGTTTGAACCAATTGTCGAAGCACTTTTTCCACTCTGATTGAGGTATCTCCAAAACATGCATTCTAAACGCAGCAACCGCTTCTTCAGGTGACGAGAAACGTTGACCTCTCAGTTTAATTTTTACGTACGGCAATAAAGAGAAGTTATTTGGTGACACGTCAGGACTATATGGCGGATGACACATCAAATCGATGTTTTGAGTGGTCAAAAATGCAGTTGTTTGAGCCAATGTGTGAGAGCTCGCATTATCATTGTGAAGAGTGATCCGTCTTCGGCGGTTGGTTTTCCCCATTTCTTAGAAGACAACTGGCAAATAACTGGTTGTGTACCACTCATAATAGACTGTTCTGCGATGTTCTAGTGGTACGGTTGCGACATGTCCAGTTTTTCCGAAAAAAGAGGCTATCATTTGCTTGGAAGTGCTTCGTGAGCGAACAACTTTTGTTGGATTCGGCTCATCTTGAAACACCCATATAGTCGACTGCTGTTTACTTTCGGGCTCATACGCGTAAATCCACGATTCATCACCTGTCACTATGTCATAAACGTGTTTTGATGCACCGCGATCGTATTTTTTGAGCTTATCATTCGACCAATCGACACGAGCCTTTTTTTGAATGATTGACAAATTGTGTGGGATCCAACGCGAACAATTTTTTTTGATATTCAATTGTTTATGCAATATTGAATATATACTGGTCCCACTAATGTATAAGGTTGGCTCAATCTCACGATAGGTCACATGACGATCTTGCAATATCAGTTCGCGCACAGCATCTATGGTTTCCGGAACAACAACTGTTTTTGGGCGACCTTCACGAAATTCGTCTTGGAGTGAACCATACCATCGATAAACAGTGGTCCTTGACGGAGTTTCATCGCCAAAAATTAAATTAAGTTCATCCATGCACTCTTGCTGACTTAATCCACATCGAAAGTTGTAAAAAATAATCGCACGAAATTGTTCACGATTTAATTCCATTTTTTTTGGCCGAGATGGATCCTTTATGTTACTATAAACAACACATAGGGCTCGTATGTCAAAACGTTCTGAGTACGTATAACCTCAAAAATGTCAAACTTTACGATAGAGCTGTCAGTTGTCAGATTGCAACACTAGGTTTGTCCAATCCCGAAATATAAAAGGCAGCCCTCGTATTCTCAAACAAATAACTATTGCAGAATCGTGTCGATTTAGGAGTATACTATTTATAATGCTTGGAAGCTGGTGCACCCAACGACATTTTAAACTGTTTTATTACTAATTGATGTAAAACATGACTTATGGTGTACCTACATATATAGTCAACTTCAAAGTAGTGAGGCGCGAGAAATGTAACAAAAGTGTCATAAACCCTTCATTTTTTAAATTCTGTTACGGAAAGTTATAATGTCGGCACCATGTATATATACCTACCAAGTGTAAATGTCAGTTCTCGAGACATCTATATAGTCCGATATTAGCGCCATAGAGTAACCCCGAAGACTCTCGAATGTATATATACCTACCAAGTGTAACTGTCAGTTCTGGGGACTCTCGAATGTAAAAATTTTATATAAATAGATGTTCTGTGAGCGTTATTGCCAGTCTAATTCATAAGATAAGTGATAATAAGTAGTAAAGCATATACCAAAGTGAATTGTAAATTGTGTTTTGTGTTAAATTGTATGATCTGTGTTTCAAGAAATTTGTATTGAAGTTTGAAGGTTAAGGATTTGTTTTCACCTTAGAGCATGTACTTTCTAGAGATAGCCTGCAGAGCACAAATATCGTGGTTAGACTAAGGAGAGAGAGGGCAATAAAGAGAGCAAGAGGCTATTTCACTCGGTTAGGAGCTGCTTCAGATGAAATACGTTCAGCATGTTGTTCATTGACTGCTTCCACCCACTAAGTGAAATAGCCTCTTACTGTCTCTATTGCCCTCTCTTTCTAGAGTTGACACGATTTTATGCTTGACAGGCTATATCTAGATGGTAAATGATTTAAGGTTTTTATCGTGTATAATTGGACCCACGGGATCTGTAGCAATACCTTGAGCAAACCAAAGTAAATTTTATTTTAAATCAGATAACGATGGACTATATGCAAAAGCGCCCTTGATAAACATGTTATCGCGCCTAACTAGGGTAAAGTTGACTATATTTGAAATATAATTAGGCTTATATTATAAAAAAATAAACATGTTCTTTAGCAATTTAACAGTTTCACATACTTTTTATTAAATTTAAATATGGCTTCTGAGGTTTCAGTTTTTAAAAATTAATTAGGCATATCGAATTTAAATAACTTATTTCAACATGTCATCAGCCATTGTACAATCAGCTCCCGTACCAATAGGATAGTCTTCCACACAAGCTCAGGAGGCACGCAACTAAGAGTATGACACGTATAGGAAATGCCACTCTCTCATTTATTAACTTATTGTCTTTTTTAAATAAATGTTACGTAAAACTCAGATTTTTTATACTTACATCAATTTTTTTACGTTTCTTTCGTTATTTTGTATAGGCGTTTTTAAGACAGTTGCGTACCCTGGAGGGGTAAGGTCTCGATAATCGAAAAAAAAAAAGAAAAAAAAACTCTCCTTGGGTCCCTGGTGCACCACTGTTTTGGGACTATAAAATGTTAAGAGAAGCAATATAATTTGTTCTTATTTTTTTGCAATAATTATCGAAACAGGTTTGTCTTCATTCAAAAGGTTCATTTGTTTTAGAACATAAGTTCTCTAAGCGTTCTGGAAAAAGATTACTAATCCCAATTTTTGACATTTTTTCCATAAATAATAAATAAATAATAAATATACAAAATCTTCCCATAAGTTTTACAATTTTGCCTTCGGGAGTAAAGCTTTCGAAAGAGCACAAACTGATCCTCATTTTGGTACCACAATTTCATGTTATGTGATATGCGGGATCATTTAGGTTATTTGAATTTAACTTATTTTTATAATAATTACATGCTAAAATTTAACATATTTATTGGTGTGGACATTTTTCAATGTTTCACGAAATTCTGGCCCATTGTGCGCCGGAGCGATATTTCGAATCAACAACTGGCATTTGGGATGGAATCATCAAATGTATAAAACCTTAATGTTGTTGTGGGTAGGAACTTTAGTGATGCTGGATCGGCGCGAGATGGAAACGATTCTGGAAACGATAGAGACGGAAGGGTCATGCGTATTGGTGGGATGAGTCATTGGACAATGTAATCAAGGAATGTAACAGAAAGAGAAGAGATTGAAAGAGAGTAAGGGGGAGAGTGGGTAGAGTCCGAGAGAAAGGCTGGGAAATCTTCCCTATCGTTCAGAGTTTCCTAACGTTCAGAATGTAAGAGAATGCTTCACTCGGCAAGAGAACTACCATTTGGGGCTTTTCACAGAGACCGAGTTAGAGCAAAAATGTGGAAGGGTGAAAGGTAGGAAAGCACGTGGGTCTGATGGGGTGCTTCTAGAAACGGTGAGGGATTCGGCACGATTCGGGAGGGATTCTGCAAATCCTGAATGAACTATGGAAGAGACAACGTATCCCTGAAAGCTGGAGGAGGTAGGCAACTTCTGATAATTGTAAAATGATTTCCACACAAGGCATATACTAGCCTAGAGCGTACGAAAGAAAATAAAACCATATAATTTAATAGCTTCTGTAATTTTAAGGTAAATGTGATCATAAAAATTCAACCTTCTATCAAACCACACACCAAGATCCTTGCATAAATTCGTGAGGGGAAGGGAATTAAAATCTAGACAAGCTTTCTTCCTGGTAAAAGACATTATTCTGCAAGCACCAATCACTAACAGCATTAAAATTCTCTTGCAGAAAAGAACAATCATGAATACCTGTAATCTCCACATTTTTTTAAATCGTCAGGTTATAATAAATTGTTACATTTTGGACTAGTTTGTTAAGTCTTCAATTAAAAAAATAAACAACAGGAGTCCTAGATTTGACCCCTGAGGAACTCCTAATGTATCAATGTATTGCAAATCCATAATAGAAACCAAATTTGGTTCGGTTGCCCAAATAAGAATTTAAAAAAGTAATGAACTGAGTCCCGAACCCAAATTTAGCCAATTTACTGAATAGAATACCGTAATCCAACTTATCAAAGCCCATTAAAAAGTCGGTATACATAACTTCCACGTGACTTTCATTATCAAAATATCCAACAAGGTACTTAGTTATAACAGTAAGATTGGTAACAGTAGATCATTTCTTCAGAAATCTGTGCTGCGAATCAAAAATTTGATGAGATATGTGGAAAGATGTGATCATTCAAAATCATCTCAAAAGCGTTAGAAAAGTTCGACCTATTGGCCTATAGTTCTCGATACCAGATATGTCTCCAGATTTAAATATGTGAATTTTTTCGCTGCTTTAATAAGAAAAGACGGAGTACCATCAATCCCCGATGTAAACTTATTTTTTAGCTACTTCGTTAATTGAAATACAGGGTGTTTGAAAAAGAACTCCCTAGTTTTAATGTGTCATAGAATCTGTAAAAAGTGATATACACTATTCTAGTTTGTGGTGTTTGATTCAGCAACTGTCTAAGTTTTGCCTCCCCGCAGTTGGCAGACCTGCTTGACCTTGAGACTGCGCCAGGGAACAGTTCCCTCAGTTGTGTTCGGGCGTGCAGTGCGGTGCAATGGCTACTCCGCAACAAAGTGTGTTATTTGGTTAGTGCAAACTGAGTCTGTTATAACAGTCCAACCTAATTTTAGACGTCAGTATGGTGGTGAACCTCCTACACCAAAAACTATCCGTCATAGGCTAAATTCTTTCAAGGAAACCGGTAGTGTTTCAAATGAGAAATCACCCGGTAGGACTAGAACTGAAGATGTTGTTGAACAGATCCGTGTTTCGTGTGTTCGGAGCCCAAAAAAGTCATTGGCCAGACGTAGTCTACAATTAGGCGTTCCTAAAGGTACGGTCTATGATGTTGTACGTAAAAGATTACATTTGCGTGCCTACAAATTGCAACTGTTACATGAAATAAAACCTACTGATAAAATCAAAAGGCTAGAGTTTGCTATTGACTTTTTAAACAGAATTGATGATGATGAAAATTTTTGAAATTTTTTTTTTCTGATGAGGCTACATTTCATGTAAGTGGGACAGTTAATCGTCATAACTGCAGAGTTTGGGGGGCAAAGCATCCACATGAAGTTATTCAGCATCATCGTGACTCTCCCAAAGTTAATGTTTGGTGCGGCTTGATGGTTGATCGTGTGATTGGTCCTTTCATTTTTGTAGAACGAACAATAAATGGAGACATTTACTACGACATGTTGACAGAGTATGTCTTTCCCCAAATGGAAGATATTGAGGCGGAAAAAGGGCTTGTGTTTTTCCAACAAGATGGCGCCCCTCCTCATTACAGTAACCATGAGCGCGCGGCTCTAGAGACTCGCTTTCCGGGAAGGTGGATAGGGAGAGCTGGCCCAATTGCTTGGCTACCACGAAGCCCGGACTTAACCCCTCTGGACTTTTTCTTTTGGGGACACATAAAAAATGTTTTGTACAGTGAAATAATCCGAGACATAAACCATTTACGGGAAAGAATCGTCACGGCGGTTGGGACAGTTACACCTGATATGTTGGTGAATATATGGCGAGAATTTGAATATCGTCTCGACGTGTGCAGGGCAACAAATGGATCCCATGTTGAAGTGTACTGATGTTAAACAAAACTCGAAGGTTCTCTCTTTCACTGTATGTACTTGTTGATGTAGTTTTTCATTAATTTACACATTAAATTTATACCTAAAACTAGGGAGTTCTTTTTCAAACACCCTGTACAGTTAGCACGGAAATAATTTATAATTCAAAATTTATGTGTGTGATAATTGGGCGACGGCCAACAGAATGAATGGTTAGACTGGACTGCCCAAACGCACTCTGAAAGAAATTAGCAAAAGCATTAACAATTTCCTGGGAAGAACTGTGGCGCGTGTACATTTTATCACATAGAAGAAGAGGAGATAAATAGAATTGTTAGGTCACATGTTACATGATAAAACCTGGAAGTAATGCTGTCAAATTTATGACCATGAAGGCAGCCTCGATTGCAAAGACATTCACATAGTAGAAAGAATTTCCGCATAAAATCTTAACAACTATTCCTAATTTTTCCATTTAAAACGTAATCATGGGATTAAATTTTAAATTATATATTCTTAATCTGAATGTTATAATGTGATACCGACAAAATTTCAAACATCATCATCAGTTTACCATAAGATAATAAGATATTTCAAAGGATATTCTCACACTTAAAACAATAATAACGAATTTGGAAACGTTGTTATTAGAATTTTTCACATGTCATCTCATTGTTCACATGTGAGCCGGTCATAGCTAAAATTAGGTATGTCAAACTTATTGAATATGAATCGACCAGCATGAGACTTATTTGTTAATTCATAAATTCCAAACACGAATGTATAATTACACGGTATTAATTCAGTTTCAACTATCAATTAGTTGGTAGTAATTGCAGTTCTTAAGGAATATTTGTGAATTTTTAAACGACTGCCCAAACACCCACCTCTATTGTTTTTGATCACGAAGAGATCTTCAGATAAAACGATTTAAAAAAAAAGTAAACATAGATTATTGATAGCAATTTAATTCATCGTGTGGTGTATGACACTAATAACTTAAACTTTTAAACAGCTGTCATTGACACTATTAATTTAAACTTTATTTATGACTTGGGAGTTGGCTTGGGAAACAAGCAATGAATCTGTAGAGCAAATTCCTCAGGTAAATTGTTATTGGTTGGAAAATAATAATATCACGAAAACATTGATAATATATACGAGGACTATAAAACGGAAAGATGTTTAGGTGGCGTAAGAAATAGTCCAAGATCATAGGGCCGGGAGCCGTTACTTATTTTCTCAAAGATGAAATGTATTGGACAAAGTAGTGTTAGTAGGTATGCATACTGGCAAGCTTGACTTGTTGGTCCCTTTTGAGGTACCAGATGAAGAAGAACTTCCGAAATATCACTATAACCCCCATGATTTTTGTGCCTGTGTCCTGGTGAGGAATTTTAATATATATTTGTTCTGTTTTTCTAGCTAATGTTTTAAAAAAATATGTTTTTGCTTTGAAAGGTAGATCGCCAGTTTAAAACAGAGCACTTTTCTCTCTCTCTCTCTCTCTATTTTCAGTTTGCACTGTTACAAGTTATATATATATATATATATATATATATATATATATATATATATATAAACTTACTGATCTTAACATTATTGGGTACTAATGAGATAAGGCAGTCGCCTTGTTGTGTAGATGTCCATATATTTTATAACATTTACATATCATCTGGGTGTGTTACTCTGTTCTAATATCTTCAATTATGTCAGGTGTAGAAAGCAAAGATAGACAGGTGTCAATAAAAAATCCATCAGTGATGATTTTTTGTAAATTCTTAATGCTTCAATAATGGGCATTATTATTATTTAATAATGTGCTTAATAGCGCTATCCGACGATAATTCTCAGGGTTGGTTTTTCACCACAAAATCAGTGCACAGTTTCACTTTTTTCAATTTATTTGTCTCCTTCGGTGCTATAAGATTTTGTTAAGTAGTTTTGTGAACTCCTTTGTGACAGGAAAAGATGATTTTTCCTGCATTCATACTTCAACCTACTACGAGAACAGAATAATTCCAGTAAACATTATATGACTTAACCTTTAACTAATATTTATAAGGTAATAAAGAAATAATTTGGTCAAGTGCGAGTTGGACTCGCATACTTAGGATTCCGTACCACCTTCAAGATTCTAATATTCGAGTTTCAAACAAGCAGGGAATGAGTGCATTTTTCTTATATTTACCCTTATATTTTTTAAAGGAAGCGTTTTAAATTTATAAAAAAGATACACTTTGATTCTCCACCCATAGACTTTTTATTTTATCTGCTTCAGGATTCGCTTGATTTTTATCAAAATACATATGTATTTATTTTTCTAATTTGGCCCCCAAAAAATAACATTAGTTTTATTTTACTAATAAACTTTCAGAGAAGTCTTTTATAATCTCTGAGTTTTGAGTCAAGTTTTAAATTATAAATTATTAAATCTGTTATTCAAATTATTAAAAAATACAAATAAAATATATTTTTCAAAATTTAAATAGTCTAGTTTCTAAAGTGGGAATTAAGTCGATGTTTAATGTTTTTGTTAATATCTTTTAAACAAATGATATATATGATATATTTGTAATTCACATATGAGCCTTTTATCTGATATATTACATGATGCGTTTGAAAATTGAATCTTTTTTGATTTTTTCATATTTTCCCTATAAACAAAACAATTTAGGTCTTATAGTCTGGGGAATAACGGGGGGCATGGGTAATTTTTTTAAAAATATTTTTTAAATATATTTTAAAATATTCATTTTAAAAAAATTTAAAAAGTACATTTGTATTCGTCATAATGAGCCCTGTGATTTGATATATTACATGACCCGTTAGAAACAATTATATTTTTTATTTTCCATTTAATTCTATAATTTGCCCCCCAAAATGAATATTAGGGGTTTCTCCTTATTTTTCCAGTAAAGTTCAGGTGAGAGGCTATACTTAGATTTTTTTTTCAAAGTTTTTCAACTTATGGTTTCGGAGATAAGGGGGGAATGAGTAATTTTTTTATATTTTTGTTAATATATTTTAATGATGGGTTAGAAACAATGTAAATTTTATATTGTCCATTTAATTCTGTAATTTGCCCCCGAAAATTAAAAATAGAGATTTCTCCTTATTTTTCCAGTAAACTTCAGGTCAGAACCTATACCTTTAATTTTTTTCAAAACTTTACGTTTTATAGTTTCGGAGATAAGGGGAGGGATTGGGAAATTTTTGGTATATTTTCGTTAATATCTGTTTAAAATATTTTTTTAAATATGAAAAAAAATATATTTGTATTCCTCAGACTGAGACCTTTCATTTGATATATTACATGATGCGTTTGATTTTTTTTTATTTTTAAATTTTTATTTAATTCTATAATTTGGCTCCAAAAAATTAATATTAATGGTTTCTCATTATTTTTCCTGTAAAGTTTGGGCAACGTTCTATATTTCCTATTTTTTTCAAAATTTTAGGCTCAGTAGTTTCGGAGATCAGGGGGGAACGGTCGATTTTTTTAGTTTTTCCCCCCAGAAATACCCCTAAAATCAAAATTTTTCTTTTACGATATGTACTTCTGATCGCGTCACCAAACTATACATTGATATCAAATTTTAACCTCTTCCAGTTTAGGAGAAAATTGCTGTGATGTGACAGAGGCAGAAATCCGGAGTGATATTATAAGGGTATCCGGATATTGTATATACGGAACCCTAAAAATATGAAGAGCTCCTCAAACAGTTTGTTCTCTAAAAAGTAAAGGGTTATGTTGGACAGTAAAATAGCAGTATTATTGGAGACAGTACCTTTTTTAAAAAATAATTTGTGAGTTCTTAAGAAATTTTATGGAAATTTTGTGCTTGCAAAAAACTACTTATAAACTAAAAATTTAAATCACAGAATTTTGGCTTCACTTCGGTAAACTAATTTATTTGTAATATATTGCATGAACAAATACTTCCAAAAGAGATGAAAAATGGTTCAAGGACCATGAGTTACGATACCGTGGGTATTTCATCGCAAAACCCATCCATTTATGGTCGACGTCAAGTTACCGGCCATTTCCATACTCGTACCATGCCTTCTGTATAGACAAAATATTGGTCAGTTCGAACGTTTTGACTTTCTCCTCAACGGACTTACCGAAACAATCATAATTTTATAAAATTTATAACTTCATTTTATTT
Source organism: Octodonta nipae (assembly GCA_034190945.1). NCBI lineage: Eukaryota > Metazoa > Arthropoda > Insecta > Coleoptera > Chrysomelidae > Octodonta > Octodonta nipae. The sequence goes on along the minus strand of CM067222.1, from coordinate 89,544,324 downwards.
TATGGATATTAAATAAAATCACGTCAGTGGTATTTTCTTTATAGCCAGATAAATTTCTTCGTGTGAGATAGTATCCTAGTATATTTATCTATGAAGGATTTTAATTGTCCACATCTCTCAAGAATGTTTTACATGTGCCAGATGACTCATATGTGCATTATGATAATAATATACTTTTTAATTACTCATAATGTTTAGTACTGTTATTAGAAAATAAATAATTTGGTCAAGTTCGAGTTGGACTCGCATACTATGGGTTCCGTACCACCTTCAAATATTTCAGTTTCAGACAAGCAGGGAATGAGTGCATTTTCTTATATTTACCCTAATATCTTTTAAAGGAAGCATTTCAAATTTATAAAAAAATATACACTTTCATTTTCCACACATAGACTTTTTATTTTAACTGCTTGAGGATGCGCTTGATTTTTATAAGAATACATATGAATTTAATTTTCTAATTTGGCCCCCAAAAATTAAGATTAGAATTTTATTTTACTAATAACCTTTCAGGGAAGCCTTTTGTAATCTATTGTCTGAATTTTGAGGCTCTGTAGATGGAAGATAAAGGGAAAAATATGTCAAGTTTTAAATTATAAATTATTAAATATGTTATTTAAAATATTTAATAATACAAATACAATATGTATTTAAAAATTTAAATAGTGTAATTTCTAAAGTGGGAATTAAGTCGATGTTTAATATTGTTGTTAATATCTTTTAAACAAATGAGTTAAAAATATGATATATTTGTGATTCACATAATGAGCGTTTTATCTGATATATTAGATCATGCGTTTGAAAATTGAATTTTCATTTTCCATTTAATTGTATAATTTGTCCCTAATATTTCTATGGGGTTTTCTAATATATAAATTTCAAGTGAGCCCCAGTACCGCTAATTATTTTCAAAATTTTTAGGTAGTATGGTTTCGGAAATAAAGCGAGAAATGAGAATTTTTTATATCTTTATGTTAATATCTTGTAAACAATTAATTTTAGAAATACGAAAATATATATATTTGTGTTCCTCATAATGATCCCTTTCATTTTATGTATTGCATGATGCGTTAAAAAATATTTTTTTTAATTTTTCGATTAATTGTATAATATTAGCTATTTCTTCGTTTTTTCCTGTAAACAAAAAAAATAGGTCTTATAATTTTGGAAACAAAGGGGGAATGGGTAATTTTTTTAAATATATTTTAAAATATTCATTTAAAAAAAATAAAAAATATGTTGTTATCGTCATAATAAGTCCTGTGATTTGATATATTACTTAATCCGTTAGAAACAATTATAATTTTTTATTTTCCATTTAATTCTATAATTTGCCCCCCAAAATGAATATTAGGGGATTCTCCTTATTTTTCCAGTAAAATTCAGGTGAGGCGCTATACCTCTATTTTTGACAAAATTTTACAACTTATAGTTTCGGAGCTAAGGGGGGAATGGGTATATTTTTTTATATTTGTGTTAATATCTTTTAATTTATTTATTTAAAAAATATGAAAAAAAAGATATTTGTTTTCGCCATAATGAGCCCTATCATTTGGTATATAACATGATGCGCTAGAAACAATTTTATTTTTATATTTTCCATTTAATTCTGTAATTTGGCCCCCAAAATTAAAAATAGAGGTTTCTCCTTATTTTTCCAGTAAACTTCACGTCGGACCCTATACCTTTTTAAATATGAAAAAAACATATTTGTTTTCCTCAGAATGGGACCTTTCATTTGATGTATTACATGATGCGTTTGAAAAATTTTTATTTCTCCTTATTTTTCCTGTAAAGTTCTGGCAACGTTCTATATTTCCTTTTTTTATAAAAATTTTAGGTTCAGTAGTTTCGGAGATCAAGGCGAGGAACGGTCGATTTTTTTTAGTTTTTCCCCCCAGAAGTACCCCTAATATCAAAATTTCTTCTTTTGCTATATGTACTCCTGATCGGGTCACCAAACTCTACTTTCATACCAAATTTCAACCTCTTCCGTCCAGTGGTTTAGGAGGAAATTGCTATGATGTGACAGAGACAGTATCCATATATTGTATATACGGAACCCTAAAACAAAACAGGGCATACAAAATGCAACAGTGTTATCTAAAACCTAATAGTATTAGCAAAAATATTCGGAAAAACTGGCTTTCTGATCTCAATAATGTAAGTGTGAGACTGAAAGCAAATAACACAAAGATTCTTACTTCCGTGAAATTTACGAGCGACACTGTTTCACACACCCACTGACTCTCAATATCAAATTGTCTAGGAACGATAGAATGGCGTTTGTATCCTTACCGCAGCGCTTTCTTAAATCATCCACTTCTTTGTCTAACGGAGTTTGAGTATCTAAAATATGCAGAGTGGACCATTTTACCCGCAGAGCTTTAAGCCCCACCCTACCCTACGTTAACACTTCTGTTTTAGAGTAAATACCCTATTTTCTTTTTGCCTACTTTTAGAGCATACATTTGTGGGAATGGATTTCAATTCATATTAATAAAGATCCTTAGAGCATGTAACTCTTATAAAAGCATAAAAGTAATTATCTTAAGAAAAATACGTTTATATATACCTAGCTAAGTTGGTGAAATTTCGAATTCCTGAACAACGCTTGATCAGCCAGGTATTTTTCATTATTCGAGTTTGTTTTAAAACAAGTACTTCCTTTACATAATTTTTTTATTAAATCTGTTATAATTAAAGTGACCACCTTATTTATTGCCAGAATATTTAATAGGTGAAGCAGCATGAATTAATAATTAACTCAATAAATTTTATATTTTAATTAACAGTAAACTTTCATTTCATATGTACCTTTGCAGTGCAATATTTAAATTAATAACTAATTTACACATTAGTATTGATACCTGATCATAACAAAAATAGTGACGACAGTTATTTTAATTTTCCTGAAATTTATATCAATTACACAAAAAAGCGACACAGAGACAGAGAATAGGCAAGACAGAAAGTAAATTATTTCGTAAGAAGCTTTTGCTTCCAACGTTCAGTCTAAAATAACTGCCGCACTTTTTTAGGGTTCCGTATATGCAATATACCCTTATAATATCACTCCGGATGTCTGCCTCTGTCACATCACAACAATTATCTTCTGAACTACTGCATGGAAGAGGTTGAAATTTGGTATCAATGGATAGTTTGGTGACCTGATCAGGAGAACATATCGTAAAAGAAGAAATTTTGGTTTTAGGGATACTTCTGGGGGAAAAACTAAAAAAATCGACCGTTCCCCCCCCTCCTGATCTCCGAAACTACTGAGCCTAAAATTTTGAATAAAATAGGAAATACAGAACGTTGCCCGAACTTTACAGGAAAACTAAGTAGAAACCTCTAGTTTTAATTTTGGGGGGCAAATACAGAATTAAATGGAAAATATAAAATTTAAATTGTTTCTAACCCATCATGTTATATATCTAATGAAAGGGCTCATTATGACGAAAACAAATATATTTTTTTCATATTTTTAAAATAAATTAATTAAAAGATATTACCAAAATATTAAATAAATTTACCCATTCCCCCCTTTATCATATATGTATAACCCCTCACCTGAACTTTACTGGAAAAATAAGGAAAAACTCCTGATATTAATTTTGGGAGCCAAATTATAGAATTAAACGGAAAATAAAAAAATGTTTTTTAACGCACCATGCAATACATCAAATGAAAGGGTTTATTATGAAGAATACAAATTCATATTTTTCACATTTTTTATTAAATATTTAATTAATTGTTTACAAGATATTAACATAAAGATATAAACAATTCTCATTTCTCGCTTTATTTCCAAAACCATACTACTTAAAATTTTTAAAATAATTAGAGCTACTGGGGCACACTTAAAATTTATAAGAAAAATTATTAGAAAACCCCCATAGTAATTTTAGGGACAACTTATACAATTAAATGGAAAATAAAAATTGAATTTTCAACCGCATCATGTAATATATCAGATAAAATTATGTGAATTACAAATATATCATATTTTTAAATCATTTGTTCAAAAAAGATATTAACAAAATATTAAACATCGACTTAATTCCCACTTTAGAAACTACAATATTTAAATTTTGAAAAATATATTTGTATTTTTACTATTTAAATTTTTGTTTCTTTTAACACCACAATGAAAAAAATATATTTTATTTCAAAGTATTCTTAAATAATTGACAACGAAGTCAGAATAGACTTTGAAACGTTTGGTATTCCTGCAATATACGTATAATATTAAACACTTGACATAGAAGACAACAGAGACCTATTTTGCCCTTTATCTTCCAATCTACAGAGCCTCAAAACTCAGACAGGAGATTATAAAAGGCTTCTCTGAAAGTTTATTAGTAAAATAAAACTGTAATGTTAATTTTTGGGGGCCAAATTAGAAAATTAAATATTCTGATAAAAATCAAGCGAATCCTGAAGCAGATAAAATAAAAAGTCTATGTGTGGAAAATGAAAGTGTATATTTTTATAAATTTAAAACGCTTCCTTTAAAAGATATTAGGGTAAATATAAGAAAATGCACTCATTCCCTGCTTATCTGAAACTGGAATATTAGAATATTAAAGGTATACGGAACCCTTAGTATGCGAGTCCAAATCGCACTTGATCAAATTATTTAATTCTCGTTTCACCGTATTTTGAAAGAGAAGAATTGCAGTCGATGATAAGTTCTAAAGATCAATCTACAATTTATAAACTGCATTATAGCCTCTAAGGCCCAGAACCTATGTGTAATTTAACTGGCAACTTTCCACTTATATCACATGATCAGAAAGTTCTTTGAAACTGTTAACCAATGATATCAAACAAATGTCTGGAGATAAAGTAAAATGACGGCAACGTCAAAGTTAATTTCCATCTTCTCCCATTTTTTGAACATATAACAAAAAGTTTCAATTCTGCAACGTTTTTAATAAGAAAAATTTAACCGATTCAGTCTGGGCAGGTTTATTGTTATTTAAAATTAATGCTCTTGTGATGTATTAAGAAGATACTACCAAGGGCGTACCCAGCTTTTGGTTTAGGGAGGGGCAAAATTAGAAAAATAATGGTTTTAGAGGGGGCAAATCAGAAAAAAATTGTCCTAGAGAGAGCGACAAATCAGTATCAGTATTTTTATATGAAGCTTTAATGGCTCATGGCAAGTTTTGCAGGTCCCTACCCTCGGTACGTTCATGGAAACTACTGCAAATAGTATTCCTATCGAATCCGGGGAAAATTAAATCTAAATTCGTTCACACATTTTCAGACATGATGTATTATTTCATAATTAAAGTTTAAAGATTTCCAAACATCGGTCCGTTGCTGTTAAGAATCACAACTAAGAAGGTTGTTGGATAGAAATTCATATTTTGTAATTTCTTGTATTCAAGTGCACCTTATTCAACTGTAAACTGTGACAATATTTTACAAGAATAGGAATTTTCTGACTTTTTGCCTCCAAATGCTAATAAATTTCAAAAGCGTTGGTTGTAACATTCTTCAGCTTCAATATCAGTTGGGTAACGTCGTATAGAAGATTCTTTACTTAGAAGTGGATTTGGGTGTAATTGCAACATCTCGAAATCTATAAGACGATGTCTTCTGTAGAATGACAGATCCAAAAACAATTAACTCAACAATTTTTAGACTAATCTCTGAATACGAAATTTGGCATTAAACTCTGGGATTAATTGTTAGTGTTATTTCAAAGTTATTAATGTCATTATAGGCGATTGTACTTTTTGTTCACATATTTTTCAATAATGTTATTTTTATTCAAAGAATTTACTTATGCTTTTCCTGTCACTTTTGTCAAGGCCCAACCATTCTAAAGGCGTTTGTAGAAAAATTAGCAAAGTTTTTCTATTATAAATTCCATCATGGCCCATTTACCAGGCCATTACGAAAAAAAACACCAACACCACATAATATTACCGTATCGGTTTTTAACGACACATTTCGCAAATAGTATGCGTTTTTAAATATACGTGAGATGTTTGCGAAATAATTTCAGTAGTCCAGTCCATGAGGAGATCATAACAATGAAATTAAAAAAAAACATAGGTTGATAGATGCCTGTAAGACAGTGTCTATAACCAAAGCCCAATTTCTTTTTTTTTTCTCTCAGTGATTTAAAACATTTCAATTTATTATTCTGACATCTTTGTAAGACTATTTCACGCACTTCCTTGCTCCTAAAATTGGAAAAATATATATATATATATATATATATATATATATATATATATATATATATATGAAGAATAATTTATCTGAGAGTACATCTGTTCGTAATTTTGATTCATGTTTTTTGAATCTTAGAGACTTTTCGCCAAGGTCTCACTTGGTATTATCGATGCTTTGTCATGTAATAGCTTCGAGCATGTAGCTTCAAGAGATAGCCTGCAACTGAACAAAATCGTGGCAAGGCTAGGAAGAAAGGGCAATAGAAACAGTAAAAGGTTATTCATTAGAGACAGCTCCAAAGTCCCCCCCTCTCTCTCTCTCTCTCTCTCTCTCTCTCTCTCTCTCCTGACACTATCAACAATATAAATACTCTAAAGGAAATCAAAAGTTTTACTCAGAAACATTGCATGGGAAGGGGCCTACACGAACTTTAGAATATTGTTAGAAAACATCCAAAACAGAATTTTGAAAGTAATAAATAATAACAAACTTGTACTTATGGCTACTCCAGTCAATATAAAACAACTCTTTTACGTTGAATCACTTATGTTCCATTATAATAATCGAATAAGTAATAAAAGTATCCTCATTGTAGTTATTAGACTTTTTAATAGCATGTCAAATGAGTCTTAAATAACAATCACAAATAAAGAAAAATAAAAGTATGGATTTCTAATAACAAATAAGGATACACCAAACTTGGCTTTTTTTAATTTGTTAATATTGCATTGTTTTTATATGTTTCTTAAACATTTTAATAATACAACATGTATCTTTTCTAGAATAAAGGGGTACCTACTATTTTTTTTGCATTAATTAGAATTGTATAAAAATTAAAAAAATAGCTATACTTGAATATAATTGAGTCTATAGTATTTTCAGTATAGTAGTTTATATGTATATATTTTGAAGGTAGTATGTATGTTTAGTTTTAGGTAATTTTGCCCACGTCCTACGCACAGGTTTCATTAAACTTTGTAGGATTTGCGATAAATATTGTGCTTACTGTAACTTTGAACTGGAATAAAGCACTAACATTGTAGTTTTTTAAGCTATACCTAGAACATTGAAATGACATTTCATAGTGAAATCGTGGAGGTGTCCATTTCTCCCCTTTTGAACGCTCATTGTACTGAAAGACGTTCCTGAAGTGATTTTATGTTACATAGTTAGTATTATATTTACAATTATCAAGAAGTTAAATCAGCTGTATTGAGTCAAATAACCCTACCAATATAAACTAGGTTTAATTTACTTTTTTGGAAGTTATATATATCATTTAATCAACTGGTGTTTGGTCAATAAGGTCTTAGGGTCCCAGACCAGACTCGCCCTTATAGGCTTTTGATAGAAGAGGAGATTCAAGTACAGTAGAATTACTGCGATTATCACGTAGAAGCATTTTGATATATAAGTTCCTTCTGAAATGTATTCTCATAAGCGAGGTCCCTTAAGTTGCGTTTTTGCAGCAGAGATTAGAACAATACTCCTAACTTAAAAGTAAAAGAAACTATAGTATAAAGTCACTTGTGCTAACAGTGACTGGACTAAAAAAAACAAGCGTGTCTGATACATGAAAATTTTAATGGAAAAATTACTCAGCGATATGTCACCTAGATGAACATCTGCACAATGTTTGTTTAGAATGATTGGAATTCTATTCGAATATTTATTTATTGTGTTGCATCGTATCCACAAACTTGACATTGAAAACAATAGTTTAATGATGCTAAATTAGAGAAACCGAACGCATTGTAAATAGTAAAAGTGCATTTATAAATTGTTTAAGAGTTAATATAACTACTAAAATTTAAAATATATGTCACTTAAAATACAGTTAGAATTAAATTCTAAAATTGACTTATATTTTCGTTATTCATAATTCTGATTTGCTCTACAACAGATATTTACACGTAAATTAATCAGCGACATCTAGAAATCTGAGGGAAATAGACCACTAACTAATCCCAAATCAGACATTACTTTGCATGCTATTACTTCGAGATTCTAAGCTACAAATCACGTGATACAAAGTAGAGGGTTAAATTCTAGGTGTCGCTATATAAATCATTTTTAAAATTTCAATCTTTGGAGGATAGTGCAATTGAAAACGGGATTACATTTAGATATTCGTTACTAAACAATGCTGGATTTATTTCGTTAACAGTTCATTGCCTTTGATATCCATGAAGGTCGTTTTATATGATATACGATGAGAAATGAAATCGGATTATAAAAATAGGTTTAATATTTTCATTTTGAAATGCCCGTTAAACTTCTTTTTTGAATTGCGAATAAAAATGATACTTCCTGCCAATGTTGAACCGAACACATTGAACACAAATTTGGTACAATGAACCGGACTCCAATTATATAATAATTTACAGTAATTATTCAACTTGGATGTGGTTTAGTATACACGTGCACTACTTTGACTAAAAGGCCCGACTTCAAAACTAGCCCAAGATAAAACATTTTAATTTTTCCAAGCAGTTATTTTTTAAATTTTTTACTGCAGTGGTTTTTACTTGTTCAGTTACACTTAATACTGCTGGTCATAAAATTATGTCTTCGCACTTCAGAAACTATCTTCTTTTGTTACATAAACTTGAATTATCAACGTAACTTTCTGTACTGTAGTCAAAACTACTTTCTGGCCTGGATACCAACTGTATCGTTCCGCCGTGTGGTGGTCAAATAACATATCTACAGAAAATGAATGTCTACACTGCGTAAAGCGGAGCGTTTATAGTATTTATTAAACATTTGCAGATAAAATTAACCAGTATATTATTCAGTACCTGCCTATAAAAACCACAAAATCAATTCAGCCGACTGGAAGATTATTCCGCACAAACAAGGAAATATTAAAAATGTTTAAGATTTTTTTTACAACGCAGATAACCACAAAAAAAACAGTTAATTACAAATCATTTAGAGACACTTCAACTGTATTTATATACGTACCTATTGCAATTATAACAGTCTTTATAGTTAATTTAGAATTATTAATTGTGTGAACAGTTGACTAATAGAAGTTCTGTGATGTGTAGAATTAAAATCTATATTGCCATTTGCATAACATATATACTAATAATAAATATAAAATGAACTCTATTTCACAATACGTAAAAAATACAATTGCAAAAAAACAAATTAAAAAAATAAATACAGAATCAATCCCTTATGATTCAAGTACCAAGAGTTATGTGATTTGCCGAAACAAGAACCCAGTACCAGCAGAAAGCAACCAATGGTGCGAAACCACGGTACTGTTATGAAAAATTTATTTTTTTATAGCAAAGTGGTCCAAAAGTTATGCAAAATAAAATATCAACGGGAATATTGTTGTTAATTTCGAAAAATCATAAAAATTAATAAATAATTAACAAATAGAGGAAGTGACAGATCATTAAGCCATAAATATTATTCATTTTAAAGTTCTCAATCACTAAGTTTATGAGATTTCGAACCAATGTGTTTTATTACTGATTGTCAAGATAAATGTGCGGTATATCGGCATTTATGAGTCTTCATAAAAAAGTCGGATTTGGTTAATTAGCCACATGGTTCAATTTTAATTTCCTCTGCATATTTTTAAAATTTTATAGAGCAAGTAAATAATTCTTTCATTTATTATATTAGGTGGCGCTTCAATTATATTTCTATGGACAATATTAGCTGACAGAGTCAGCAATGCGATCGATCTATTGTTACCAGTAGGATATGAAAAAATACGAAAAATTATGTTTTTTAATGCAACACCCTATATATTAGTCTGAAGTTGTCAGACAATGTAACTCGTTCTTCGAGTGTGTATCTGCTATCGTCATCAGGTGAATGATCATCATTCACCTGATGACGATAGCAGATACACAGCTATTGAAACGTTGTGAGATCAACCACTTCAAGACGATGGAAGTCCAAGGAAACTTCGAGGAACCCTATATATTATTTCGAATTTGAATTCTACTCATTATCTCTATTTTATCAAGATCTACAGTATACTTTAACTGATATGGCCACTTTTATGTGAAAATCGTAATGAAATGGTCACACTGTATTATTGAAAAGCAACAACATTTGTTGTTTTGTTGCAGTTCAGCATCTTTTTGATAAATGACAATGAGATTCATCATGTAATAATTAGCATTAGTCCAGAGAATCAAATAAGTTAAGATTTAGGGTATCAGTCAGACATTTTATAATAACATTAAATACAACATAAATTTGAAAACGTTCATAACAAATATTATAAATGTGAAACCATAGATATGTCTGAGATAAGGACGTAAGGATAAGTGTTTTTATAATACAACAAACAAACGATAAACACTCATATATCGGGTGTATCAAAAGTACCCCCTGTAACTTCCTATGATTGCATATTCCGGGAAAACGTTCCAGTCAAAAGTTGTTCAGTTTTGACTTAAAAATTTAGTGGTGACCTTATCCTTGACCCCAAGGTAATTTTTAAAGGTCATTTCGAGGTCAATTTTCTTTTTTAAATGGAAACCTCTACTTTTTATACCGGAATCAGAAAGAGCGGAAAATTTTACACTCAAGATGTTGAAGTCTAGGTGACCACCTCTCAAGGTCAGTTCAAAGTTATTAGCAACGAATTTTTTTTGAATTTTATTTATCATTTTTGCTGAGGGTAATAACTTTAAACATATGGGATAGAAATCGAAAATAATGTTAAATATCCTGGCTCAAACACTTTAAACAGCAACTGATTCATATAAAACTGACTAAAAAATAATAATAAAATAAACTGGCAACTTTGCCGTGTGCGAATAAGACTGTGTTTTCCATTCTGTCATAAAATAACCAATATTATGTTGTTTTTTATTCCATCATTAAGATTTCCACGTGATTTCATACATAAAGAAAAACTTTACACTTGTTTCCTGAAACTTAGTCTTGGCATTTTTACTAAAAGTTTATATACTTATTGGGAATAACGCCACAATTGAAATGAAAGTCCCTTATCTAACATTTCAAAATATAACAAATATCACCTTACTTTTTGCAATACTTAACCTGATCTTCCGCAATAAATTCTTTAGTACGGTCTGCGAACGAAAGAAAAAATCCGATGTTGCCATGATATCTATTTTACTAACTCTGTTGCAAATTTAAATTATTATTATTTTTTAAATATCCCTTCATGTGATAGGAAGAGGATTTTGTTTATGGGACTGTTTATTATCAGTTGACAAGTTTGTTGCTGTTTTGCAAATGATTGGATAAATACGAACATAAGCGCAAACTTTGATTGACAACTTTCACTTTTTGACATACATCAAACATTTTTATTTATACTGATGAGTTTTATCATTTACCAAAATATCTACACTACATCATGTTACACGTTCTATATGACTTAATCATTCATCAATGGTACCAATCTTAGTGTTGTTAACAGAGTTAGTTGTCCGTTCTCCATTTCAATATATTACACTAAAGACTCTGCATATCCGTCCACCTATTTCTGCTGTTCTCATGGATATTGATGAAAACCAATTATAAAATAAATCGTTCAAAAGTATTACGTACTTAAGCTAAAATTGGTTTATTTTCTAAATTTGCGCTAAAGTAATTATCTAAGCAAAGTATGGCTACAGAACAATTTAGTTTTTTACTATAGTGTCACTTTTATCTGATGTTAATCTATGCTTTAAGTTCCTAGAAGTCTGTCCTAGGTACGTAACCATGCAATTTTATATATTATGTTGGATTTAAGATCTTAAGTTGTTTTATCTTTAATATTACTAAATAAATTACCAACCGTTTTATAGAGTAAAATGCAAACCTTATACTACTTTCATTTTAAAAACCGTTTAGGAGTAATATTTGTCATATATGGAACTGAAACATAATTTAATGTAAGATATGTTGTATTGAAATAATTAACGAAAGTATTGTTAGATCGTAACGTATTTTTTAGAAATGTTTTTCTTCAATAACTGTGATGCATCAAATTAAAATTTTGTTCTTTATACGATATTATATTTGGTATAACTCTGAAAAAACCCTGTAAAAACCATGTGCAATCAATCACTATTCTCTCTCTCTCTCTCTCTCTCTCTCTCTCTCTCTCTCTCTCTCTCTCTCTCTCTCTCTCTCTCTCTCTCTCTCTCTCTCTCTCTCTCTCTCTCTCTCTCTCTCTCTCTCTCTCTCTCTCTCTCTCTCTCTCTCTCTCTCTCTCTCTCTCTCTCTCTCTCTCTCTCTCTCTCTCTCTCTCTCTCTCTCTCTCTCTCTCTCTCTCTCTCTCTCTCTCTCTCTCTCTCTCTCTCTCTCTCTCTCTCTCTCTCTCTCTCTCTCTCTCTCTCTCTCTCTCTCTCTCTCTCTCTCTCTCTCTCTCTCTCTCTCTCTCTCTCTCTCTCTCTCTCTCTCTCTCTCTCTCTCTCTCTCTCTCTCTCTCTCTCTCTCTCTCTCTCTCTCTCTCTCTCTCTCTCTCTCTCTCTCTCTCTCTCTCTCTCTCTCTCTCTCTCTCTCTCTCTCTCTCTCTCTCTCTCTCTCTCTCTCTCTCTCTCTCTCTCTCTCTCTCTCTCTCTCTCTCTCTCTCTCTCTCTCTCTCTCTCTCTCTCTCTCTCTCTCTCTCTCTCTCTCTCTCTCTCTCTCTCTCTCTCTCTCTCTCTCTCTCTCTCTCTCTCTCTCTCTCTCTCTCTCTCTCTCTCTCTCTCTCTCTCTCTCTCTCTCTCTCTCTCTCTCTCTCTCTCTCTCTCTCTCTCTCTCTCTCTCTCTCTCTCTCTCTCTCTCTCTCTCTCTCTCTCTCTCTCTCTCTCTCTCTCTCTCTCTCTCTCTCTCTCTCTCTCTCTCTCTCTCTCTCTCTCTCTCTCTCTCTCTCTCTCTCTCTCTCTCTCTCTCTCTCTCTCTCTCTCTCTCTCTCTCTCTCTCTCTCTCTCTCTCTCTCTCTCTCTCTCTCTCTCTCTCTCTCTCTCTCTCTCTCTCTCTCTCTCTCTCTCTCTCTCTCTCTCTCTCTCTCTCTCTCTCTCTCTCTCTCTCTCTCTCTCTCTCTCTCTCTCTCTCTCTCTCTCTCTCTCTCTCTCTCTCTCTCTCTCTCTCTCTCTCTCTCTCTCTCTCTCTCTCTCTTTTAACGGACATAACAAATTTTCGTTTCGATAAACTAATGGAATATTTTCGGCAATTTAACGCGACTATAAGCCCCGTAGCTTAACCTGGTCTCTAAAAGGAACTGACTTCAAATAAATCAAAATGAAAACCATTACAAACACCCCGTAGGATATACTTTGACATTTAAACTAGATATTTATGATGAAAATTTGAGATTTACATTGTTGTTTACGTTTTTTTGGACATATTTTTCCGATTTTCTGAAATATTGTATGCTTTCCGTTATAGAAAAATATACGGAATAAAGCTGTAACATACCTTTGTAGAACACAATTCATAATATTCAAGCTGTTTTAGAGAAAACAGTGAAGATTCATTGAAATTCAAAATTTTTGTAATATTCTTTAATATAATGCAGTTTAAATCATCAAAATTATCCCAGCTGTTCTGGAATAATCCCTGATGGTGGATAAAAAAAAGTTGCCGACGAAATGATAACCTCCTCTTATTTGGAAGTGTTTAAAAAGGGCATGTAACTTAAAATTAACGGAAAGTTTATAGATTTCAGAATTCTACATACGAATCGCTATATACGTATTTCGCGACTTCAACCCACTATGCATTAGTAAAAAGCAGTGTTTAATAGAGACATGTGCAGTTTGTTTTACTTTACACCCAAAAAATTTGCCTGAATTACTAATGAAGACTCCTTCAAAATATACTATTATTACTATTAATAGCACGCATCAACCAAACGAAACCAGATTTCAGCTAGTATTTTTTCAAATTATCTTACCGATGCTTGTGACAACCTTTCCATTGATATAAATGAGCCGCAATACAAACATATCTCCGCACAATAAAGATATATCGCATATTTTATAGAGTGTTATGTGTCCTGCTAAAGCGCTACAGAAAATTTACATATAAATACAATAATTAATCTGTCCCTGTAGAGTGCGACTTGATAGATGCATTTAGAGAATAAATCAGATTGGTATTGAATAAGTGTAACGTATCTACTCCTAACAGAGATTTATATGTCGTTTAAATTATAAGAAAACAACTATTAAACCGTATTTATCATATCAATCAGTAACACATTGTTTTAAGTTGACTTAATATGTATTTTTAACTGAATTGAAAACTATTGAACGTGTTTAAAGTACACAGCAATTATTGAGGGAAAAGTTCGATGTATGTAATTTTTTTCCATTCCGGTTGACATCATCTCTCGTTATAAAAGGCATAATTAAAAGGCTTTGTGCAATTTTTCATTGTGGAACGAACACAACATAAATTGGGTTGTTGTGATAGGTTGGTTGCTTTGGGTGTGTGTGTCATCACTATTCTCAGACTGATTGGCTTTATCGCATTTAAAAATATACTATGTTGTTGTTTTTCTGCAATAACGTATTAAATTAGAGTAACGCGTTTTATTGTAATTAACGACTGTTCTTAAGTTAATAACAATTATGAGTATAATTACTATAGTATACGTTGGTAAATTGTGCGCGGAATTACCTTCTACCTATAGATCTTAAAATGTTTCGGTAGCTTTGAGTATTTTATCGACATCACGAAAATGGTGAGGAATTACTCCAATTTACCAGAAAAAGTCAGACTTAGTTTTGAGTGTAAACTTCAAAATTAGAATATGCACCAGAGTATAGGGCAAAATTGAACTCATTTTCGGACATAAAATTCAACAACAATTGGTTTATATCACGTCAGTAACAGTTTCTATCGAATAATTAATAAGATTTAAACAGAAAATTCGTAGAAGTAAATTATCTATATATAAATAGGCAAAGACAAAAAGGTTAGCTACCATTTTCTCCTCTATGTCTCAACTGATTTTGTTTATTTTTGTTTTGTTTATTAGCAATTGACGATCTTCAGTGCAGAATGCTTACATTTTTTTATAATATTGCTTAATTCATTAAATAAAATAAAATAAAAAATTCACAATTTACATCCACAGTGGCAATGCCAAACAGTGCCGCCAGATTGCTTGGAAAGAAAATCGTAATGGATTGACTCGAAAAACGAACTAAATTAAAAATAAGAAATTTTGATCAGTTTCGAAAGTTAATCCACACTATCACGATATTTAGATCTCACGCATAAATTTATATTATATAATATTAACTATTTATTTGGCACTTGCAAGTTTGAAACTTTCATTTCTTTCTAAATACTGTTTGTCAACTAAAATTAGTATTTTGTATTGCGTGGCAACTGATCAATGTGTTTCCGATAATATATTATTATTTTAATATTATGCTTTTAATTTCTATTGTTTCTATTTTAAAGTCTAATAGTTTCATACGATTTAATTAAGATTATAAAGCCCATGATATGAAAACAATTAGTGACATTTAAGATAAATTGTTAGATCTGACATCATGGCAATAGGTAATTCTACTATTCTCGGCCATGTTCATTTTAACGAGTTTGATTATTTTGATTTCAGTTTGACATATAACATTGTAAGCCGTTAGGTTAATGTACGTTTCAATTCAATGTGAAAAAGTGAAATATATCAACGTATTATTTGAAAAATTTCAATTTCAATACACTTACATAAACTCAGAACCTAAAAGTATTATTTAACAGCAGCTGCATTGTAGTTCTTTAAATTTTTGATATAATACAGGAATAATGATCCCTAACTTTGTGTATTAAATGGAAATTATTGAGATTATACATAGTGTAATTTGAGGTGTACTAATGTGTAAGAACTTTTGTATAGTAGATATTTATACTGCATGTTAATAGTTACTTATGAGTTGGTTTCTTGCATTTTCTTCTTAGAAATTTAAATCGTAATTGTGAAATTTCTAAGTAACAGTAAAGAATTTTGGAAAAACTAAAGTTTAAAATATTAAATTTAATATTAATTTATAATTTGATATACCATCCCTGCAAAATCTTAATACAGGGTAAATGAGTTTTGACTAAAATGAACATATTGACATTTTAAATATGTGCATTTTATTGAAAATCTATATATATATATATATATATATATATATATATATATATATATATATATATATATACGCAAATGCAAAAGAATTCGATACCATTTCCTTCTGTTTGTATCGAGTTTCTAATTGCTATTTGATATCCTTTAGTGTTATTAATAAAAGAAAATGGATCAAACAACGAACATTTTCCGTCAATAACATGTATTGCCCCATCTATTGCATAATACCTAAACTAGCGGCATTAAACCTTCCATCTCTAGAGAACAAAATTATTTCATTTATTTTCTAATAATTCAAATCAAGAACTTTTATAAAATCTTGACTTTTATTGACGTTTTGAATTCTGGAATTGTATTTGTATTGTTAATTTGTTCAATAATAGTAGGATGGTATGCACATTTGTATCAGGAACAGAACATTATTTGATTATGCTTATTGAATATGCCTTAGCGTCGTACATGTACATTAACTGGAAGCGTAAGTCAACAAAACTGAAATTATGATTCTTTGCGAAATAATTTTTTACTTAATTATGATGGTACTGAACTATTTTGTACAAGTATGCAAAAAAGTGTATCATAGTAGAAAATAAATAGAAATATGCAAATTCATATAGGTATATTATCTTCAAATTTTTAATAATGATTTTGGTCGAATTTCGACCCCTGGGTGACCGCTATTTCAAATTAAAAAATCCCGCAAAAATTCGGATTTCATCTGTTTTTTCTTATTCTGGTAACTGACACTGAAATATAAATCATCTTCAAAATGATAGCTTACGATATTACATGTTTATGGACCCAAGGGGGATACTTTTGAATAAACAGTAGTTAAAGAATTGTATTTTAAACAATTTAGAGACATATTTTTAACTGACTTCAAAAAGAAGGAGTTTCTCAATTCATCTGTATCTATGTTTTTTTATGTTTTTTTCAGTGATTACGGGCAAACATCTCAAGGAATTTCGACCGTTTATACTGGATTCTGTTCTGGAGGATCGCGAAGTAGTCCCATATATATATATAAATATATATATATATATATATATATATATATATATATATATATATATATGTT
Source organism: Octodonta nipae (assembly GCA_034190945.1). NCBI lineage: Eukaryota > Metazoa > Arthropoda > Insecta > Coleoptera > Chrysomelidae > Octodonta > Octodonta nipae. The sequence continues at coordinate 89,526,979 of CM067222.1, read as the reverse complement.
ATATAGAAATTTAATAGACTCTTTAAAATAATAAATTCTATATTATATTTTATAACATTGTAATTCATAACACATAACAGCTTTTTCTCATAATGTAATATTATACTTTTCTTTCAAATTGTCACGTAGCAGATCTCATTTCATATTTTAATTTTTCATATTAAATTACTTTCGTCTCGTATAGCTAAAATATGCTCATCTGCTGTTTTAACTTCACAGAATTTCATTGTTTAAGTTTATATAGAGTCAGCACATTATTTATTATAAATTGTTATTCACGACCTTCAGTCCGGCAGATGATTTCCTTTTCTCATAGTGTTAATATTATTGTACTCAAGTTATCAAGTATTAAAGTTGTTAAATAATAAATAATTTTTTTTAAAAAGTCATTTTGAAAAGAAGTGATATAAAAAGTGGCGCAGTCAGTAGGATTCCAGAACGTTACTAGAACCGGCGAACGAGCTTAACTGGTAGCGGCGGATCCTAATCCCTTGAAGGAAGAAAGAACCTCTCGAGACGTCCCAACTGTAACCGTAGAACAAGGCAACTAACTACAACTGCAGAACACGGCAGCATCAATGTTTCATTTAATGCGAGTACAAACAGGAATCATCTCGCAATTTTTAATTTTACCAATAATTTTGATTTTATTTTTATTTTTCTGTTCGGACGACCAAAAACCCGAACCATATTTTTAACCATACCAATTTTATTTTTGTACCTTATATTTTTGAATTTCTCGATTTATTTTATTTTATTTTTACCATTTACCATATTTTGTTTGCAAACAGTGCACACTAACTATTTTCCTCCATTCTGTTTTATTGTTTTTGTAACGATTTGAAAATTTATTGCATATTAACCGATTTATACATTTATTTTGAACAAATTTTATTTTTTTTTTTGCTTTTGAAATTTTTCAATTCTCCCATTTAATAAATTTAAAAATGGCACAACAATCTCCCAGAGACGGCTCTGAACCCGAGCCCTATCGGCTATCCGAAATATTCTCTATCGTCCCAGAGTTCGAAGGAGATCAGATCTCCTTGGGAACATTTATTAATGCGTGCGACTGTGCTTACAACATGTCGACGGGCGATCAAAGATACCTTTTACTTATCCACATCAAAAATAAATTAAAAGGCAGAGCGGCCCAACTAATAAATTCGCGTAGCCCCGCGTCTTATTTAGAATTAAAACAACTGTTGAATCTTCATTTCGGAGATTCCAGGGATTTGACGTCCCTGATACAAGATCTACAACGACTTCAGCAACTATCTAACGAGTCACCACTTACTTTCTACAACCGACTACAAGTCCTAACAGCAAAAATGCACGCCAATATTCAAAAGGCATCCAATTTAAACGCAGACCAAAAGGTCGCACAAACAAGTCTAATAGACACTATGGCGCTTAACACCCTTCTAACCGGGTTAGAACCGCGTCTCGGACAAATCATCCGTGCCGGCAATCCAAAAGACCTTTTAGAAGCCAATGTAAGAATCAGACGCGAACTCCAGTTATCGTACTTTGAGAATCAGAAAACTACAAAACAAATTCCCCCGAGGCCCAACCAATCGTTCCGAAGGCCTAATCCTCCAAATAATAAGTGCTTATCTTGCGGTAGATTCGGACACATCACCTCCGAATGTCGTTCCCAAAATTACCAAGCACCCGTTTACAATAACAATAACGGTAACAACAATTACATGAGACCAAACCCTTTCGCTAATAACGGTTCCCAAAATCAGCCTCCACAATTTCGGCAAAATCAACCTCCACAATTTCGGCAAAATCAGACCCCACAATTTCGGCAGAATCAGCCAACTTTCAGACAAAATCAGTCACCTTTTAGACCAAATCAATATCCTCCTAATCAATCAAGACAATTCCAACAAAATATGCAACAACCTCGTCAGTCAGTGATTCAAAAGAACCCTAATTTCCACCAGAATCCAAACAGGGCACATCATTTAAGTTGCACAAATTCTTTCGATGATTACAACGATTATTATACAGCTAATAATCACCCATATGAAGATTATCATACAGCTGATAATCAAAGAAATTATGACTATTATACAGATAATAGTTATTCATACGACACAGGAAATAACAGTTATCATACTGCTGATAACTTCGGCGAACAAACTGATGATTTAGACCCACTAGAAAATCAAAACTACCAGGATTTTCTTTCTCTCCCAAATCCAGTTCATCCACCGGACATAACAACCAACATCACATCACAAATACAAACAATGAATTTAGACGACATGAATCCGAACGTAAACTTCCCGGAACAAACGTTCCTGTAACGACTCTTCACACTGTCAACCCCAAAAACTTATACTACATAAACGACGCTACTGGTCAATACAAATTGCTTATAGATACAGGCGCAGGAATTTCGATTTTCAAAGAGCAAACTGTCAAAAACTTTCCCCAAAGATTCCAAGAACATGTAATTATTCAGGGCATCACTGATCAAAAAATTTCAATTTCCCAGTCAACCCTTGTACCATTTGCTCCTGGTAACCCCCACAAAGTTTTTATTTGTAATCTCGACATCGACTTTGATGGCATTTTAGGTTTAGATTTTTTGGAACATTACGAATGCGTAATAGACTTAAAATCTAAGCAACTTAGAACAAATTTTAAAGATATCGCTCTTCACAAGGTCCCTACCTTGCCTTCTTCAGATATCGCATCTCCAACAATTCCCAACACACAAAAACCCAATAATTTTCCGAACTATATTTCTATAGAACCCCGCACCGAAAAAGTATGTAAACTGCGATGTCACCTTACTAATACCGACGCTGTTCTACATACTATAGAAAAAGAAAAAGTCAGATTACCCAATTCCTTGGTATATGTAAACCAAAATGGCGAATTCCTCACTTCAGTTATAAACGCCAACGCCATCCCAAAAACAATTAATTTCGACAACTTCACTATAGAACCCCTTACTCAAACACAACCCTGCTTCAATTTTAACAACTCTTATGACTCTGAACCAGTTGACAGAAACTTATTAATTCGACAACAACTCAGGACAGATCACTTAAACGTTGAAGAAGAAGATATGATTACGAGCCTTTGTCTAGACTTTCAAGACATATTTTTCTTAGAAGGCGACGCATTATCTTTTACGAACGAAATCAAACATTCGATCGAGACAAATAACTCCAGACCCATCTATACCAAATCTTATCGGTACCCGCAGGTCCATAAAGAAGAGGTTAAAGAACAAGTCAGTAAAATGCTTGATCAAGGCATCATTCGTCATTCTATCTCCCCTTGGTCTTCCCCAGTTTGGGTTGTTCCCAAAAAATTAGACGCCTCAGGCAAACAAAAATGGCGTGTCGTCATTGACTACAGGAAACTGAATGAAGTCACAGTCGACGACCAATACCCCTTGCCAAACATCTCCGATCTTTTAGATCAACTTGGCAAATGCCAATATTTCTCGACTTTAGATCTCGCCTCCGGTTTTCATCAGATAGAGATCGATTCTAAAGACATTCCCAAGACAGCATTTTCAGTCGAAAACGGCCATTACGAGTTTGTTCGTATGCCGTTCAGTTTAAAGAACGCCCCGTCCACATTCCAACGTGTCATGGACAACATCCTCCTCGGAATACAAAATGAACGTTGTCTAGTATACATGGACGACATCATAGTATACTCCCCAACGATTCACGAACACATTTCCCGGTTGACCGAAGTCTTCAAACGTCTTCGCACATCAAATCTTAAGATTCAACCCGACAAATGTGAGTTCTTAAGAAAAGAGGTAGCGTATCTTGGTCATCTAATTACGCAACAAGGTGTAAAACCGAACCCCGAAAAAATCAGTTGTATCCAAAACTTCCCAGAGCCGAAGAACCCGAAAGACATCAAATCTTTCTTAGGATTGGCCGGATACTATAGAAGATTTATTCCCAATTTCGCTAAAGTGTCCAAACCTTTAACAAAACTGCTTCAAAAAGACACTAAATTCTTCTTTGATTCCGATTGTAAGGCAGCATTCAATGATTTAAAGGAAGCTCTCATCTCAGACCCCATCCTTATTTACCCAAATTTTGAAGAACCTTTTCTTCTCACCACAGACGCCAGCGCTTTCGCGATTGGTGCAGTCCTTTCACAAGGCCCAGTTGGAAAAGACCTTCCGATTGCTTATGCCTCCCGCACTTTGTGTGCCGCCGAAACCAGATATTCCACCATTGAAAGGGAATTGCTTGCCATTGTGTGGGCAGTCAAAGCCTTCCGTTCTTATTTATTTGTTTTGTCTATTCATGGGTTTTCTCTCCTCCAAATTTTTTCCTGTAACAGATAAGTATTTAAAAAATTGTATATGTAGAACAAAGTGTAGTAAGGCAATTTCGTAAAATTGCCCGGATTACTGGTTGTCTGTACAGAGATTCTTCCTCACAGTTTTTCTGAGAGAAAGAGATGTCTATAAAATGATCAACCAGTATTCCTGTATATAAGTAATGTATTGTATATTGTGTAATACTTATCTGTGTATGGAGACGTTTCAACTCCGAGTCTGGAGTCGTTGTCAATCGTTTAGTGTTGTTTTCGAGGTTTTTTTCTAAAAAATTTTCGCTTTGATTTTGAATTTATTGTTTGTCAAAAAATTTGACACTGACAATTTGTCGTTTGGCGATCACTTGACGCTGAGGTTACCGTTTTTTTGTTCTGTTAGCAGTAAATTCTTCCAGTCCAAATGAAGGTCGGCTGAAGGTGCTCCGATTTCAGTGTTGTTTATCATCATACAGCTGGCTTCTTTAAGTTTTCTCTTTTTTAAGTTTTCTTCTTTCAACAAGATCTTTGTTTTATCCCAGTCTATCCTATGGCTGCCGGTGCTCGTTAATACATGATTGGCCAAATTTGATTTGTCCACATGTCTTCTGGAAATGTTATATTGATGTTCTTTTTTCCTTACTTCTAAAGGTCTTGAAGTTTCACCGGTATAAGAATGGCCACAGTCACACAAAACACTGTACACACAATTTTTAGAACTCTGGGTTGCGTTAAACGGTTTGGTATGTGTGAGGATAGAGCGCAAGGTATTATTTGTTTTAAAAACAGTTTTAACGCTGTATTTATTTCCTAACCGCTTAATTTTTTCCGATACACCTGGGATATATGGAATTATGTTCATAATTTGGTTGCCTGTTTGTGTTTGGTTGGTATTAGTGTGATGGTTATTTGAAAACTTAAAAAAGATCCAGCACAAATAACCATCACACTAATACCAACCAAACACAAACAGGCAACCAAATTATGAACATAATTCCATATATCCCAGGTGTATCGGAAAAAATTAAGCGGTTAGGAAATAAATACAGCGTTAAAACTGTTTTTAAAACAAATAATACCTTGCGCTCTATCCTCACACATACCAAACCGTTTAACGCAACCCAGAGTTCTAAAAATTGTGTGTACAGTGTTTTGTGTGACTGTGGCCATTCTTATACCGGTGAAACTTCAAGACCTTTAGAAGTAAGGAAAAAAGAACATCAATATAACATTTCCAGAAGACATGTGGACAAATCAAATTTGGCCAATCATGTATTAACGAGCACCGGCAGCCATAGGATAGACTGGGATAAAACAAAGATCTTGTTGAAAGAAGAAAACTTAAAAAAGAGAAAACTTAAAGAAGCCAGCTGTATGATGATAAACAACACTGAAATCGGAGCACCTTCAGCCGACCTTCATTTGGACTGGAAGAATTTACTGCTAACAGAACAAAAAAACGGTAACCTCAGCGTCAAGTGATCGCCAAACGACAAATTGTCAGTGTCAAATTTTTTGACAAACAATAAATTCAAAATCAAAGCGAAAATTTTTTAGAAAAAAACCTCGAAAACAACACTAAACGATTGACAACGACTCCAGACTCGGAGTTGAAACGTCTCCATACACAGATAAGTATTACACAATATACAATACATTACTTATATACAGGAATACTGGTTGATCATTTTATAGACATCTCTTTCTCTCAGAAAAACTGTGAGGAAGAATCTCTGTACAGACAACCAGTAATCCGGGCAATTTTACGAAATTGCCTTACTACACTTTGTTCTACATATACAATTTTTTAAATACTTATCTGTTACAGGAAAAAATTTGGAGGAGAGAAAACCCATGAATAGACAAAATAATTCAAGACCTCCTCAACAATCTTTTCGAAATTACTTATTTATTTGGTCGTAAGTTTACTTTAATTACCGATCACCGCCCGCTTACGTGGCTTTTCTCGATCAAGGATCCAGGCAGTAGACTTGCCAGATGGCGACTGAAGCTGGAAGAGTACAATTATAAAATTGAACATAAACCAGGCAAGATAAACAGAAACGCCGATGCTCTCTCGCGAATTAAAGTCAACCACTTCCAACAAATCGCGAATTTTCAGTCAAAAATCCATGCCTTCAATGACACCGACTCAGAAGACGAACCCGAACCAGAACCTGAACTTACTGACGAACACCTTACTAACGAATTTAATAAATTTGTTGACTTATATAAAACAAGATCAATAATTGACTATTCAAAGATCGAAACTACTAATTCCCAACTTCTGGACAAATCCCATAAACAAATTATTTCATTTTTCTGGCAAAACAAGTTAACTGATCTACACGAACGAATCATGGACGATATTTTCGAAGAAGATATCACATTCGAAAACAATTCCATCAACACCTTCGCAAGTAAATCAGTTAAAGACCGCAAATACTTTATAATCCCCTTGCCATTTGACCCTGAAATAGTCGTACAATTTCTGTTCTACATTATTTACAAATCACGAGATAAATTCGATCTTGAAACCACATATTACGTCGAAAACAACTTAGAACTCCCAATCCTTGAAACCTTTTCTTATATCTTTGCAGACAAAGACATTAAATTAAAAATATGCCAAAACGTCATAACTACACCCTCAGAGGATGAAATACCTCAGATTTTAGAACATTACCACCAAGGCAAAAACAATTTGCATCGCGGAATTAATGAAACAGTAAGGCGAATAAAAGAGAAGTATAACTGGACCGGCTTGACAAAAAGCGTTGAAAATTTCATCAAGTCATGCGAAATTTGTCAAAAAGTTAAAATATGCCGAAAAAATTTGAGTTCCCCTCTAGTCATCACAGAAACGCCGAAAACACCTTTCGAGCGAGTCAATATCGACATCTTTGAATATCCCACTCGAAATTATGCTCTAACAATTAGAGACGAGTTAACGAAATTTACACAGGCATATCCTATAAAGGATAAAACGGGAAAAACTGTCGTTAACACACTCATCCTTTATTTTCAACACTACGGCACTCCGTTGAGAATTCACTGTGACTACGGTCGTGAGTTCGATAACGTATTAGTAAAAGACCTCTGTGAACTCTACGAAATAAAGTTAACTTTCTCTAGTGTAAGTCACCCACAATCAAATGGTTCCCTTGAACGCTTCCATGCGACACTATCGGAAATGATCCGGGCAAATATCGCCGAAAATCCAAACGAACACCCATTTAATGTTCTGCCATACGCAGTCATATGCTATAACAACACCAAAAATAGGACTCATGGTTTCACTCCTTATGAGTTGATTTTTGGTCACACGTCGAGTAGACCACCGGAAACGCTTTACAACCAAAAGAACCTCATTTCCAAGTACGTTAGAGATCTTAATAACCGTATGGAATACTTTTACAAATTAGCGCGAGCCAAAACCGAACAACAAAAAGAAAAAGCCAAAGCACGTTTCGATCAACACGTACCCGAAAAACGACCCACTTATAACATAGGCGACAAGGTATATTTAAAAGAATCCCAAATTTCAAGTAAGTCACAAAACAAATTTAATGGCCCTTTTCAGATAACTGAACTTTTCCAAAATTCTGCAACTCTTCTAAACCCCGAAACGAATCAATCTACAAAAGTAAATTTTGACAGATTGAAACCGTATTTTGAATAGAAATTACTTTATTTCAGACTACTTGGACTCTTCACAATCGTGACGTCCCAATTTTCAATAACTCCTATAAACAACACAGTAGGACTCTTCTTTCATGAAGAAGGAACTGTCAAAATATCAAATGATAAATGGACCCTACTTGTCTACAAAGATCTTCACCCTTTCGTTGACGCAATTGCCAACAATGACAACATTTTGAACACTTTAATCGATACTATCCATTCAAACTTAACTACCCGTATGACAATATTTAAACCTCAAGTACAAACTCATATTAGCCTCCTAAAACAAATATCTGACACAGTAAACTTAAAATATCAAGAGATATTCGCAGACACTAAACTTTACAACTCCAAGAGGCAGAAACGAGGACTTATTAACGGTATAGGAACAATTTGGAAATCAATAACTGGAACTTTAGACGCTAGTGATGGTGAATACTTTAATGATTGTATCAACAAGATAACACATGACGAACACCAAATCGAAAATTTACTAAAGAACCAAATTTCAGTAACGACTTCTGTAATCAAAAACTTCAATGCAACAGTTCAGAAACTTCAAATAGACGAAGAAACGTTTAACAGGGACATTGCCAAAATCAAACAATCTATCATGTACATTTCAGACGATCTTGCATTTTTCGAAGCACTACTCAAAACATTAGATCTATGCGAATCATTAATGGAAAGCTATGTCTTTATCCAAGACGCCCTAAATGATGTATTGTCAGCAATATCTTTCGCTCGTATTAAAATGTTACACAGTTCAATAATAAACCCCGCCGATTTAGTCGAATCTCTTCAACTTGTTTCTCAATCTTTGCATAAAAATAATTTGCCTTTATCAATTTACGCCCATAATATTGCACAATATATTGACATTATAGAGTTAGAAGCATTTCAGTTAGATACAAAAATAATTTTCGTTTTGAAAATTCCTTTAGTGAATCCTGAAACATTTATCCTTTATCGTTTATACCCAATCCCCATTCTGGACGACCGAACAGGATTCCATCATATTTTACCAACCATAACTAAATATATCGCGAAGAATGATGATTCATTGTTGTATACCACATTTCGGAACTTGGACAATTGCAAGCCCTTAAGCCGAGTTCAATGGATATGTTCAGATGTTCTTCCGTATCCTATTGACAGCGATTCCATCTGTGAGGCCCAGCTTTTGAAACAGTCCACCTTTCTTCCAAAAGTTTGCCAAACTTCGATACTGTATGCCAAAGACTACAATGTTTACGAAATCAGTTCAAATGTATGGCTAATTTCTGTTTCCGATCTTCTACCAATCACCATAAAGTGTAGCGGCAACAACGTTGTAACCAAAACTATTGCAACCAATTCAATCCTCCAATTGCAATCAGACTGCAATGCATTCATCGGCAATACTCGAATCCATTCAAAAAGGTTAATTGATGATTCCCAAAATATTACATACAAGAGCCATCCAGTTCAAATACCTACAACTGCTGTGAATCCATCCCACCAAAGAAGTACGTTCCAGATCTGAAACCCCTCAGATTAAACAAGATCGACGCCGACGACCTCAACATAGCGCAGCACAAGCTCAACCAATATTCCGACGAATTAGACAAATTAATAAACCAGCCGTTTATTAAAAAACATACATCTTGGTTCACAATTCTAACCATTACTTCCATCATCGCATTAATACTTTTGTACATTTTCTACAAGTGCAAAAGCAGAAGGAAGTCCAGACTACTAGCCATAGCCACCACGAGTGATGACCCGCCATCACCTCCACCAATGCGAAGTCGAAGCGAAACCAGACGCTTCAGATTCTTCCCCAGAAGACGCCCAAGCCTCCAACTCCAGGAACCCATAGAAGAAGATGAACTTAAACCAATGGTCTGAAAAGTTGAAGCATAGCATCAACTTTTTCGGGATAAATGGAGTTGTTATATAGAAATTTAATAGACTCTTTAAAATAATAAATTCTATATTATATTTTATAACATTGTAATTCATAACACATAACAGCTTTTTCTCATAATGTAATATTATACTTTTCTTTCAAATTGTCACGTAGCAGATCTCATTTCATATTTTAATCTTTCATATTAAATTACTTTCGTCTCGTATAGCTAAAATATGCTCATCTGCTGTTTTAACTTCACAGAATTTCATTGTTTAAGTTTATATAGAGTCAGCACATTATTTATTATAAATTGTTATTCACGACCTTCAGTCCGGCAGATGATTTCCTTTTCTCATAGTGTTAATATTATTGTACTCAAGTTATCAAGTATTAAAGTTGTTAAATAATAAATAATTTTTTTTAAAAAGTCATTTTGAAAAGAAGTGATATAAAATATATATATATATATATATATATATATATATATATATATATATATATATATATTCATTAACATAGCTTGTACCGTTTCTTAGAAAATGAGGGAAAATTTTTTTACCAATTTTCTTATACACTATGCTTTGATAGAGTCGCCGGTATTACAAATATTGAAACTTTTCTGTTCGAAACATGGGATAAATTAAATGAAACGGAATTAGTTCCGGGATATCCCGATGTGTTCCCATATTTCTTTCAATAACATAGCTTTTCTAAGAAACGGTAAATTCTTAGAAAATCAGGAAAAACTTTTTGACCGACTTTCTTATACAGTAAACATTGGTGGGGTCGCTGGTATTAAAAATATGGAAAAAAAGTCTGTTCCGAATATGGGATATAATAATTTAAAAAGAAATTGAATTAGTTGACTGTAACAGGTCCTTCAAAAGCGCAATCACAACTAAACGTCGACGAATATCCTCGATGATTCTAGATAGTTCTGGCGTATTACACCTACTACATATTGTAGTATAAATATCTTTATACCTAGGAAAGGCGAAATAAGCAAAAAACTCTTGTGGCCGAGCAGATGCAAATCAACACTACACCGATGGGGAATACCCAAAACACATTGTGCGAGGGTTAAGTGGGCCAGAGTTTCCAACATATTATGAATGACTGTATCATTAATAAATTGGGGAGTCGTCTAGAAACGCTGGATAGCTGCTCAGATGTCCTGACTGCAAAACCTTACGGTTGACATTTGATGTCTGAATTTTATGGACTAAAATAATAATTCTTACATGCTTTTGTTATCTGCTTGATTGTTTAAACATGAATAATTGTTTGTTCTATGTCTATATTCATTTGTTCTATGTCTATATTAATTGTTCTTGTTTGTTCATCTACGTTCATAACCATTAGATATATCCATTATTTGAAGACGCGAGATGTAAGACCGACATCTAGGATTTTCAAGAGAATCAGTACACAGAGGTTCCGAATCTGGAGCCGTTCCGTGTAATTCTGTGTACTGATTCTCTTGAAAATCCTAGATGTCGGTCTTACATCTCGCGTCTTCAAATTTAACGAAATGTATCAAATGCATAAAGAAGTGTTCGAGAGGACATTCAATTGTGGGAAGCGCAACTGATGAAGGTTCCCGACCAGAAACAATATATATTATATATATATATAATATATATTGTCTTGCGTACAAAGGAATGACACCTCGAAGAGAATATCCATTATTATTGAAAAAGACGTTGGTTTGTCATAAAGTAATATATAAATAACAGAAAAAATTCTTGTGACTTTAAATTTGGAAGTTTGTTACCCAATTACTGACTGGCAATATGAAAAAAAATATTTTGTAAGACCTTATTAAAAAGGGAATATTTTATACTCGGCTGTTTGGTTTCTGTTTGTTATTACGAATTGCAACATCATACAAAGTATAATCCCTTGTTACAAATTTCGCATAGAAAAACATGAAATTCTTGCTACCTCATACACCGAATCACTTGTTATTAGATTTATTTCCGTTGCAAATCAAATCACGTAACGAACTATGCAGTGACGGTGTTATTAAAGACCCACGCAACGGATGTAGTTACATTTATTTTTGACATACTTCAGAAAAAAAATTGCAGCATTTATGTAGCCCAGACAGCATAAATCTCAACAGATCAATTTTGCATGACCGACGAGGTAGCTCACCTTTAATATTCATCGCTCTAACTGTTTCCATACCCGATTTGTCTTGTCTAAAAGCTATAAATTATTCCGAAAACAAACAATTCTGACATGTCCATTGTTATTCTATTCCTCCTTATCTGCGCACAGCCTTTTTACTACCGCCTTATTAAAATTTCTATTGCTATTTACCGATAACTTATAGCTTATTACGACTTAATAAACATATTGTTAATATAATGCTATTATCCATAAATTATTGTTTGCGATAATAGTTCTGCTATATTAAACATATTTGAAGAATTGACAATAAAATATAATAACACACATTGGAAAATTCGACAATTCATCAGAAAGAGTAACTACTTCTTCTTCTACCATTTCCCGCCATTTTTCTTTGTTGTAGGCGCTGGATGCTGCTTGGTTTATTTTTAAATCAGTGGACTGGTACCTTCTACTCACCCCTGGAGTATTAGTCGCTCTAGGTTATCCTCATCTCTTCTCTAAAGGTGAACGATGGATGTATTAGATCTTTTTGCTGTCCAGGGAATTTGTAGAATTCTCCTACACCAGAGCTGAAAGGCGTCAATCTTTCTGAGAACAACTGTGAACAACTGCCCTTATTTGAAATCAGTTCTCCCAGCGTAACTTCAATAATCCTTAAATAAACAGAATAAAGGTAAGAATATAATAATATATGGAATTTCAGCTATGATAGAAATGAAAGATATTCCTGACATTACCATTAATGCAGTTTTTAATGCCGTCAGAAAGGTTGAGAATAACCAAACTGGAAAAACAGTTTGGTGTGTCACAGACATAATACCTACGGTAATTACCGTAGGTATTATATTTGAAGGTTAGTTGGTTAAGGATTAGTGTATTAACATTAATTTACCGATAGTTTTTAGTATATATTAAGGAATATTTGTAAATATTATCCGTTTTGGTTTACTCATTGAAGATGACTGCTGCGCTGTTGAAACGTGCGTAGATTGAAAGAAGAAAGGTTTAGTGTTAGGGTACAAAACTTTGTGTTTATACGTCAATAACCAAATTGTCGAATTAGATGCCAGACTACCCGACTAACTGAACCCCTGAAATTTCAAGTTGGAAAATCACACTCATATAATAGGAATCCCAGCCATTTTATAGAAAGAATTAGTGTTCTCAAAATACAACCATTGACCCGTTAAATTAAACCATCCAGCATCCAAAAACGTCTTCTGAAATGACATATCTGGACTGTTTTTACATGTTCTAAGCACTATTTAATTCAGTGTAAACAAGTCTTGGGAAGTCCTCTCAATCCGTTCATCGCTAACTTTTACATAGAGTTTATCGAAGCCAAAGATATCTTAAACCGTCATTTTTTTCGTTCTATGACGCTCTGGTGGTTTCGAGCCACGGAGAAAGTTGACTAATGGAAATTATACAACATTAAACGGCAATCATCCATGAATTCAAAGTTTCAAAGAATAACGACGGATCCCTTAACCACAATGTATATAGACAGAGTGTTACCTCCACAACAATTCGATTTATCACCCAACTGTTGAACAAAGTGAACAAATGACTGAGATTAAGACTCTTGCGTACTCAGGGTCCAGAATCTGTGAAACACGTTATGTAAAAGACGAATTACTCTATTTAGATCAGACGAATGGTTACTCGATCCATGTCACAAGTAGGTATCTGAAAAGAAGACAGAAATGTTTAAGTCAGCGGTTTCCAACCTTTTTGTACCTGCGCCTCCCTTAAAAAAATGTTGCGCCCTATTAATTCTTCTAACAATTTAATTGTGGATTACCTATACCTATTTTGCTGATTCATTTTTTTGACACCTATTCGACTGGTTTAACTACTTTTGGGAAAAAAATATGCCACAAATATCATTCAGAAAACAACAGAAATGTAATCCGAGAAAAGATCAAGAATCATTTGAAACTTTGGAGATAGCTTTCTTGCTTCATATAAAAAGTACTATATATCGCATTGGGAGGTTGCTCATTCCTCCTCAAAAACTTAGCCTCATACACCGATCTTATAAAGAACGAAGTGAATCGTTCCCAACATCAGGAATTTACAGAATTTCCTGTTCATGTTATACCATATATATCGGTACCCTAATGTTTAAAAATAAACGAAATTGTCAATTGATACGGCTGCCGGAAAGAATGAACTACTTTCAAGAGACCAGATTATAAAAAACTAACATACCGATGTATCAGCAGCCACTTCCCACTACCATTTGATAAACATCACAACAGAAAAAAAGAAGATTTAAAACTGATCAGAATATGGTTTACCGCTATACGTGGCGCGAAATCACATCCATCGATGGGATTTGCAGGCTCCGCCCCGTTGAATGCCAGTAGCCAAACTGGAAACGTCATGGTTCCTCACCGCTCGATAGTCCTTTTCCACGTTACCAGTCTACGAAGTATCACCCAGGCGTGCTGAGTTTCACCTGCCGCAGTTGCAGTCTACGGCAAAACAGCCCGGAAAACCGTGGTTTATCAATATTTGGTGTTCGCCTACGACTATCGCCTAATAAGTGATGATCCTACCGAACTGCACGAGATGATTACATAATTGCACTACCACTCTAAATTAATTGGATTTACCATGAATCTTAACGAAACAAAGATCAAGACAAACACAAACAAACACATAAAGTTAACACAAAAATCTAGAAAAGACTAGAACACCATAAACCTACGACAGAAAAAAAACCGCATGAATGACGAAATTCACGTCGACCTTAAATGCAGGATTTTCATTTTAAAACTAGCCCCCCAAAATAACTTTAAATGAAAAAGAAAAAGAACACGTTAATTTATATTTATGGCGGGACACATTTTACACGTATCGGTCACCCTGCAGTTTCAACCTCTAAGCAGGGGTGAATATAACTTCTAAAAGTTTAAATACAAAGGGCAAAAGTTCTCTTTTTGCCAATCTTTTGACACATCATTTTTTTTAAACAGATGGCATCACACTCCCTCTAAGGCATGCTATGAGTGCCTTTAGGGAAAAATTCCCTAAACCCCAGATTTCCTAGATATCAAAAGGGTTTAGCTCTGTGGAAGCCCTTGCCAGGTTTTCAGATCCGTGGTTGGAGCCGTGGCGGCAGTTTCCCATGAATTTCCTGACCGTCCGGGCTGTTCCTAACAGGACGGCTTTTTGCATTTATTTGTAAAGTCCAGACCGAGGTATTTTAAATTATTTAATAGATGTTTTGGGACTAGTCCTGTCGTTGACATAACAAGGGGTACAGTTCGTGTGTTGTTCATGTTTCACTGAGTTTTTATTTGAAATTCCAAATCTCTATATTTGGTTATTTTGTCAGCCTGCTTGATATTTATATTATTATTGTTAGGAATTGCTATGTCAATTAAAGTTGTTTTCCGAGAGACTGTATCTACCAAAACTATATCTGGTCTATTGTGAGCAACAGACCGATCGGTCAGTATCGTGCGGTCCCAGTACAGCATGTAGTTGTTATTTTCTAAAACAGATTCTGGTTTATATTTATAGTATGGTAATCTTATTGACTGTGATAATTCACCTCCTGTGATATGCTGGATAGATTCAGATGTTTGGCAACCGTACCTGCATCTATCGTTGTTAATAAAATGGTCTTTAACGATGTACTTTAGGTAGTTCTTAGTTGGAATTACTTGATCTTGGATTGCCAATATAAAGCCTTCCGTTTCAGGAAATATATGACCAGAGATCAACCACTATGACTTCTCTTTCCATTTCAGCCATTATTAATATCATATTAGCGTTAGAATAACCTTGAACTTAAGTGTTCAAAATCTCCGCCATTGTTAGTAAGACAATGGTAACTTCGCAACTCGAATTCCTCCCAGCCTTTTTGAAGAGTCTCTGGTGTAACCCGCTTACACTTCTCCGTTATTCTACGTCTAAGTTCAGGAATAACGCGAGGTTGAGTTTTAAACACCACAGTTTTTAGATGTCCCTATAAAAAAAGTCAAGAGGCGTTAGTTTGGGTGATCTTTCTGGCTATTCTATAGCGCCCCTTCTTCTAATCCATTTATTTGGAAATGTCTCATTAGGCCATTTCGTACAGGAAAGT
Organism: Octodonta nipae; assembly: GCA_034190945.1. NCBI lineage: Eukaryota > Metazoa > Arthropoda > Insecta > Coleoptera > Chrysomelidae > Octodonta > Octodonta nipae. Next base: position 89,510,852 of record CM067222.1, on the reverse strand, counting down.
CATAATGTGGAGGTGCTCCGTCATGTTGAAAAATAGGTTTTCTTTGTCTACCAACAAAGTTCCATATTGATCTATTTCATTTTCTAAATATTCGATTATAAAGGGATTTCACGAATAAAGGACCAATATTTTTATTTGCGAGAATTCCGGCCCATACGTTGATTTTCTGAGGATGTTGGTTGTGCTCTTCCCAAAATACTTGTGGATTGGTATTGTCCCGGTATCTACAATTATGTTTATTGACAAATTAGTTTAAAAATCCTGCTTTGTCAGAAAAACAAAAATTTTTAATAAAATTAGGGACTGCATTTGTCCTTTTAGTCATTAATTCGCAGAACTCTAACCTTCTATCGTAATCATCCTCAGCAAGCTGTTGTAAAAGCTGTATTTTGTAGGGAAATAATTTATTTCGGCGCAACGAGCCGATGAAAATAGTTGTTAACCTGGAAACTTTTGGTATTGGTGTTTGAGGATCCATGACAAAATGACCTAAAATTTCGACCTGTGCAGCTTCAAATGAGATTTCTTGAAATTTATGCACTAAATTCAACACATACTAATGGGCGATATTTTATCGGGATGTCTCTGAAGAAAACCAAAAGCACAAATAAATATTATTTCAATTCTTTTTTGTAAGGAATAAACCATTGTCGAATTTTGATGGTCAGCATACAACGAAACCACAACTAATAATAAATTGTTTACATTTGCAGTCACAAATATCTTTTGGCATAAACAATTAAGGATTTTTTTCTCAATTGTTTATCTGGTTATTTTTTTCAATCACAATTAAAAAAATTCGATTTTTTACGGTTTCTAAGTCATTAATCTGTAAAAAATAATCTGATTTTAAAAAAAGATGTGTCAAAAGACCTTTAAAAAGAGGTATGGATTTAAAGTTTTATAAGTAATATTCATCCCCGCTTAAGGGTTGAAACTGCAGGGTGACCGATACGTGTTAAATGTGTATTAAATATGTATAAAATAATTAGTTATGTGATCTCTTTCTTTTAAAAATATTTTGAAAGTTATTTTGGGTGGCTAGTTTTGAAATGAAAACCCCGTTATTGCTTGGATAGCAATAATATATACTTTGGCTGTTTTGAGTCTTCCACGACGAATTCTTAGACTTTGTAGTGGAATGTTTGATAAAGAATAATTTTTCCAATTATTTTGACAATTTGCATACTGAAAAAATGGTTTTACAGATGACGTTCTCAACCTTCTACTCATATTATTTATACTTGCTCCATTGCTACTTTTAAATTTTTTATCTCATGAGAATATAAAATTGTTAAAATAACAATATTAATGCAGAAATATCGCGATGACTGCAAGGGTTAACAGCTTACATGCATATTCCTAACCCATATCGAGAAAAGGTGTCCAGTCGTCTTTAAAAAATTATACATTATGCTTTAATTTATTTAATTCGTCTCCAAATGCTTAGACAGCTATAAAGTGTTTATAATTTAAAGTAAGAAACGCCACTGTACAATCTTACATATATGGAAATTGTGTTAGTTAATTTCTAAATCTCCCATGTAATTTAAGCATTAATTTAAACATTAGCCATTTTATGTGCATCGTTATTTATACACTTTATGGCACTCCAACTCAAAATATTTAATTTAATTTTGCTATTATATATTTTTTATTTGTTTATATATTACTGTTTTAAACGAACATGCAATATTATTTTCAACGTGTTGGCATTGTGAAGTAAAGGAAACGTAGACTATTAAAATATTTAATAAAAACATTGATAACAATAAGGCACCAGAAAAAGTAATTAAAAGTATTTTTAATTTAATTTTACGTTGTTGACTATATTATATACTTATTTCGCCTTGAAACATACGTGGCTAAGCAAAATAAAGTAGAAGTCAAAATGGCCTATTTTAATTTTGTATTATTATTATTTCGTGGAGATGTAACAGAAAACATAAATCAAAGACGATAGCATGAAACAATTAAGAAATTAAAAATTTTGATACATATTATCAAAGTATTTTTGAAGTTGGTGCCAAGCAACCCAAAATCCTGCATAGTATACATATTCATCCAATTTGAAATAGCTTTCAGTTTTTAAAACAGGTTTTGGAATTGATGATTACTTACAGTTCCTAGGCACTGATTTAAAAAATATACTAGATAAGTAGGTAATTAATCTGTTCACAATAACAAGCACTCGTTATTGTTCTTTTATATATATAATTGATAGGTACCTATCCATTGCGAATATGCGACTATTGTCGCAATTCTTTTGAGTATAGGGTGATCGTGATTTTTTTTTGATGAAAAAACACTAGGAATTTTTTTTTAATTCAAAACATCACGTACCTCTAGACGATCTAAGTCAATTTTTGGGTATAAACCTCAACAATTCCTCATTCAAATCTTAGATGATTATAAAAGAAAAATCATTAAAAATACGAAAGAAAGCATACTTGAGATTTGGAGTGAAGAAATCTAAATATAAAATATGGTTTGTACTAATGTAATATTAAAATAAAATTATCAATTTTAATAGACCAAACTGAGAAAAAAAAATTAATTTCGGTTTTGTTGAATTCAGTACCTACTACTGGCTCGAGCTTGGTACTGGAATAGCCGATTCACCAAATGCTATAAACTGTTTGATCACATCGAATTTGGAAGTATAGTCTTGCAGATGCACACTTAATTCTGTGTTTCAATATTATATAAGTAGCCCAGAAAAACAATGAATTTTTCAATAGAGAATCAAAATTAAAAAAAGTTGCTTATCTCGATGTACTGATAAATAGATCAAAAACACTCTAAATTCAAGTATTTATCAAAAACCTACTGATGCTAACAAATATATATAAATTTCAATTTCGACCAACCTTTAAACCTAGAAAAGGTGTCGTAAGGTGCTTATATAATAGAGATAAAAATAATATCTTATGGAAATAATTTTAAAATTTTAAGACGAAATAAATGACCTAAATAGAGCTTATTTGAAAAAAAAACAAGGCCACACAAGTTGGTGTGTCAGTGAAACATTTTATACACTACCAGCACACTTTCATTATTCTTAAATAACGCCTTCATCAAGCTATCATCTCCTTGGATAAACCAGAACTATACCGGGTGAGCCAATACTGTGTCGATAAAAGATTGTGGCACTACTGACATATATTTTAAAAACTTGCTGCCTAGAGAGGATAAGGTGAATTATGCAAACTAAAAATTCTTTCACTAAAATTCTGAGACATATATATAGTGTATATATATACAAATATTTCGCTCAATATTGTGTTCAATTATTGTCTACAAACAATTGAATTTCGGTCGTGTCCGTTACCACAAGAGGTTTTCATTGGGGGGAAAGTACTAACACTCTACATATTACCTAGCGCCAATTTTGAATAGAATCTGGTAACTCATTTAATTTCCTTCCTGCCCAAGTCAGGTTACGTGTAACTACTTCTAAGGGAACTCAAGAAATCAAGACAGTTTGTGCCGTTTTGAGTGTTCACATAAAAATTTTTTGTTCATAAATGATTGAGGAGGTTATTTACCTTCCATCTATTGTGAAATTTTATTACTTTTCTATACTATAAAATTATCTCTATCAATTTCAAATAGTTTTCTCATAGTCCTCTCATCCTTAAAACTACAAAGTTATTTCCAACACTGAATGAAGTTGGCCGTTACTTGGTAGCAGTTAAAACTCATGATATATTAATACAGAGTATTACTGAATTCGGTAATACTGTGTATTAATTCATCATTATGCCCAACACTCAAAAGTAAAGTTGGTATTGAAAACAAACAGTAAAGTTTTTCTGTTTACTTCATAGTAAAATAATAAACAAGAACAACCGGTAAAGAACGCAAACAACAAAATGGTTTAGTAAATAAATGATACACGTTCGTTGTTCCGTGTATAATATTTGTAACGTACCCTTACAGGAAAAAATCAGGGACGTTATTTCGGCAAATGCTTCGTTACAGATGTACAAGGTGTTGAAATTTTCAATTTTTTCAGTTTTTCTCTTCTGAAAGGTTTCCAGATATTTAGTTGAATTTTGGAGCATTAATGTCTGTATGAAATTTTCATAATAAGATTACAGAAACGGTCATGAAAATCTACAGGGTGGTACTTTTTCTGAGGTCACGTGTTCTTTCTGCCCATACAACTGTTTTTCAGAACGTCCCTGGCGATTGACAAGAATTTTAAATGAATCTCTTATGAGTTTGCACTCTTTTTATTGCTAGCGTTTTTTTCGTATCAGTCACTGTTCTTGTGTAGAAATGAACAATTTCATGTGTACCATAAAAACAAACAATCCTGTGATGTAAAAAACAAGTTTACCTAACTTTCAAAACGAAGAGATAAAATTAAGTGCTCAAAATGATAACCTTCAGTCATTACACAGGAGTCTAATCGTCGACACATAGATCCCAGGAGAACCTTGAATACTTCTAGAAGAAACAATAATGCGGTTTCTTAAGTCTTCTATACCTTCAACAGGAATTCCACAATAAACCAATGTTTTTAAATGTCTCCAGGTTAAAAAGTCTATCGGATTTAAATCAGGTGAACGGGCTGGTCAAAATTGAGGTCCACATCGACCTATCCACTGATCTGCATGTTTCGTTCAAATATTGACGTCCTCTTATACTAAAATGGGCTACATTCCCACTATGACACCTAAAAGAATCATATCAAGTGGAACTAGCAGCTCTACGCTTAGAAACTGAGTGTATGTAAGTGGAATGAAATATGGACCAATTAGGTTATCCCCAATATTTCCAATCCACACGTTTCGAGAGAACCGTTTCTGGCGGTGAGCTTCAACGATAGCATAAGGATTTTCTTGCACCCATATGTAGTTAAGGTGGTTACTAATAATGGCTACCTTTGAAAAACTTGCTTCGTCTCTGAATAAAATATGCTCAAGAGTGTTGTTTTCTGAATGATACTTGTGACATATTTTTCAATGTCTAAGTGCTTCTTGGGAAATAACACCACAGTTTAAAGAAAATTGCTGTATATTCCAAACGTTTCGGGGTCTAGATCAGACCCCGTTGTCAATGGTTAAGAAACTACGGATTAAAAAGGCACAAAGTGTATTATTTGATTTTTGACGTAACTAAGAGAATTTTATTTGTAATATACAGGGTAGCACAGAAATTTCTAAAGATCATATAATCATAAAGTTCCTCTCAAATTGGAATGTGGCGCTCCTAGGTGCGACTTTGTTATAAGATAGTGCATTCGACAAAAATGCGACCAAAGAACTTTGTTGATTCAACCTTATGAACTATCCCGATATTGATTATGGAAGAAATTGCTAATGGTCATGTCCTTGTGAACTTGGCCCAATGATCCTACTTGATAGTTACAATATTTAAGTAATTGCGTTATATCAGTAATAACATATACTTATACATACACAAATGATATTGTTATTTTTTGCACAAAAACCGTGGCAGATGTGAAAAAAACGCAATAAAAAAAATTTCAAAATCATAAGAGATTCATTTACAAATTTTGTCAATTTCCAGAGGCGTTCTGAAGAAAAGCTGTAGGGGTAGAAAGAACACGTGTATATCTGACTGTATATCCCGTTGTTTGTGCCTGCTCTATTTCTGTACACCTCTCTTCCCTCTATCGTTCTTTTGCTTATTTGTAATGACGTTTTGAATCTCTAAATAATTTTATTCGTTTTGTTTTCCTGATTTTCAGTTTAACTTCTCTGTTGCCTGTCTTTATGAACTTCTTTCTATCAATGATGTCGATAGCGTGAGCCTGATTGATATTTTTCACTTTTATAAGCATCTAAATAAAGTAAATTGTAGACGATAGATAGCCTTTAATTTAAAATCTGGTAAATTAAATTAATGGTAAATATATCAGTTTAATTGCACTATTAAAAAAATAAATAATTATACTAATGGCTTTAATATAATTTTGAATATTTTTTAAAGCACTTCAAAAAATGTTCCTTCATTTTTTTTCTAAAACTAAAATTTAGAGACCATCGGACAAGAACTGACTTTCAACCAGTTGTATCTTAACATATATTACCCCTACATAAATAAAAAAACCAAACTTTTCCTTTTGTTATAAGCTTCGTTTTCTTTAAGATTTTTTTTGTAGGACGTCAAATATTTCCACTAATTCGCAAATACCGCTGAAAAACGTGTTTTTTTTCAGGCGAAAAATTAACATTTTCAATCATAAATAACTCAAAAAGTATTGATTTTTCGAAAAAAAATTTTACTGAGAATTCATCCCTCTGCACTTATTTTTACCATTTTAATTTCCAACCCCTAAAAGGAGTGACTTTCACCCCCTGGTGAAGATCACACATTGGGACAATATAAGTTTTGTTTAGTTTTTCCAGGGAAATCCCCAGACGCTGTACTACATATTCGGCTTGGCCTATTAAAACCAAAAACCATTAGGGGTCCAGACGGCATACCTGCTTTCTTGTTAAAGACTGCGCATCCGTACTGGTTAAGCTGCTTGCATTTTTATTTAACGTATCTTTAAGTAGTAGAACTTTTCCGGTTCTGTGGAAATATTCTAAAGTGTGTCCAATATGGAAGAAAGGAGACAAAACAAATATTGAAAATTATAGGTCGATTACAATTCTTGACAATTTTAGCAAGGTATTTGAAAATGTATTATATGAATTCATATTTACACATTTAAAGCCGTGCAACAGCGTAGAACAACATGGATTCTATCCAGGTAGATCTACAACTACAAATCTATTATGTCTTAACAAAATATATTGCTGAGATACTAGATGCTGGTGGCCAAGTTAAAATAGTATATACAGATTTTACTAAAACTTTTGGCCGACTGGAGCATGGTATCTTATTGAGAAAAATTATCGAAGCTTAGTTTCACTTAATCATTTCTTGTTTTTTACTATCTTATCTCAATAATCGCAATTTAAAAGTTGATTATTATGGTTTCCAATCATTCAATATTCAAGCTACATCTGGTGGGCCTCAAGGTTCTGTTCTTGGTCCTTTGTTACTTGATATATTTATTAATGACACTGTGTATACTTTAAAATGTAAATCATTACTATATGTAAACGATCTAAAAATATATAATTCAATTTATGATAAAAAGACATGTAAAGTATTACAAGAAGATATTAATTGTCTTTCACATTGGTGTATAGAAAATAGGTTACCGTTGAATATTTCCAAGTGTAATCACATGACCGACACAAGGAAAACAATTTCAATTGAATATCGATATAACATTAATGGAAACCTCATTAATAAGTGTGTTACATATAAGGATTCAGGAATAACTTTTGATCCAAAACTCAGCTTGTCAACATTATTCAGAAGGAGGCGTACCGAAATTTGGGATTCGTAATATGGAATGGGAGTCACTTCTCCAGAACTAGCACCGTAACTACTCTGTTCAATGCTTTTGTACGTACTAATCTCGAGTATGCCTCGATTATCTGGAATCCTGGATACGAAACATATACTAATGCAGTTGAAACCATCAATAGAGAAGACGTTAAATATCGGTGGTTTAGAACTGACGGGGTGTATCCACATCGTGGTATATCTAATGATACGTTACTTCAACGATTTCAGTTAATAGATTTAGCAACACGTAGAAAACACTACTCTATAGTTAGTTTACATAGTTATTAAACAACAAGTTGAAATTTCGTTTAATGTTCCTAACATCAGAACTCGCTTTCTCTCACTTTTTTACTTGTTAACGTCCAGAATAAATTTACTTCAAAATTCTCCGCTTTTCAATATATATTATAATCATTATGCATTGCAGTCAGATATTGACTTGCTTAATGGGAATATTGCAATGATTAAAAGGAAAATGCTCACCAGGATTGAATTCTTGATCATTTTAATGTATAAAGGAGAAATTTCTCTCGCATTGTTAGAAGTGTATATTACATATGATTTGAATTTAAGTTATATCTTTGTAATTTTCTAAATTTGCATGTTTGCTGACCTCAATGCCCATCCGCGAATTGGCCTATGGCTGTTGGATGGAGTACTACTAAATAAATAAATAAATAAAAATATCAATGTGCTGAGTTTTTGCCAGTGTTTCTGTAAAATTGTAGAACTATCGCGTGCCACTTTTCTAAGATACTGAGTTCCTATATTCCCAATTAATAGATTATTTCCGCAAGTCATTATCGAGCAAAATTATGCGTGTAACTGTGCAAACAAAGTGAGAATGAATGTCTGGATGAAATCTAACGGTAACGGTAACCATTTTTATGGTATTACTCCGCTTCCGAAACAAATACCTCCCAAAAAAGTAAGGGCCTTAGTTCTTAGCAGATTAGAAATTGGACCACGAAGTCGAAAATCAGAAAGTTTTAAGAATCTGAAGAAAAGGGAAAACTCGCATAGGTCAGTGACCATCGATACATATAATGCAAGTATGCTACGAAAAAATGAACTTCGTGACGAATAAATAATGGACAAACTGTAGGATTTAATAGGTATAGGTGAAACGAAAAAACTCTAAGAAGTATTTACAAAAAAAAACCCACAGGACAACACCAATGTGTACATTAAGGTGGCCGTTATTTACAAATTTGATTATTTCTCTCACGACGCCGCATAACTTTTTAGTTTATTGCCTAACAGAAATATATCGGATCTTTTTAAGCCCTTATTCTTCACAATAAACCAAAGACGATTCATTTCCCATTTAAAATACATGGGAATTTGTAGACGCGAGATGTAAGACCGATATGTAGTATTTTCGGGGAAACTAACTCACAGGGGTTCCGAATCTGGAGCTGTTCCGTGTAATTGCTGTTGTCCGGTAACTCCTAGGTTAGAATGTCACGATGAAATTTTCAGGTTACTTCACCTGTCAGAGATAATGACTACTCTCTTCGAGGTGTCATTCTTTTGTACGCAAGACAATATATACGATATATATTGTTTCGGGTCGGGGACCTTCATCATTTGCGCTTGCCACAATAGAATGTCCTGTTCTGTTACATTTTGGTATAATATTAAATGATTAAGTACAAAAGAATAAAAGTGAAAAGAGAAATTTCTAAAGAAGACAGAGACTATTATCCAATTAATAGTAACTGTCATTAATAATTGAAAAATCTCTAGGCATTTATGTCCGCAATTACAATTTCGCACATAATAAAAGAGTTGATATCATTTCAGGAAGCAAAATGTTATAAATAATTAACAGCAAATGTTAATTAGTAATGGATTCTGTAATTTCCCGAGCTCCCGCGTTGTCACGTAGGTGCACCGTGCGATATTAACGTTTGATCTTGACATTATTCTATTATTTCGCCTCAGGTGCAATTTCTAGACCTATCATTAAAAATTATCCGTGAAATTTTCATAATTGAAAAGCGTGGACTGGAAATTACAGCGAAGAGAGACTAATGTCGAGAACATTCGGAACATTGGCAACGAATGAAAACAAACACGTAGAACCGTAGCGTTTCCCAGTGTTTACTCAAAGAAAATATACGTACGACAAGCCCAACGAATCAGTCACAGAAATAGTGGCGTCTCACGACCACCGCCATAGGCGTAACCACGATGAAGATTTGATATTCAGGAGATAATTAATAAATGGTGATTTTACGACTTCCTGAATAGATCTGTGATAACTCACGTTACAACGATGATGATTATAGGTTTTAAGAAAATCGCATTGTTATAAATATTATAGCGTTTATCTTTAATATGCCATTATGAATTTTTATTACGCATCTACAATTGTTTCCAAAATGTTACCTCGTACATATGAGGAAAACATAATATTTCTTGCTTTCTACGCTGATGACTCGACGTTCTTTCATAATGCTACGAAAATAGGAGCTATCTCGGATTCTGTATAGCTTTTTCGATCTGAAGAAATATTTTGAGTAATTATGGCACTCTAAATAATATTGATACAGATTCCGTGGATTCAATTATACATCTGCTGTACATTTAATACTACTTTATTTACGGTGAAAACAAATCCTTAACCTTCAATAACTTCAATACAAATTTCTTAAAACACAGATCATACAATAAAAAACACAATACACAAATTACTTTGACGTTTGCTTTACTTTATTATATGGAGCTTTGAGTAAAAGGAGGACACACTCTGTGTAAGAAAAATTGACCACAAAATGATTTCAATTTGGGGCAGCCACTAGTACCGACTGGGTAATTGTTCGTAGAAATCAGTTTTCTACGAACAAACCTACGTGAATAAAATTAGGTTAATTTGAAGAATTCACATCCAAAAAATGCGAGTTTAACCATCACAGTTCAACAACCAGATTTATAATTAACATTAATAAAGTGTTAAGTCAATGAAATACCTTGTACATAGATAAAAATGAAGAATCAAGATAAATATCCTACATAAATTAAACTCTGAAGAACCCATTATTAGATAATTACTAAGCTGATTATGGCATTGTCCACCAACTCGAGAACTTCAACAAACTTCTGAAAATATTTTCCCAGGGGCATTCACCAGAAATACCTTTGGAAATATTTAAAATACAAGTACAGCAGAAAGATGTCAAAAATAGTCATTTAATTGTAGTTAATGGAGTTTTTTGTCCAAGTAGACAAGAAAAAAAATATGAAAAACCAGTGTGTGAAAATGTTAAAATCCTTGAAAAAGAAACTATTCTGGAATAAAATCCAAGTGAAATTTGTTCCATAATGATAACAGAAGAGATAACTTAATTATAATTTATTTAGTGATGAAAAGAATTGTTAATTACCTTTTATCCAGAGAGAGGTGAACAAGTAAGTAGAAACACCGACTTTGTAAAGGGACACTTTTCAAGATAAATATGTATTATGAACACAGGAATGTAAAAATAAATAATTTTTATTTACATCTAATTCACCAACATCTATTTGTTAATAAGTATAAAAATATTACAAATATACTAATTTTTCCCAATGTTTAACTGTTTCAAAAAGTTTTGTAACAAAATAACAATTATGAAATCACTCCGTTTTATAGAAGTCAAAACTGGGGCACACGCTTATTAATTTATGTCACAATTAACACAATACAAACTCATATCACTTGCAGATATTACAAAAAACGGAGACAATCAATTACAAAGGGAAGTTCACATAACAGATTTTCTACATCATTCTCACTTTTTCAGCCGTTTCACTTCTAAATGTAGGATTTGTGTATTTCAATCCGTTGACAATTAACTTCATAACATACCCTGTGGTCACACTTGTGCCATTCTGGTCATTTCTTGAACTTCTTATTTGAAACCGTCCGCTGGACACTTTTTCAGTTTTATTCCCATATAAGTTTGTCCTCCTTTTACTCTACACTCCATACTTTATTACTTATAATCGCTGAACTTATGAACTAGACTGACTATAACACTCAGGGAACATATATTTATAAAAAAAATTACATTCGACACTCTTCGAGTTTACTCTATGGCGCTAATATCGAATTATGTAGAACTCTCCCGAACTGACAGTTACACTTGGTAGGTATATATACAAGGTCCTCCCTCGGTCGAGGTTATAACTTTCCGTAACACTGCCCCACCTCCTTTAGTTGTGATCGTCCCGATTAGATGTATCTCCTCGATACTGGGCCGGACGATCCAGATGAACAACCTTCATCTTTGTTCTTGGGCTGCTTTGTATGCGGTGCACTACGTCATTTATCCTCTTGAAAATCTCATACGGTACATCCCAAGAAGGTGACAACTTCGGTGATTTACCCTTAGTCCTTTGTGGATTGTACAACCAGACTTTATCACCTTGGTGATATCCGCTCGAATTTGCTTTTAAGTCATACCGAGTTTTCATCCTGGCACTTGTTGCTAACATGCGTTTCCTTTCCAATTCATGGGTAGGCAGTAGTCTTTCCCATAATTGATCTGCAAAATCATTAAATTCCATAAGGGATTCATATGGAGTCCCAAAAGCCAGGTCTCATGGAAGTCTTATTTCCTTCCTAAACAAAACCTTAGTTGATGTTAACCCGGTGCTGTCATGTACAGTGGATCTGTATGCGAGCAGGAACAGAGGTATGTGCTCATCCCAATTCCGTTGGTTACTTTCGACCATTTTGGACAGATGCATTTCTAAAATCCTATTAGATCTCTCTACCATGCCATCTGATTGTGGGTATAACGGCGTAGTTCTGGTTTTGTTAATACCCATCAAGTCGCAAACCGTCCGGAACACATTTGATTTAAAATTCCTGCCTTGGGCGGAATGAAATTCCATTGGTACCCCAAACCTACTAAACAGCTGCTCCATTAAAACCGTTGCTACTCTAGTTGCTTCTTGATTGGGCACTTGCTGAAGTAATCAACAGCAACAAGGATATATCTGTTACATCTCTTGGTTCCTGTAAATGGTCCGGCGATGTCGATGGCAATTCTTTCAAAAGGAATGCCTACGTTGTACTGTTTCATTTTCCCAAATGATCGATTTTTGGGTTCCTTGCTGGCTGCACATACGTCGCATTTACAGCACCATTCTCTTACGTCCTCGTAATAATTCACCCAATAAAATGGTTCTGGTACCTTATCGAAGGTTTTATTCATGCCCAAGTGACTTCCAGAAATGCCGTTCTGTAACTCCTTCAGGATGGCGGGTACTCTTTTCTTGGGACTTAGTTTCTTTCCCATCGGCACTTTCCCAGATTCTCTTCAAGTAATTCCTTTTCTTTTGGTCTTTTCTCTTCCAATTAACTGTTCTGGTTCATTTTGTCTTTTCTCTTCGAGTAGAGTTTGTTCTTTTTATTGCGCCTTCATGCCCTCTTCTAATTTCGCCCTAAGTATATTCAAAATCTCTTCGCCTTGCTTGTTCATTCTTTCTTGGGATCTTGTATTCACTATTAACAGTTTATTATCCTTAACCTTCAATATCTTCAATACAAATTTCTTGAAACACAGATCATACAATACAAAACACAATACACAATTCACTTTGACGTTTGCTTTACTTTACTACTTATAATCACTGAACTTATGAATTAGACTGACGCTCACAGAACTTCTATTTATATAAAAATTTTACATTCGAGAGTCTTCGAGTTTACTGTATGGCGCTAATATCAAACTATGTAGATCTCTCCCGAACTGACAGTTACACTTGGTAGGTATATATACAGGGTCCTCCCTCGGCCGACATTATAACTTTCCATAGTAATATATAGAGCATTGTCCTTTTGGTCCTCGACTCTCTACTTATATGAGAATTTTTTCTTACTGTGTTTCTATTAAATACTACTGACTAACAAGTATCGACAGTCTGTTTTCGATGTTTATTGCTTGAATATCGAATCGCTAGTACGAAGTGTAGTACACGTTTTAAAAGGGTTATTATCTAATTCAAAAATTTCCAAAACATCGCACCTCCTTTCAGGTAATTATAATGCCCGGGAGTATGCAATCTAACTATTATCATATATATGCGTTTAAATAAAGCATAGCAGCTACTCTCTCAGCACAACGCCATTAATATTATATATCGCCCTAGTTAGTTAGTTTCCCTTTTCGTCGGACTTAATTTATTATTATTACATCCCCATAAATGTTTAAGCACTTTTTCGTAAATAACACCACACTCGAAATTACTGTAAGTTCGAATGTGGTGGTATTATTTCCCAAAGGTGCTTAAACATTAACTAAATTATGCCACACCTATCCTTCAGGAAACAACTCCATCCCGATTGTTATCCTCCTCAGGTTCTAGTGAATTTATCATTGGCGTCTTCTCATTATATACAGGGTGCAGATAATAAGTACGACAGATTTCAAGATGTGCTTCCTCGAACCATTATATGACGAACAGTTCCTTTGAACATATGACCGCAAGCCCTTCGTTACCGATGTACAGGGTGTTGAAATTTTAAGTTTTTTTCAATTTTTTTCTTCTGACTACTAAAATCTTCGAGATATTTAGTTTAATTTTGGAGAATTAATACCTCTATGAAATCTTCTTAACAAGATTACAGAAACGGTCTTGAAAATATACAGGGTGTTACTTTTTCTAGGGTCACGTGTTTTTTCTGCCCCTACAACTTTTTTTCAGTACGTCCCTGGCTCTTGACAAAAAATGAATCTTTTATGAATTTGCAATCTCTAATATTTCTTGCGTTTTTTTCGTGTCTGCCACTGTTTTTGTATATAACAAAAATGATCAATTTCGTTAATTTTTACTCACACAATGATAGTTGTGCAAGAATTTTCACCAATATGGAGCTGTTTTCAAACACAGAAATGGCTGAAATGCATTTCGTATACGTTCTCTCTATTGGTAATTCCTTAGAAGCATCAAGAAGATATGCTGCAATGTATCCTCAACGTGTAGTCCCTCATCACACGACCAAGAGAAACATAGCTTCAAACTTAGAAAACATGATTGTGGTCGCCACTGGGATAGAACACTAGAACTAGAAGGAGCTGTACTTAACTTAATTCAAGAGCAACGCGATACAATCACTAGGAAAATTGCTTTACAGCTACGTCTTACTCATATGACGGTATTTGCCATTTTACAGAAACAGGTGTAATGTCCATATCATGTAGAACGACTTCTAGCTCTGTAATATGGTGATTTCCCTAACCGTCTCGCATTTTCCGTTTGGATTATGGATTATCAATAAACACCTCAACCACATATGGACTGAAGAAAATCATCATGCTATCGTTGAAGCCAAGAAAGATTTTCTTTAAACGTGTGGATTGGAACTAATGGAGATCACCTAATTGGCCACATTTCCTTCCACCTAAATTAAATAGAGATAAATACACTCAGTTTCTAAGGGAAGAGCTGCTAGTTCTACTTGGTCCGATTCCTTTAGGTGTCAGAGCGAAAAAGTGGTTAATGCCACGGGAGATCACGTCAATATTTGAAGAAGACATATTCGAATCGAATTTTGGCCAACTTGTTCACCTGATTTAAATCCGACTGACCTTTCAACTTGAAAACATTTAAAAACGTTGGTTTATACCGAAACTTCTGTTCAGGACATAAAAGACTTAAGAAAACGCATTCTTTTTTTCATGTAGAGTTATTCAAGATTCTCCTGGGATTTTCAATCGAATACCAAGATCTATATGTCGACGTCTAGACTTCTGTGAGCACTTAATTTGATCTCTTCGTTTTCAAAGTTGGGTGAATTTGTTTTTTTTTATGATTTTGAAATAATACTAGCATACTGCATCACAGAAGGATTGTTTGTTTTTAGGGCACATATGAGATTTATCATTTTTTAGCACTAAAATAGTGGCAGATACGAAAAAAAGCAAGATTTAAAAAATATTGTAAATTCATAAGAAATTAATATTGAGTTTTAGTCAATTGCCAAGGGCATACTGAAAAAAAGTTGAAGAGGCGGAAAAAACCGTGACCCCACAAAAAGTACCACCCTATAGATTTTCTTGACCGTTTCTGCTATATTATTATGAAGACTTGATAGAGGTAATTAATGCTCCAAAGTTGAACAAAACATCTCAAAATCCAGAAGAAAAAAACTGAAAAAATCAGAAGATTTCAACACCTTGTACATCATAGTAACTGTTCTTCATAAAATAGCTCAAGAAAGCACATCTTGAAACCTTTCGCACTTATTCATTTAAAACCCTGTATAGGGGAGGTTACTTTTAATACTCTGGAATGAGAGTTTACATGGAGTTCTCCGATTTCTGTGTCCCCAGAATTTTTTACGACCTATACTTATTATCTAATGACCATCTACCTAAGATATATTTTCTTGCTTTTTTAACTTCCCCTTATTGAAGGTTTGAGCCAAAATCTTCCTTTTTGGCTAGTCATTTGCTAAGATGGTGTATGTCTAGTTTGGAAGAGGGGTGCATTATTGGTGTGTGTGCGAGAAGGAGGTTTGGAACTAAATTTCCTCTAACTGTAAGTTATAGATAGAACCTTGTCTCACATAAGAAATGCCATATCTCTGACTCTGTCTGGTGCTGAGCTAGATGCAGGAGACCTCGATCTCCATCTGCTTTTACTCGTTAAGTTCTTCTTGGGTCCCAATCAAGCTTTTGGACCGACGGATAGGCCGATTCTCCTAGCATCTTCTTATATTAGAGACGCCAGCTGGTAGAGGTGGTATGGGAGCATCTGGTTGTATAGATTCAGGTGGAGGTGCTGGTATTTTGATGAAATTGACTGTTGTCACTATTCTTGTTCTGTTTCCGTTTTTTCTTAGCGGCACCGCTATTCGCAGAAGTTATGTTCAACTGTTTAATGGGAATGTTGTTCGAGACTTTATAACGTTAAATTGACACCTTTTATTACCAAGCTCAGGAGGAGTGTTCAACAAATGCATACGGAAACCATTTGATCCCATACCATAGATTGTTAGCTAATGGAGGATCTATAGGAATAGGTGGTTTAGTTTTTTACCTTAAATGTGTTGATAGTGCCTACAATTGTAGCCGTACAGTAAATAGTATTGTTAGTATTGGGCGTATTGTGGATTGTTAGGTCTTTATGTATCTACGACGTTATGTGACAGACCAAGACCACTATAGATCAACTAAGGAAACAACTGAACCGAATACAGGTATCGTGCCTTAGACCGCAGTAAAAGATGGAATTGCTGCCAAGATATGTTGATTATTTGCAAACACCTGTAATAACGCAAAAGACACTAAAATCAGTCGATAGGGCCGTGAGAGTAGCTGTGCGGAAAATTTTGAGACATAATCGCACTTGCGCCGACTCTTATCTACACTCCCCCATTAAGCAAGGTGGCCTAGGAATTATGTGCATGTGCCTAAATGTGCCGGCCATTATGGGGCATAGAGTTATGAATCTCCTGAACAGCATGAATAGAACGACGGCAGCAGTCCTTTCCCTGCCGCACGGTAACTTTACGATAATCTGTTAAAGTGGACTTGCAATAATGCTGGATGTAGGAGTTTTATCCTGAGGCAATTAGGTCAGAAACTGGAAGCCAGCTATTCTGGGAACGGCCTAAGATAAGGTTCCTGCAACAAGAGTATCGGCAATTTGATTAAGAAATCCGCCACCCTAATGGACGAGGTCAAATTATATTAAGGCGGTTATTACCAACTAGAGGCATCCCATCAAATCCACATACCATTGGACAAGTGCCGAAAAACGCAGCTGGATAGCCGAAGTTGAACCAATAATCTGTTGTTACTCTTAGAAAACCTGATCTGGTGTTCAGGAAAGGGAATAGCGTACCTTTGACCGACGTCGGGACTCCTGGGAGGGCCCTGCGCTCTCATTCATGCGACACAAAAAAAATTGTCGCAATATATTCTGAACCACGACTACTTCAGGGTATCGCACTCTGTTACCATGGCGATATCATCGTGATAGCGCCCCTTCTAGTTGGGGCTCGTGGTACCTGGTACCTGCGAGAACAATGCGATTTTCAGTATTCTCGCAATCTGCCGCCAGAAGATCAGGCGCCTAATAAATTTAACTATTCAAGGCAGCGTCCATATTCATGCTGTAATAAAAATTGGCCCAGATCACGGGCTGAGCTTGAGAATTTGGCGGCAACGGGAGATCTGTATCCAGTGGATGGGGATTGGCGCACACAGGTGATGCTTCAGCTATTCTCATTAAAAAATGGTGCTCTCATCCCTAAGGAGGAGCGGGCATATTACATAAGTTCAAACCACAAACCAGACTATTTGATAGAGTACGAATTAATTAATTTGTGACGTATTGTTATCTAGTTTTGAAGAACTATAACCAGTAATTAATTTGATATCCAACAGACCGGTCACATTTATCAGCAATCTAGGGGACTTCATATTAAAATGTGCCCAGTCGTGTTACATAGGCCCGGTTGTATAACAATCAGTTGATTCGCAGATCTACTGAACCTCGTTTAAATCATGAACCATAGTCAAGTAATTTTCTGTTCTATAAATGAGTCTATATGTTGGTAATAGAATAGAATGAGTGCATCAGAAAGTAAAAATGGGCCAAAAATGTTAGTGCAACCAAGGTACAAATTTTAATAGACCTGGTCGACAAATATAAGGCCAGAATAGAATGTGGGAAAACAAATAGCACAAACAATGAATTAACACTCCAATTTAATATTCACAGGTAGACGGCAAGTTCCAGCTGGAAAAACATTAATTTTTTGTGTTTATAATTTATTTGTTCACATTGTTCAAATGCTCGAATAAACAAAATAATGAACTGCATTACCTTTTACATTTTATTTCCAGAGGAATGGTTTCAAAAATATGTCGAACAACATCTTAGGTCAGACAAAATTTGTGTAAAAATTCAGTTTCGTCCCAAATATCGCAATGATTTAACCGTTAACACAAATTATGCGGCAATCTGTAACACTGCATCAACCAGACCCAAAAAAAACTTTGGAGTGTGTTAAAACCAGATTCAAACTGGCCATTTTTCAAAGCAGAAGCGTTGATCGGCCAGAATGTAACGTTCAGCTCAAACTACCGATTGACTGACGTTCAACCTTTATACAACACAAGATAAATAATCTTGATCGGCAGTTCGATACTGTACTGGCTTTCAGACTGTTTATACAATCGGGTCTAAGACTTCCCAAAGTATGATTTAATGATGATTAAAAAAATCCATACTGAAGAATGAGCAAAATGTTTATGGACTGGTGCCCCTGCACTGCCTATGCGTTCTTTTATTGTTCAATATTTTAATACGCGATTTTGTTTTAATAGTTGTCCATTTCCCGTTTTGACCGGCCTATCGATAGGAGTCATATTCTTGGCGCGCAAATACGACGACGAGAAAAATTTGCAAGTTGATCGCGTAATGCGACGCCAGCCTTACTGCTGAATGGATAATTTAATGTCTATATTTTATATTTGTGTGAATTATTTGCATTGGTAAAATACCTGGTCTGGCGACAAGGCGGCATAATGCGGCGTATGTCAGACGCATACGACAGTCGACCAAAGAATGGAAAATCATACACGAAGAAATTAATCGACTATTTAAATGAAAGTTCGTAGCTTTAGATTAAGTCTCATTAAACTATGACGAGCTCGTCTATATTCAACAGCATACATAATTGTATGTCGTTGGCTGGGATGTAAACCCTAACATTTGGATATTTTGAAATGTACAGACTTTCTTCTTCAATTGTCGAATTTTTCCCAAAATTGTCATTGAATAAAACACTGTTAGAGTTATCATTAAAAAGAAACCTACTATACAACAATCTTTATTTAAGAGATTATGTATGTGAAGAGAATAGAGCAGCTTCCATTATAAAATTATTTGCTATTTTTTGCTAAGTTTTAATTTATAAATGGACTAAACAATATTTAGATGAGTTATGACAGTAGACACCAGAGAGTGAATAAAAAATGTCATATTCCAATACACCCACCCCCCTGTTTGCGTTCAAAGTTAATAAAACAGTAACTAACTCTTTTTTATAGAAAAATTCCTACAAAAGAGTCTATCTAGAACACGGTCCGGTTAGCAATTTATTGATTTTAAAGTTAATAATTTATATTTAAAAAACAACCGATGTCAACTGGGTTAAAATAAATACCGTTTAGAAACTGTGTGCAAATATAACTATTTTCTGACATATTTTCTTTTTTTAACTGATTTAAGGTACAATTCTTTTGACTATTTTAGCGTATTTTTATCTATCTCTTTATAATTTGTATTTTTTTCTATGTTATCCACATGTTTTTTAATTTTTTTATTTGTTTTATTATTTGAACAACTTTCTAGAGTAACTCTAATTCACCCTAAATTGCATCCACCCTGTATAAGTATTAATCCTCTCCACCCTATTGACTCTTTCGAATTTTCTTTTGTTTAAATCACCCGGTATATCTATAATTTTACTTTGTCCCATACGTCAAATATAAGCAATTACTTATGTTCCACACTATATAACATTTAACCACCCTGTAAAACTGTAATTCCACTCCTCCTTATATTTCAATCATCGTGTATATGCAACTGCTTCCAACATTTTTTAAACCCTTCGCCCTATAACTCGGATATCCTTACTACATATGCTTAATTAACATTTTTTAAAGTTTTTTGATCCTCTCTGTATAACTATAGTTTAACTTCACTCTTATTTCAACCACCTTGTATACGGAACTATTTATATGTCACCCAATTGAACATTTTTTGAACCACGCTGTATAACTTTAATTCTATTCCACCTTCTTATTATTAGTCAACCATCCAATATATGGAAGTGCTTGTGCACCAACCCATATCACATTTATATTTATTTATTTTAACGGCTCTAACGATTTTGATGAAACTTTCCCACCTGGAACTTTCGATGCATAGAAATCGATTGGCGAGGTTCTCATCTTTGGGAAAAATCGTTTTACTAAGAAATTAAATTATTGAAAAAATTATTGACAGTTTGACAATCTGCTTTGTAATTTTAAGGCGTTCAATACAGGGTAATTTGGTAACCTACGTAAGAGTGACTTCTGTTGTAAGAATTATTTTCATACAGGGTGATTTGGTGATCTATTTGAGAGTGAAACTTTTTTAAAAATTCTTTCAATAAAAATTGTGTTTGAATGTTCCGAATATTTTTATAGCTAGACATTTCAAGTTTTCAAGGTGAAAAAATTGGCATGGTAGGCAATTTTTGGATGAGTAAGATCTCATGATTTCGCATGTTAATTTGATGCATATAATATGAATTGGTGGTGTAGAATTATAATTATACAGGGTCTAACAAGGTCAATAAGAGTTGCTATGCAGGATGGTTAAAATATAGCGTCAAATGGAATTATAGTATGGCTAGAAAAAAGCGAGAAAAAATAATTGTGTAGGGTACCCCATAAGCAGTTGGAAATTAATGATAGCTGACATACAGGGCGGAGTAAAAGTATTGTTATGCAGGTCGCATAGAAGATGTACTGGAATTATAATTATACATGGTTGTTCAAAAAAAATTACAATAGATGGCCATAAACAAATGCATATACAGGGTAGTTAAAACATATGGTTGTGTGAAATTATAGTTATACAATGTGATTGAAAATATGTTATATTAGGTAACCTGTAAAAAGTTGCATACATAGGGTGGAGCGGAATTATAGTTATACAAAGTGTTTACAAAAATGTTACAATATAAATAAAAAAATTTTTAAACAAAACTTTTGGTAGAAAGGCCAAAATCGGTCGTATATACGGGGTTGTTGAAATATGGCATCGAGTGGAATTGTAGCGTGATTTAAAAAATGTTAGAAAAAAATGTTTGGATGAGTTTTTCATAAGAAGTTGCACAAATAGGGTGGTTGAAATATAGGGGGGAGTTGAATTGTGGTAACACCATGTAAATAAGGACTGTAAGAAACAAATGTTATGTTAGGGGGGTTTAAATTAGTTTACATAGCAAATGTCCGATTATTTAGATGTTTGTACGTTTATGATAAAACCTTGAACTTACGAGTGAAACTCGGCCACCTAGGTACTTTTATTCATACTTCAACTGCGCACATTGCATACTGCTTGAATTTGAATGCTCGCACACACATTCACGCCTACCACCGTATAAAAAAATAGCTAACATTACAAATCTTTCGTTTCGATACACTAATGGAATATTTTGTGCCATTTCATTCGAAAGCAAGCCTATAAAATGAAAACAAAAAATTCATGGCAAATCTTGACATTTAAGCTAGATATTTATGATCAAAATTTGACATTTACATTGATGTCTACCGTTTTTTTGCATATATTTTTACGATTTTCAGAAAAACGTGCCAACGAATATATAACCTCCTCCTTTTTGAAAGTCGGTTAAAAAGCATGAAAATCTTAGAAATAACAAAAATTACATCTCACGTAACGTTTCGGTTTTATATACAACTCAGAACAAATTAAGCGGTCATATAGGATTGCATGGAGTATATCTCCAAAGATAATTTTAAATTGCCATTTATTCGTCACGAATCACCTGATCTGAGCCTCCGGACTTCAAAGAATCCCAATTCAATTCTTGTTAGAGCAACGTTCCCATAAAAATTCAATTCAAACGAAGCCTGTCGCGCGCCAAGAGCCCCGTCATCTCACTTAAATTTTACTGCATTTTAATAACTCCTAAATGTTTCATGTAATCGAATCGTAGCCACCATAAAACAATTAGACGCTAAAAATTATTGGTGGAAGTGAAAAGGTCACGAGGTCTGAGGTCGGAACAATCTGGTGGCTGCATCGACAGGACGAAACGATCAAACCGAATGGTTTCTATTAATAAATTTATGTCGAGTTTGTATTGTTATTACAAAAATGCAATTATGTATGAATGAATGTAAATGTGATGCGTTAGGCGCCACAGATCGCGTAAATATTTTTATTGCGGACGAATAGTTTAGACGGCTATTATGTGCATATACTTTGGAAAGTCTGATTATAGCAATTGCGAACGTAATTGTGCCAGTGCACTCGTTTTAAAACGCCGAATGAGGTTAAGTGCTGGTCTTGTCAAAACATTTCAGGGATTTTAGATAAAAACTCATCAAGAACATACTAACGGTGTTGGAGATTTGTTTATTTTTATACCAGGTGCTCTATATGTATCTGACTGATTCTGTCTTTAAGTATGTTCAAACCTAAATGAAATATAGTATATTTTTGGATATCAGTATGTTGTTCAAACGTTAGAATAGTAGATAAATGTCACCCCTTAAGATCTATTTGACCCGCCGTCCTCCAATTAGATTAATTATCAGGTTTTGACAAAGTTTCCAATATTATTTTGTAAGCAGCAGCAACATTGTAATAAGCCGTTAAATCTGGCAACCTGACGGGATAGAGTGAATCGTCATAAGGAGAAATTACACAATAAAGCCCCCGAAATTTGCATGATATCTCTTGCCGTATGTATAATGACGCTGAAATTGCATGTTCTCAAAATCATACTCATCATATATGATATTGAAATAGGCTTTATCACTCATTATGAACGAAAATTGTCATCATCAAATTCAATTGTATTCCACCTATATTTTATGGTGTGGCCTCCCTTTAAACATTAAAGACATAGTCGTTGTGTATGTAGGCAAGTTATACATTTATACACAAACCCTCAACAGTTATCAGGCAGCCCTGATAGTCACGACCATCTTTGTTTTAAGTTTGATTTAAATCTTGACATTTCATAATATTTTGAGCCGTTAGGTTATTAACAGCAGAACACGTGCATTGTATTTCTTTATTATTTATTTTGCAATACTAATATTAAATTTTGAGTTGGTTGCTTGCATTTTCTGCTTACGAGTTGAAATCGTTGACTATGAAATGTTAGAATAAAGATTATAATTATTTTATTACTGAACTTAAGATTATTAAAATTAACCATAGATAATTTGTTTTACATTACATTGGTCATTTCCTACAAAATCCTAGCTTTAATTACAAAGTGACTAACTTTTAAGTAAAAAAACATCTCATTGACATTTTAAGATGTGTATTATTTAGAATACCTATAAAGAAATTCAATGCATCTGCTGAGATGGTATGGTAAATTAGGTATGTAGTATGTACCTACACATCTATTCCAGAATCAAAACGTATTTTTATTCAACATATTTTTTCTTCGAAATCTTGCATAGCAGGCCTTGATTGTCAAAACATTGAGTAATTATATTATATATTGTGTTTATATATAGGGAGGGAGCGTTAGATAATGTTAGATTGGTTGACAGCTTAGAGCATACACTGCTGGAGGTTGCTTGTAATGCACAAATTTCGTGCCAAGAGTGAAAACAGAGGGCAATAGAGAGAGCAAGAGTCTATTTCACTCGATTGCGAGGTGCAGCCAATGAAAGACATACTGATCATAGCTCATTGTGAGTGAAGTAGCCCTTGCCCTCTCGTTCTAGCTTCGGCACGATATTTGTGTATTGCAGGCTACCTCCAGAAGTTCAAGCTCTATATTATCATAATCTTCCGAAGGTGTTGTGAAAAAAATTGTCAGTCAGCGGACAATAAAGACTGTATTAAAGATTGAAGTTCTCAAAGGGTTGTTGGTCATCCTTATTTTAATAACTCGACTGAAATGACGGAAACTTTTAGATTTCGAAGAACAATGTTCCAACTATTATGCCGAATATTTTACCAGGAACGGTTAATGGGGGGGGGCTACGAAGAATTTGTCAAAATTATATTTGATAAAATTTTTATTTTTATTTTTTTTTAATAGATTTGTCAATTTGAGGTGAACAATTTTGGACATTACACCACTTCTCCGATATCTCCCCAACTTTATTTCCTATAAAAATAATCTTTTGACAAAAGAAGCTCAATAATGTTTACAATTTCATGAAATAGGGTCCAATTTCGACGACTGGGCGACTATTGAAAATAGCCAAATGGTGATACCAATTGTCCACAATATATGCCTAATCAAACCAATTTTGGTAATAGGCTTAGCCACGATTCCTATTTAAATGTTATCTTTAGTGATTTGCTGGAACTGACTCCTTGGAATCTAAGAAGTTGCACGGAGTTCCAAAATACCCATCATTTGCCCCAGCTCCACCACATCTTGTAACCAATGTCAATCTTCTCAGCGAAGCATACAGTTATCCTTGGACTAGGCGTGGAGGTCGTGTTGTCCACCTCGTTCACCAGTTATAAATCCTCTGCATTGTTACTTCCAGTTCATCTGAAGGTAATTGTTTATACAAACTAATGCAACAAATACAATTCTTATTGAAAATCTCAATGAAGTTTGCAATGAAGCTGATGATGGTCATTTTGATAATTTTTTATCTCTACTCTTTTTCGTAATTTATTTTTTAATTAGGGTTTATAACAACAAATATTGAAGAAAGTATACTTTGTCAATTTTCTCTAAAAATACCTGATTTATAAAACCTGTTTAAACTGTTGAAAACTAAACTTGCAAGGAGCTTTTTTCTTGTTTTTGGATGAATAGTATAGAATAGAATAAACAAATGGAATAGATTAGATTTGTATTTTTAAATGCGCATTTTTCAACAAAACAAAGTATATAGGGTGTGTCATATGACCAATACCAACTTTCCTATTTTAAATGCAAACCCCTGGATATAATTTAATTTTTGGATTCTCCAGAAAATTCTAGACATAATTCATGTACAATGTCCTACACCTATCTTCAGCTGTTTGGGAAATATTAAGTGTTTTCAGATTTATAACAAAAATTAACATTAAAAAAAGAAAATTATTTTATTTCAAAAATTCGCTACGTTACGCTAAAAACCTAATAAGTAATAATGATTATTTTTTAATAATATAAAAAATAAAAAACCATTAATGTTAATTTAGGAAATCTGGTATAGAAATGTCTTCAAATGTTACTCATCATGTCAGGTATGACTGATTATTTCGCAAGCGTGATTCATCTTTTTATATTATCTTAGTTGACAAGTTTAGTTTTGTATAGAGTACTTTTGACATATCCCCACAAAAAGTAGTCCAATGACGTCAAATCAGGAGATCGGGCTGGCCATTATATCGATCCGCGCCTCCCAATCCACCGATTTGGAAAAATTTGGTTCCGGTACTGCCGGACATTGATATCGTAATGGCACGGTGCTCCATTTTGATGAAATCATATTGTATTGGCAGGAACTTGTGGATTTACTCGATCAGGATATAAGTTTGTCAACGTTGGCACGACTTTATTTTGGAGAAGTTCTAAATATTTATCTCCATTCAAGTTGCCATCAATGAAAAAGGGACCTACAATATGATTTCCAACAATTCCTGTCCAAACATTAACGTTTTCAGGTTATTGCGTATGTTTCTCTGTCATCTAGTAAGGATTCTCATTAGACCAATAACGGCAATTTTGACGATTAGCGTGATGTGTAAATGTGCTCTCATCAGAAAACAAAACATCTTCTAATTGGATCACATTTTGATCTAACCTTACCATCATTTGTTCACAGAAATACGTTCTCCTATCGAAATCGTCTTCCTTGAGCTCCTGAGTCGGCATCACTTTATAGCGATGCCTTTTACTTTCCATTAATACTCGAAAAATTGATGTGTGGCTAACGATAAACAATGGGGCTGCTTTTCGACCACAATTTTGTGAGTTTTCTTGAAACTCAAGCATAATATCCATATATCGTATTAATACTTTCTTTGTCTTACATGACCAAGCTCGCGAAACTGCTTTTCTTGTTTGCTAATTGTTCTTTGGGATACAGGGTGCAAATTTGGAAAATTTTCGTGAAATAAGCGAGAAACTTCCATTTTTGTCCGTGTGTTATCTCCATAACCAATCATTTGTAGACTAGTTATTTTGTGCATTTCTATTAAATGAACCATTTTTCTGACATTATTAGGTACAGTTAACGATATTCAAATGACAGTAGCACTGACACTGATCACTACTGTCATGCAGGCAGACAACAAGATTCTAAGGCTATGAATTTTTGCTTACTATCTCAATATCAAAACCTAAATGGATATAAAGTGTTGAGTGTAATGTAGCGAATTTGTGAAATAAAATAATTTTCTTTGTTAATGTTAATTTTGTAATACATCTGAAAACTTAATATTAAATTAATAATTGGCTACTACCACATGACACACCCTATATAACTTTTTTGTTGTCCAAACGTTTTCCCCACCTTACCAGAGATTATAAACGTAACCAAAAGTCACTTTCCATATTGAGTTTGTAAGGTCCTTTATCTGCATACAACTTTTTATATGACATGTTTGGTTTCAACTTGCCACAGCTGCAAAAATGCCTTCTTTCCTTCGACAATTTTCACTTGTCCCTCCTACACATTATATCAATTATTCATGTCTAATAAAAATTTTAAATTCCTTGTTATCTTTATGGTTGCGGTTTTGCACCCTTGTCATAAATTCCTGACAAACGAAATTTTTCACCCTATTACACTGTGACACTGGAAAAACGCACGAGTGAAAAACCTTTACAGAAACCGCATGGGACACGAATGCGAAAACTTTATCTGTTTTAATGGAATATCCAGTGAACAAACACATAGGCTAAATTTAAATAAAGCACCCCAATGACAAGCTCGTTGTGTCTGAGGTACTAAACGTAACAAGTTATGGCCCTATTAGCACTCCCAGTTTCAATTTCCAGAGTGGTCTCGGAAATAATTCCTTATATAATTTTGCTGCGTCACAAAATAACGAGGATGCTATTCCAGAACCAGTTGGGCTTTGCGAAATGAGCGAATTTGTTGGAAGATATTAAATTGAAAAGCTTGTATGCTTAAATAAAACATTAGCATAGGCGTTTGAGTAAAACAGAGGTATTCGAAATTTAGTGTTCACAATTATTAAGTATCTCTGATTTATTATGGGCTAACCGTTACCTGTGACTTCAAGCGTATATGGAGTGTATAATTATGTCCTTATACTTGAAAAGGCAACTCTCCTTATACGGACGGTACTTGGTTCTTGTAATACCTCCTGCTTCTGTTATCACAGCTAGATAAAATAAATATTAGTTGTGAAGCCTTTCAAACAAAACCCATTTCATAATGACAAGCTATTACCAAGATTATTTATAATAGTTTGATAAACTTTGTAAATAAGAACAATATTATATTAACCCTACAGGAGGCGCGCCCGGTCTCATAGACCTAGGCGTTATTCATTTTTACTTATTAAGAGAATATGTGGCAATTTTGCATGTGTCCACAGAGTAGTTACCTTATTCAGTGTATTTCACCACATTGGAAAATTAATGGGAGTGCGCGTATTGAGATTTACTGTTATTTTCGGTGGGAGGGTCCGTGGCGCCCTAGAAAGTTTCAGTTTTTCCTTCGTTCATAGTTTTTGTGAGGATTTAGAAAGGTTGTTATTTGACATTTTTTACTACGTTGGCTTTATTTTTAACAAAAAAAATTCTTTAGGAAGCAATCTCGACTTCTCCGTCAAAGAGAAGAAAGAGGAGCTGACAGCGAATCCGAACAAGAAATTTCTGATATTGAAGATTTGGTAGTACAAAGAACGGGTAACGAAATAGCAATGGAGATTTTGGATCATGCAGATTTAGAATTAGTTTCTGACAAGAGACCTACCTATGATTATTGGAAAGAATAAGAGATCAGAATGGTCGAAAGAGCTCTATTCAAATTAGAGCAAAAAATAAAGTAGTTGGTCTTCCGATTTCGAAATTTAATATCAGATCACTGAAAACTTTTAATGATTGTGTTTTTTTTTTCATAGGCAATGAAATACGTCTTTTTGTAGGACACACGAACTATATAACTAACATACAACTTCAATAGCAATCAATTTTGAGAACGTAGGTCTTGACGCCCAGAGTCATACCTTCTTCTGCTTTTTCCAGAAATGGAAGGCGTCAGATTTTCGAATTAATTTATCTTAACCAACATATTGTAATGTTTTTATTTTCACACTCGGGTTCTGTTCAGTTCTTGGATTTATATAAAAACACAGTCCAACTCACTCTAATTTATTTGCACTACTTTAACACAATGTATATTCACAGAAACTATTTACATTTTATCTTAACTATACAATACGACCGTCGAAAACAGAATGATTCCTATCGCCAGCTGTCCATATTTATATATTTCTCTCGGAGTTGTCTGATAGGTCCACGAACCATCCGGAAACTTCTTTCATGTGTTCTGGAAGCTTTAAGGGAATTGGGATTCCCACAAGTATCGGAATAATGTCCCTTCCACGAGTTGGTTGATGGCCGATTGCACAAGCTGTCGGATGAATTCTTGTAACAATATAAACAATGTTATCCTACGTTTCGCCCACACTTGTATGTGGCTTTTTCAAGGATGAGAAATACAAATGTTGCTTACCTTGCGGCGACTACATTGGTTTAGTCTTTTTCTCAGAAGTACTTATCTACGATACTAACTCTTCGAGATTTTTCAAACCATTGAACGCAAGGCAATATATGGTTTGTAGTCGGTAATATTCATCAGTTGCGCTCCCCTCAACCGATTGAATTCTCGAATAATTATTTATGTATATGGTACATATAACTGAATTTAATATTTTGTCCTGAAACTCCTGGATATCGGAATTCATTTCGCTATAAAATAGTACCTTTTTACATAATAGAACTGGTGCTTTGGAACTACGCGTTTTAATACTTGTGACTTTCCATATCGGTCTCTCCACCCGACGCACCTCCTAATGATCGGCAATTGGCGATCACTTGATACTGAGGGTGTCATTTTTCTGCTGTGCTAGCAATAGATTTCTCCAGTCCAAATGAAGATCGGTTGAAGGTGCTCCGATTTCTGCGTTGTTTATCAAATAATAATAAAATAAGGGCTTAAAGGTTAAGGTCGATGTTCGCATACACAACATAAGAATGTTGCCTGAACCTTAGTAGAATTGATACCACCAAGTCATTCTGTAATACTCGACCGACCATTTAAATGTCATTGACAGACATGCGAGAAATACTGAAAACTTAAGTAAAACTACACCAATTACTATCGTTTTCCTTGACCTGACCTGGCGTTCGACACAGTCAATCAGAAGTTTTATTGCAAAAACTCTATAGATATGGTATAAGAGAAACAGCTTATGTGCTAGTGACGAGCTATTTCACTAACCAAAAACAAAGAGCAAAAGAGGTTAGTAAATTTAGTAAGTATATTACAATTACAACTGGTGAGCCTCAAGGTACTATATGTACTGCTATATGTTACTGGCTTACTAACTAGCATGCCTGAAAATAGTATTTTCTGTTTTGCATCACACTGGGAAGCTCATCGCTACAAAGCTCTCACCAGGTTATATACAAGCTGTGCCAATATCACCTGCTAAACTAAAACATATATACCTAAGGAAAAAAAAAAAAGAAAATTTTAAGACAACTTTATTTACAAGATTTGCAGAGGAGTACTCAATTGGAAACTGATGAAGACGAAACAGTAGTCGTTGCAAAAACAATCTTTGTTACAATGTTTTTGAATAACTAAAAATATAGTACCTAGTACCTAGAATTTTAATTCTAGTTTATAGAGGTAGAAGTTAGATACTTACAAGAACAAAAAAAATAACTACAGAGTTATAAGTTCTGCCTTGCCGCGAACTAAAGACCCCACTCTATCTTAGTAGTTATCTTCAGTTAATTAACTCTGCTTGTCCTTTTGAGGAATAAACCTGTATTTCAGGATGACGCTCTGTACCACTTGGCGCTAATAATCACAATAATATAGTAGCAAATCAGTTCTGATACCAATGATAACCAATCAATAATTCCAAAACGTATACTTCTGTCTGTCTACTAGTCCAGATACAACCAAACCATACCGCTTTGTAAAAGTTGCTCACAGCCATCTATAGAACTGTTATAGCACAAAATGTAAACAATACTTTAGTAAAATTGATGTTGTTATGTGTTTTCACTCGTTAATACAACTTGTTACTATAATTTTATCAATTTCCTGAACAAGGTAAAAGGACAGAGCTGAATTAGCTGAAGTAATCGTTTAAGACATTTTTTACTTCCTGACATATCGACTTTGTAAGGAGTAGTATGCCTTAACAACAACCATTTC
Organism: Octodonta nipae; assembly: GCA_034190945.1. Lineage (NCBI taxonomy): Eukaryota > Metazoa > Arthropoda > Insecta > Coleoptera > Chrysomelidae > Octodonta > Octodonta nipae. The sequence continues at coordinate 89,480,310 of CM067222.1, read as the reverse complement.
TGAGCATGTGCTTAAAATAACACGACTTCTTAAATGTCACTCTGAAAATCTATGACGAAAACATATACGTCATCCCACCATATAATTTTTTCAAAATGTTTATAAAAGTAGCCACCCCATTTTATCCATGTTTAGACATTCTTATCTTTTGGTCATATGTTGTCTTTAAAACGAACGCTTTAAATGCGTTATTGGATACTATTTTCAATTAGGATCAATGTTTTATTTAATAACAATTTCAATATTGTCAAAAATAAAGGTAAAAGTATTTTTTTGTTTCTTACAAGCAAAAAAATTATATACGATTGTGTTATTTTAGATTGATGAACCTGCAGATGTCTTTAATACAAATATTAACAAACTTTTCCATATGATTCCAATATTACTAAACACATTTATTTCATCTTATTTATCATCCTAGACATAAAATTTTAAAAAATATTTAGGAGATGCCCAGCAATGTTTTTTTGATTTTTTGAATAAAAGAAATGTGGCTACACTTTTTTTTCAAAGCTTTAAAACCTTCATTTTGCACTAGATGAAAAAACAATAAAATGATAAATAATTCTATAATTCTTTATTTCAGAACTAGACACTAGGGTATCTCTGGATCAATTTGAATCAGTATTTAAATGTTCAAGACAAAATACTTTTTCTGTGATATGATTTCTCTGTATAACTTCCTGTTAAAAATTTATTTTTAGCTTTCAACTTCAATAAATAATTGTTTTCAAAAATATTTTATTTTGTTTGTACTTTTAATAAAAAACTAATAGTAATATTTCTTCTATTACATATCTTAACCAAGTACCTGTAACAAGAGTTATCTGAAATGACTAATCTTAACATCTGTACCCTATTGAAATCAAAACTGACTCCCTGTGGGTGACTTTAATGTCATTAGTAAACAACCTGACTTCAACTACCTTAAATACATTTCGCATCTGTGAAATTACGGGTTTTCCCCAACTTCTCAAAATTTCTATTCTGTTATCTTAATAACCTCAATTGACGAAAGGACTTAGACGTGTCGGTCAAAATGTTAAGCCAGTTGTTTTACAAGCTACCGAAGTTTACGAGGGTCTGAATGTGACAAGATTAGTAATTAGGAGATTTTTTCCAGATTTATGATTCTATAGAATTAGGGGGTATGAACACTTGTTGTTATTCAGATATTGGCTATATAATTCAATAAACTACAACATTTGTAAGTTTTGTTTGTTTATATACCTGCAGTTCAAAAAACTACTATTAATTTTGCACTACATTTCGTCAAAAAACAGTAAATGAGAATAATTTTCATTAGTATCTTCTTGATTTTTGTAAATCAAACATATCAACTACCATGAATGTGTCAACAACTGTTATTGTAGAATCTACAGACAAATAATTGTTACCAACGAATTTGTTGATAGTATTTTTGAAAAATCTATTTATGTAAGTATTCTTATTATATTAACTAGCTGTCGCCCAGTGGTCGAAATTCGACCAATTGTGTCAATATCTCTGGCAGGTTAAGTAACATGAAAATTTTATCGTGACATTCTATCCTAGGACTTTAGGGAGAACAGCAATTACACAGAACGGATCCAGATTCGGAACCTCTGTGTGATAGTTTCCTCGAAAATCCTAGATGTCGGTCTTACATCTCGCTTCTACAAATAAGTAACGAAATTCAAGTTTTTTTCAGATATAATTCATATAACTTTATTTGTGTTCAAATTCGTAATTCTTAATTTAATATGACAACAATTCAACCGCTAATGAGCTACACTACATATTTATTTTTTCTAACCCCCCTGTATAGCTATAATTGCACTCAATTCTCTAAGTTTATTAAAATCATCATTATAATAATTCCATCTCATTATATATTTCCACGACCCTGTATATGCAACTGCTCATGGACCACGCATAATATTTTTTAACATTTTTGAACCACCGGGTAAACCATGCTGTATATGCCACCGCCTATGACCCACCATATTTACTCTTTTTGTTTATGAAATTTTTAATTATCTTCTGTAACTATAATTCTACTCTGACCTATATTTCAATCATTATATATATGGAACTCTTCGTGGTCTACTCTATAAATCATTTCCTTTTCTAACATTTTTTATCACCATCCTGTATATCTATAATTCCTCTCACCCTATATTTCATCTTAACTATATATACAACTGCTTATGGGTTACATTTCCATTTCCGCCACCCTGTATATGCATCTATGTATAACATTTTTTGCACCACTCTGTATAATTGTAATTCTACTACACCTTCTATTCCAAGAACCCTGTAAATTCAACCGCTAATGGGCTTCCCTATATAATTATTTTATTAGTTATAATTGCACTCTTCTCTATATTTTAAACACTCTATATATGCAACTGCTTATGTGCCACCCACGAAAAAAATGATTTCTAACATATCTGGAATCGCCCTGTATAATTATAATATACAACGATTACTTTACCCACTAAACAATAACAACGCTTGAATGCCACTTCCAGAAGTACATGCTCTAAGTATATAACAGGATTGGTCTGTCTATATATAATTACTCAATGTTTTGAGTCTGGCGGCGGCGGCACATTCAGTTGTTTGGCATTGACATTATTGACGTAAATAATGAATTTTTATTATATTTTATTTAATGAATGAACCAATATTACAAATTAAGATTAGCATTCTGCACTGAAGGTCGTCAGTAGCTACTAAACAAAACAAAAATGAAGAAAATCGGTTGAGAAACACAGGAGAAAATGGTACCTAATCGTTTTGTCTTTGCCTATTTATATATAGATTTCATTAAATGTAAAGTAACAGTTCTAAAATTTTAACTATTATAATATTACATTTTAGATTTGGAAGAAATAGTGTGATTAGTAATAATGATAAAATTTACTTGTCGTTATCATATTGCCCAAAAAAGGAGACTGTGGAAAAAAAACTTAAGCAGCTCCCCGTTAAATATATGCGAATATTTACAGACAATGATGAAGAATTTAGGCTACTATGTAGTGGTTTAGAGAGGTTAAATATCACTTTTAACCAGGATGACGAGGAAGAAGTCACTCAAACACTACCGGTAATTCAACATCAAACTCAAGTCCTACTACCCACAGGAAGTCAACATCCACCACAAACTCATCAACCATCAAGAAAAAGGAAGGTTGAAATTTTACAAAACGAAATAGTGGTCACCGCACCTGTAGATCAAAAGAAAAAAAGAAAAAGAGATACTACATCACAAGAATCAATTAACCTAACTGAGAGCTGGGTGGAAGAGTTTCATGAGAGCCAAAGATGGTGATGCTGACTTGATGTTTTGAATATTATATATATTAAATTGTATATATTTTATTAATAAATTGAGTTAATTGATAGTATTCAAATTTAATCCCCAAGATAGTGATAAACAAAAGTTTTCAGCAATGTGTAATATAAAAATAAGTATGAGTAATTTATTAGCTGACATTTGTCACATGTCTCAATAAAACAAATTTTGACAACACTTGTCTTGGCAAATCAAAAGTTTTACAAATAATAATGTCACCTAATAAAATTTAAAGCCTCACTTGAAAAATAAAAAGTGTCATACATATTAATGCCACCTACCTAATAAAAATCAACAGTGTCACATATATTGCAACCTAATAAAAATCAAAGTGGCACAGATATAATTATCACCTACTGGTTATTGCTGATTCTTCAGTAGACTTGACACATCTAGTTATGTGATCTCATGGTAACCCCCTAATGCCATCCTGGGACCACGTTAGCTATACTACTTAAATGAACATTAAAATGTAATGTTTAAAAGAAGCTTTTAATTACTTTCTTTTTGGTTTTCCTGGGAAATAATACCAAACTGAGAAAAAAGCTGGATATTAAGCTGGATATTAAAAAAATCCAAACCTTATAATGTCTTATTCTGACTTCATTGTTAGAATCCAAGCAAAATATAAAATTGAAATTCAATGCTCTCGTTTTGACAAGTGTTTTGACAAGATTTCAAAAATACAGGGTTGCACAAAAAAATTACAAAAATCATATACAGCACTCAAGCTGCTTTGAAGTTAAAAGAACATTAAAATGGTGTCTCCAACATTTATATGTGGCGCTTCTAGGGGCGACTGGTGATTCAGTGATCCCTCACGTCATAACGGAAAACCGTAAGAACTATCCCGATATAGAGTTGTTCAAACGGAGATTAGCCTTATTAATTTCCTCCTAAGTTATTCGCAAGCACATACGATTGAATTCTACGACTGCTAAAGCCATGCAATCGGTCTCTTTTAACATAATTATGGCCGACTCTTAATTTTCGACTTGTATAGTGTTCTTCTGTGTGCAACATTGTGGAAATCTTTAATTGTATTATATGACCTATACCCCAAGAATGTTCATAAATTTTAGATTTCTCGGATTGTCATATTTCGTTGTAATTTTATGTTCATTTATTTGTGCACTTAGATGTCTATATGTTTTTTCATCTCAAATTAATTTTCAGTTTCTAAACACAATTTTTTGAGTTATGAGTTTTAAGTTTTTAAGTAATTTCGAAAAGATTTTTGAGGAGGTCTTGAGCTATTTTGCCCGTTCATTGGGTTTTCTCCCCTCAATTTTTTTTCCTGCAACAGATAAGTATTTATTGATTTATTTAATAGTATTCATGAGTTGATCTTATAATATAAAAATACGAAATTACATTTAAACACTAACAATACACAAGAACAAGAATAAAAGCGTACAGAGTAAAAAATATATATAAAAGAGTATATATATATATATATATATATATATATATATATATATCCGTTATTGTTCCCTGGTAGGCCGTAAGTTCACAGTCCTGGTATATATGTTTGACTGTTTGATAGGCTGCCCCGCATTCACAATTGTGCGTGGGTTGTTTATTCCATTTATACAGCATATTTGCGGAGACGCCGTGTCCCGTTCTAATTCTATTTTCCGTCTTCCATATATTGCGAGGTAAATCGAAACTCGCCGGTTCCTCATGGATGCTCACATAATCGAGTACCTCTGGAGGGGCATCCTCCCTCCAACCTGCATCCTAATCCCGGAGACCCCTGAAATCACTTTCATGCAACGCTTTCGCAGTCCTGATTGGTGGATGTCTGGATTTCAGTCTGGTGAGGCAAGCAGTTGGTATATACTCATGGATAGGCAACTCCGGGATATCCATTATTTTCTCGTATTCTCGTAGGCGAGTTCTTTCCATGGGATATTTGGCGGCATAATATAGCTGAGAGTTGGGAGCCAGTACGTTGGTGTAGGTTTTATGCATCCCGTTATGATACGCATGCTCCTGCGGAGCTGAACATCAACTTTTGAGACATGGTAGCTGTTCATCCATACTGGAGCACCATACTCAGCAGCGCTGAAGACGAAACCCATTGCCGAACATCGTAAGGTATCGGCAGTTGCTCCTCATGAGGTTCTACAGTGCTTATCCAGAATGTTATTCCTCGATTGAATTTTTGCAGCCGTGTTCTCTATATGTTTCCTAAAAGAGAGCGTTCTGTCCAGTGTAATACCGAGGTATTTTGGGTTCGGACTGTACCTAAGGCGTTCACCATTCCAGAATAGTTCTGGCTCTTGATTAGCCTGTTTATTATTTAGGCGAAAAAAGGAACACTCTGTTTTGCTGGGACTTGGAACTAGTCTCCATTTTTTATAATTAACATCCAAAGTTTCGAGATCTTTTTCTAATATTCTCTTTGCTGCATCAAAAGATTTAACTTTCACCGCTATAGCCAGATCATCGGCGTACGAAAATTTATGTGCAGTCGTTGCAGCAAGATCAGTGGTGTATAAATTAAAAAGGACAGGAGCAATTACGCGGCCCTGAGGAAGGCCATTATTTAGAATTCTCTGTTTGCTGGCTTTGCCGTTCATGATCACTTGGAATTTTCGATCAAAAAGCATGTTTTTCAAGAGTATGTGTAGAACAAAGTTTAGTATAGCAATTTCGTAAAATTGCCCGGATTACTGGCTCTCTGTACAGATTCTTCCTCACAGTCATTCTAAAGAGATGTCTACAAAATGATCAACCAGTATTCCTGTATATAAGTAACGTATTGTATACTGTGTTATACTTATCTGTGTTTGGAGATGTTTCAGATGTTTTACCAAAAAAAATTGGCTTTGATGCTGAATTTGTTGTTTGTCAAAAATCTGACAGTGACAATTTGTCTTTTGACGATCACTTGATGCTGAGGTTACCATTTTTTCTGCTCTGTTAGCAATAGATTTCTCCAGTCCACATGACGGTCGATTGAAGGTGCCCCGATTTCCGTGTATACAGCTAGCTTCTTTAAGTTTTCTTTTTTTTAATTTTCCTCGTTCAACAAAATCTTTATTTTATGTCAGTCTATCCTGCTTGTGCTGCATTATTAAAAAAAAAGAAAACTTAAAGAAGTTAGCTGAACACCTCAGGGTCAAATAAGGGAGCTCATTATTAATTAACTGAGTCGAAAAACATTTTACACAATTCTTGGTTTGTAGCTATGCAAAAGTATTTTTTAGTGTAAATTGCTCAAACCTGTGGTAATTCTTATTTAGAGCTTCTCTGGAGAGCGTCTTCCTCATCTATTATTTATATTCCACGAAATATTTCAAATATTGTTTTCCGTCTGCACTTTATCCCCTTTATCCGCTATGGTAGTATAGTTTGTTATAGCAAAAGCAATTTTTCGTGTACCTAAATCAGTTGAATCACTCAGATCACGATTGGTAAAGCACACTGAGCAAACAAACGATTTGACATTGTAAAACCACAACAAAATTATTATGTAAAGAAGTTAAAAGACACACAATAATACAAGAATACGAAGAATTTAACAATAATGATTTACACATGATTGCCCACCGGGATGTATCAAACTTCATTATTTTAGGACACCTGACATCAAAAAATTTAACACTCATATTCACTGTACCATGATCTTCAATAAAATATTCACTGAAAGTCAAGAATTTTTTATTGATATGTATATATCGCATTTTATTTACATGACTTGACATGTTTCTCTTACTGAAATTCATAAATAAGCTTCAAACGGTTGATTTCCGTATCATCATCATGTATCCTTTATAAGCAAGTTATCAACACCGTAAATTTTGGATACTTCAATAATTAAACATAACGAAGTTATAAAAATTTTAGTGTTATATTTGTGTTGATCAATCGTTTATGATAGGTATAGTCCTATAGCAGTAATCGAAAATAAAATACCTATCTAATCGATATGCTCTACAGATTCAGTGATTTTACAGCAATAAAATTGGAAATGTGTACCTCGTATTAATTTATAGCCACTTACTCATTTTAATTGCAGTTTGGGAACTAACAAATTTTACATTAATTAAATTCCTGAATATATTACAAAATAAAGTCATCAAGCAAATATTTAGAATGTAGAGTTGAGAAATAACGGAAAAAATCAATAAAACAAATCAACAAACCATGCGTGAACAAATTACTTAAAGAATTATATTTCTTTATAAATTTGCTTTTCCAGTTACCTTCACAACTGTTTATCCTACCCATTATAAAATTTAGTATAAAATTTTTATTGGGAAATAACAAGTAAAGTTTTTCAAAATCTAGTGAACTTACTCTCTTGACTGGCCATTATTTTAGAAACTATCCCAGAATTTCCATGTTCTGCACACCTAAATGTTTACAAGGATCTTAATATTCTTGACCAGGGAAGTATTCGAGGGTCGTATTTTTGGAAAACTGGACAATTGGCTTTAAAATCACTGTATTATTTCCCAGTGATCCATCGATTGTCTTTCCGATGATGATTGTACTGTTTGTTGCACTGTACCAATGATGTTACCTCTGTTCGTACTTTCAGTTACTTCACAGCTATTGATGCTACTGGAAATGCCTACTACACAATCACAGCATCACAGCTAATAAGAAACTGTCCACAGCTTTCTACAAGCACTGGTGATGAGTTAAATATATTTGGGGACTGATTCCCAGGGTTTGCAAGTTGGAAAAATGCAATAGCTTAGGACAGAGTTCACCAAATCCGGCAATCAGTTTCGAAAGGGAATATAATTTGTTAGTCCTAAAACAGTATCCAACAAAAATTATCAGCAACGCTGTTAGAATCCAACAATAGTTTAAATCAATTACTCTATCTCAAAAAATGAACGGAATACAAACTCAATGAAAATATATCAATATAGTTATGGATACTACTGGTTACTCATTGGTCGAAATTCGATCATATTTTATTAAAACATTAATGCATTTCTCTTGTCATAAAGTATATCTCTATAATAAATAAAGCTGCAGCAGGCATGGTGTCTGCTATCACTAATTTTACAAAAATAATTCACCAAATTATTGTTTTGATTTTAATATATTAATGTAGATATACATTTATTTTGACATAAATATTTCCTACACATTGCAAATTTTCTTCGTGTCTGTATAAAATGTTCAATATAATAATCGGCTGATTTTTCTTTTAGACATAAAACTTTCCGTCATTTGTAATTTCAATCATGTTTATAAATTTTTAACATAGGAGATCACCTTATCAATATCCTCTGTATTGTACCAACTGACAATTTTTTACATAAAACAAACACATAAAACAAAGGAAAATTGTGAAAATTATATATTACCAAAATAGTTAAATTTACAACAAAAATAAGTATCCAAAAAATTAATACTGATCTAAAATATTGACTATTTTTATATTTATGTTTCCTTGGGAAATAACACCACATCAAAATAAAAACTATACAGGGTGAGCTTTTTTGATGATCAGTATGAGGATCTCGGAAACTAGCGGAGATAGAGCAATGGTTAAATTGGGAAAGATTTGCAGTTTTACTGGCCCTATTTAATGACACTTTCGGATTTTTGTAAAAAGTCATGGCTTACTAGATATTTTGAAAAAAACGAAATTCTGTCGATTTAGTCAAATCCCTCTAGCTCCTTTGTTTTTGATTTTATAATAAAAGTGTATATATCAAAATTGAAGGGAATTGTATCCCAAATATGATTGTCATGTCCTCGTTTGCGTGACAGCTCTCGTTTTCGAGATATGAAACAAACTTATCTTTTTTTGAATGGAAACCATAGTTGGCTATGACCTCAAAAAATCGGACATTTTTAGAGCTTTTCAACGATATAATACTCGATATAGTTATTCATGAAAATAACGGAGTTATGGATGCTTTTCTCTCTTATTTTCACTTTTAACGTAGGTAGCCATGAAAAAGATTGTTTTCACTTTGACGTTTCCTCATTTGAGAGTAATTCCATTAGTAGTGCTGAACTGACAGTCGATATTGACAAGTTTTCCTGATAAAATGGAATATTCTAACGAAGAAAAACTGAATATGTTGGAATGTTATATCATATGCCATAAAAATTTAGTTCGTGCAACTGAGGAATACTTTCATAGATATTTTAATCGTCGTCAACCTGCTCTATGTACATTTAAGAGGCTTTACGCTAGTTTACGCAGATATGGATATTTTATTAAACCACCAAATAGACGTAATCAAATTAACAAAGCAGCACAAATAAATGTTTTGGCAATGATAAATCAAAATCCATCTACATCAACTCGTGAGATTGCGGTAGAAGCCGGCACATCTCAACGAACTAATTTGAAAGCTGGTTAACTATAATTCATGATCTTTAGAATTTTTTGTGCTACCTGTATATCTAAAAACAACAAATTTTCTAATGTCAATTTTAAATTTCAAATCAAATTTTCATTTTGCAATCACATCAATAAATATAAAGCCATTGACAACGAAGTCAGAATAGACTTTGAAACGTTTGGTATTCCTGCAATATACGTAGTTTTATTTCTATTGTGGTGTTATTCCCCAAAAAACATAAAAGTAATCAAGAATATGCCACAAACAACGTTTAGAAGACCAGGTACTGAAAGCGCACAAGTTCCACCCGTACAAACTTTCAGTTTCTCAAACTTTGAATGCTGGTGACGAACATAGACGTATTTTGTTTTGTACATGGTTTAGGGAGATGTGCTTTGACAATCCACAGTTTCCATTAAAGGTGTTATGGTTAGATGAAACTAGATTTACTAACTGCGGTATGTTCAATAGACACAATGAGCATATCTGGGCTAAAGAAAACCTTTTCCATGTAGAATAAAGACGACCCCAGATAAAATTTGATTTTAATGTTTGGTGTGGTATCTTAGGGTCTACTATTCTGGGGCCTTTTATCTATGACTAATCACTTACTGGGGAGCGCTACTTGCCATTTCTTGCAATACACTTTTCAAGACAATTTGAATTTGAGAATTGAGTGGTTCCAACATGATGGAGCACCTGCTCATAACTCGTTATTAGTAAGACAACAGTTAGATAATATCTATCCAAACTCTTGGATAGGAAGAAATGGCCCACGCGAATGGCCACCCCGGTCTCCCAATTTGCAGTTATAGACTTCTATTTATGGGGTGCGCTAAAAAACAAAGAATACAAAAGAAAGTATGAGACAGTTGGTGACCTAAGGGAGGCGGTATTACAAGCAATTGAAGAAATTGATAGGCGGTCTGTGAGGAAAGCGGTAATGTCAATCTTAAAAAGATGCAATTTTTGTCTAAATAACAATGGTGGACTTTTCGAACATAAATTGTAACCATTATTCTGTACTTTAATTTGTTAAGTTTTTAGTAAGTACCTACTTATTTAGTTTTTTCGTTATATCTGCTATACCTAATAAAAAAATCGTTCAATATTTTTTGGAATAGTTATTAGTAAATCAATCTATTTCATGGCTAACGACGTTCAAACTGAAAATAAGAGAGAAAATCATCCATTTTTGTGAATAACTATATCGAGTATTATATCGTTGAAAAGCTGTAAAAATGTCCGATTTTGAGGAGATAGCCAACTATGGTTTACATTAAAAAAAGATAAGTTTGTGTCATATCTCTAAAACGAGAGCTGTCACGCAAACGAGGACATGGCAATCGTATTCGGAATACTATTCCCTTCAATTTTGATATCTACATTTTTTTTATAAAATCAAAAACAAGGGAGCTAGAGAGATTTGAGTAAATCAACAGAATTTCGTTTTTTCAAAATATCTAGTAAGCCATGACTTTTTACAAAAATCCGAAAGTGTTATTAAATTGGACCAGTAAAACTGCAAATCTTTCCCAATTTAACCATTGCTCTATCTCCGCTAGTTTCCGAGATCCCCATACTGATCATAAAAAAAAACTCACCCTGTATATTGAAAGAAAATACCAAACGTTTCAAAGTCGATTCTGACTTCGTTGTCAATAACTTTAAAATGTGTATTGAAAATGTAAGTTGCAAATTGAAAGTTTGATTTATGACATTTATTTTAAAGCCAATATTATCTTTCAATCTACAGCTTTTTATTTTGATGTGGTGTTATTTCCCAAGAAACCATAAAAATAATCAAGTATATGCCACAAATAACATTTAGAAGACAATTGGCTATTTTATTATTAGACTGAACCCTACACTTGAAGTATGGTCATTTGAGAACCAATTTGACACCATCTAAGGCTCCCGCCATATATAATTACTCAGTGGTATGTCCACAGAGTATTGTCGCGGTAGGAACGGTTTGAATTTTAAGATGTTAGAGCAATGATAAGTTAACATTATCTGATCTAAATTTGAAGACGCGAGATGTAAGACCGACATCTAGGATTTTCGAGAGAATGACACCTCGAAGAGAGTATTATCTGATCTACCTTAAAATATTGAAAAATTCTGCCCTTAAATATATTTAAACCTTTAGTTATAATTCTCAATATTACAGATTTCAAATACCTTTTAAGAAATATTTAAACAAATAAAATAAATTAATATTAAGTATAATATTTAGAAATTTTAGTTAATACTTCATTTTCTATTTTTTCCAAAATATTCAGCTATTGAACCTAAAAAATTCCAGCAGCTTTAAAGTGTAGGTGAGTGAGTCTTAAAACGAACTTAAGACATTTCATAGATACGAGATAAGTTGAAAATGCAAATAATACCTCAAAAGTTAATAATAAGAAGAAATGCTATTAAATTACAAGTAATTTAATTACATAAGTACATGTTAATAAATTTAAAAACGATTCAATTTAATTGTATTAATTTAAATGAAACACAGCTATGACTATTCCTGCTATTTCGTCTAAAATATAAATAAATATATTGCATTTGCTGTTAATTAATATTAAATAACACATATTTGTAAAAATCTTTTCTCAGTGAATTGAAATTGAGATCTTAAATAGTATACATTAACAAACTTTTCTCATTAAATTGCAACTTAACCTAACAGCTAAGTATTTTAAATGAATTTCGTAATAACGCAATTAGTGTCATCTATTATCAGGGCTGTCAGATCTATCTATTTATCTTGAATCTCAAGATTTCTGGATAATATCACTATTTTTATAATCTCTAAATGTGTGAAACTTATCCTTTGATAATCTCTAAATGTGTGAAACTTATCCTTTGAAAATAAAAGGATTCTAAATTTTATAATGTTAAAATTAATAAAATATTGTCATAAATAAATTGGTCATTTGCTATAATTCTGATTTTGGTTGACCAACTATGTTTACAACGGAATGAGAGTTTCAAATTTTAGAGAGGGGTCGAAATTTGGTAGTTTCTGGTCATCATTTAGTCTTCCACATTCGAGTCATTCCATCTTAACATATTCTCTTCAAGCAATCTAACAGCATTGTTACAGCAACGTAAACTACGGAATTTTTTATTGCATATTATAACTTAATTTAACTTAATTTAAATCTCGTCAATAGTTACTAAACAACATAAAAATAAAGAAAATCGGTTGACAGACAGAGAAAAAATGTTACTAAACTGTTTTGCGTGTACCTAGTTATATACAGTGTGGAACAGCCAAAATGGAATAGATTCGATAACAAATAAAGGAGGGCTTGTAGCGAAAAACGTTTGTATTTTTAAATGCGCATTTTTTCAACAAAAAAAAAACTATATACGGTGTTTCATGTGAGACTGGCTAATACCAACTTTCTTATTTTAATGCAAGTCCCTGTATATTATTTATTTTTTGGATTCTCCAGAAAGTTCTAGACATAATATATGTACAATGTCGTACACCTACCTTCTGAAATATTAAGTGTTTTCAAATTTATTACAAAAATTAACATTTCATAAATTCAGTAAATTACACTCAATACTCAATTCCCATTTAGCTCTTGATATTTTAAGTAGTAAGCAAAAACCATTCTTTACTGATGTGAAAAAAAAACAGTTTTGTTTGTTTTGTCAAAACTCATAGCCTTAGCATCTTGTTGCCTGCTGGCATAACAGCGGTGATCAGTGTCAGGCTATTGTCGTTTGAATATCGTTAACTGTACCTAATAATGTCAGAAAAATGGTTCATTTAACAGAAATGCACAAAATAACCATTCTACAAATGTTTGGCTATGGAGATAACACACGGACACAAATGAAAGTTTGTTGCTTATTTCACGAAAATGTTCCAAATTCGCCGGCTGTATCCCAAGGCACAATTAGCAAAATAGAAAAGCAGTTTTATGACAAATAAAAAAGTAGCTGCCAATGCTATGAGTGATAATACGAAACTGGATATTATGCTTGAGTTTCAAGAAAACCCACATAATTCTGGTTCAATTTTTCAAGTATTAAAGGAAAGTAAAATGCATCCCTATAAAATGATACCGACTCTGGAGCTCATGGAAGATGATATCTATAGGAGGACGTATTTCAGTGAACAAATGATGGTAAGGTTAGATAACAATGTGATCCAATTAGAAGATGTTTTGTTTTCTGATGAGAGCACATTTACACTTCACGGTCATGTTAATCGTCAAAATTGCCGCTATTGGGCTAATGAGAATCCACACTGGATGAAAGAGAAACATACTCAATATCCTGAAAAAGTTAGTCTTTGGGAAGGAATTTTTATAAATCATATCGTAGGTCCCTTTTTCATTGATAGCAATTGAATGGAGATAAATATTTAGGACTGTCCCAAAATAATGTTGTGCCAACTTTGACAAACTTACCTCCTGATCCAGTAAACCCACAAGTTCCTGACAATGCAATATGATTTGAACAAGGTGGAGCACCGCCCCATTACGAAATCTATGTCCGGCAGTACCTGAACCAAATTTTTCCAAATCGGTGGACTGGGAGGCGCGGATGGATAGAATGGCCAGCACGATCTTCTGATTTGCCGCCATTGGACTAGTATTACATGACCTAAAAACACGAATCACGCTTGCGATTAGATCAGTCACGCCTGACATTTTGAGTAACATTAAAAGACATTTCTGTACGAGATTAGCATGTTGCCAAGACGTTTTCGGCGAGCATATTGAACATTTTCTACATTGACATTAATGGTTTTTTGTTTTTGTTTTTATATTGTTCTGAAATAATTAGTGTTAGTTATTAGTTTTTTGGTGCAATGAAGCGAATTTGTGAAATAAAATAATTTTATTTTTTTAATGATAAGTTTTGTAATATATCACTTAATAATTCCGAAACAGCTGAAGATAGGTTTAGGACATTGTACATGAATTATGTCTACAATTTTCTGTAGAACCAAAAAATAAATAATATACAGGGGCTTGCATTTAAAAAAGTTGGTATTGGCCATTGTCAAATGACGCACCCTATATAATTTTATTGTTGAAAAAATGACCACCAAAAAATACAAATCGACTTGTCCAAGCGTTTCTCCCTACAAGCCCTCCTTTATTCGTTAACGGATTTATTCCATTTGACTGTTCCACACTGTATAGATAATAGATACTGATAAAGGCAAACCAGAATTTTATTATGGCAGGTTTGTTACATTCTCCAGATTACTTAATTAATTAACATATCGGCAAATTAATTAAAATACGTGTATTAAAACTCTTTAATTTTTTCTTGTTTGAGGATATATTTTAGTGTAATTAGTGACCTAAATAATATGCCAACCGAAACGTCCAAATTTCCTCTAAATTCGATTTTTCGAGAACAGTTATCAACGCCATTTGCATTGTTAAAAGTTAACAGAACATTTTGGATGTTCGACGTGAAGGTTAGATGTTTAATTAGTAGTGTAATGAAGTTCCATAACTAACAATTACGAATTTTATGGTTCGTAACGTGCAGATATTAAGATAATATATTCTCATTTAGTCAACACACCCTTTTAAATATGTATTATTTGAGAGAATTGATTTTTTTATTCCTTTCACGCGGGTTATTAAAAAGTTGTAATTTTAAATAGGCAAATAGTCCAGTCATGACAAATGTACTGAGGTTGAATGGTAAAACTGATTCCATTACACCGCACTACAGAATAATAGCAAGAATTTGCTAGACAAAAAGTACTTGAAAGAATGAATAACGTAGAACAGATTATGAAGGTTGATGTTGAGCCATTTGTAGTGATATGTTTCCGATGATTGTTTCGGTCATTCCTTGGTGAAAACTCATATTTTAATTATATTAAAACACTAACCACTGTGGTAATTTATTAAATTAAAATCATATTCCTCAAACTACTTTCGAAATTTTACATCTAGAATAAAAAAAGTAAAAAATTAACTCTGTTAGAATCACTTGAGATCAATAAAAATAAAAATTCACCATATTTTTAAATGACCAAACTGATACAAATATGTCTCCTTTACTTAATCTTAATATACTTACATAATACAAAATTTAAAATTATGTTAATAATATTTACCTTACTCTCTTCGAGGTGTACGCAAGACAATATATATATTATATATAAATATAATATTTATTGTTTCTGGTCGGGAACCTTCATCAGTTGCGCTTCCCACAATTGAATGTCCTCTCGAATACTTCTTTATACATTTGATGCATTTCGTTAAATTTGAAGACGCGAGATGTAAGACCGACATCTAGGATTTTCAAGAGAATCAGTACACAGAGGTCCTGAATCTGGAGCCGTTCTCTGTAATTGCTGTTCTTCCATAACTCCTAGGACAGAATGTCACGATAAAATTTTTCAGGTTACTCCACCTGTCAGAGATATTGAATACTCTCTTCGAGGTGTCATTCCTTTGTACGCAAGACAATATATATTATATATAAATATAATATATATTGTTTCTGGTCGGGAACCTTCATCAGTTGCGCTTCCCATAATTGAATGTAATTGAATGCCCTCTCGAACACTCCTTTATGCATTTGATGCACTTCGTAAAATTTGAAGAGGCAAGATGTAAGACTGACATCTAGGATTTTCAAGAGAATCAGTACACAGAGGTTCCGAATCTGGAGCCGTTCCGTGTAATTGCTGTTCTCCCTTAACTCCTAGGACAGAATGTCAAATTTAACGAAATGCATCAAATGCATAAAGAAGTGTTCGAGAGGACATTCAATTTTGGGAAGCGCAAATGATGAAGGTTCCCGACCAGAAACAATATATATTATATTTATATATAATATATATTGTCTTGCGTACAAAGGAATGACACCTCGAAGAGAGTATTCAATATCTCTGACAGGTGAAGTAACCTGAAAAATTTTATCGTGACATTCTGTCCTAGGAGTTAAAGGAGAACTGCAATTACACGGAACGGCTCCAGATTCGGAACCTCTGTGTACTGATTCTCTTGAAAATCCTAGATGTCAGTCTTACATCTCGCGTCTTCAAATATTTACCTTCACTAATATTATACAGTAAACATATTGTGCTTTCTACCTATATACTCATTATTATCTTACAACACTATAAAATACATTCAGATGTTTAGCATTTAGTTTAATATTTTATTCTGACGAAGCCTATCATCAGAGCGAAACAATTGTCAAGAAAATAATAAATTTGTGAAAATTACCACAGTGGTTAGTGTTTTAATATAATTAAAATATGTTTCCGAAATGATCACCGTTTATTATATTCCAATCTATCGAAAGTACCAGACCATTATTAAATATTGTTTTCTTCTATACTGTAGCATGTCTCTAAATGATCGGTATTCTTTGATCTATTTCCAGTTTGAACTGTAATTAATAGCGAAAGAAAATTTAGACAATCCCAATGTTGTCCTCTTCTCCTAGCACATGGTTTTATCTACTTTATGGTTCCATATCAGTTGTTCAATCAAGATCCTAGACCCTTATTCTCACAATAATATACCTCAGCTTACTCGACAGTTCCTAGCGTACCCCTTTTTTATCTTCAAATCACGATCTTTGCAAAAAAAACAAGGTTGTCATTGTATTATATAACACAAAAAATATTTGCGATTAAACTTACAACATCGACCCTAACGTATTTAGAAAACGGTTTAGTAATAAAAATTAATTTAGACTCCGATTATTTAATCGCAATCTCAACTATATAAGATACCAAAGTTATAATCATATTGATTTTGGAGTAAATCATTTAATAGTAAAATATATTCATCCAGTCACCAGGAAAATTTGAGTTTTGTACTCAATTTTCAAAATGTTTATGTCCTTACCTTGATAATAGTATCTTAACAAATGAGACTTAGCTTATATTTCATTGCCAATGTATTGGGTTAAAATACAATTTATCATACCAGTCTTTTCCGAAAAACAGTGGGAATATGATTCAGTGGTATGTATTATTGGTACTCTATTGCTCTCGGTTGCTGTATCAGCGAATTCCTAACTTATTCATCCCCTTGATGTTCTCTAAAATATTAAATCAGCTTAATTTCAAAAAATTGTAAACTGCACTCTATTACTATTAACTTCAAAAATAATCAGTACCTGTTAAATAATAAATAAACACCTATTGAAGTCAGAAATTATGTCCTTGTACTAAGTCCTCATCATATTGATGAACTCTACACTCACTCTACAAGAACAATAACAAGATTTACGGTACTTCATTCCTGCTGACAGTAAAATAAAATGATAACCTCATACAGTACCAAGATATAAATGTTAGAGAAACAATAACTTAACTTTAATCGAAGTATTGGATGAGACAACAGACAAGAAATCGTGTTGATCTTAAGATCAACTATTTCTCTGGCTCAACCTCAACCTCAAGCAATGTCCAAAACCAATTTCTAAGATCTAGATCCTACATCTTAACTAAAAAGGGTAAAAAAGGGGAAAAAACAATAACTGGTAAACTAACAACACAGTAAACATCCCTGCATTGCGTTTTATAAATGAACGACAACAAGAATGGCTATAAAGCAAGGGGTGTTTTTTACGTACTTAGTTCAAAATATAATAGCTACAATGGTTCATCCGATGAACGAGACATAAATTTGCAAAACCACTAGAGAGAATTTCCCAGTAACTAAAACAACAACACTGTCATGCTTTGAGATACAAATACAAGTATTCCATGTAAAACCTAGCCCTGGATGGCCAGTAAAACTAGTATAATAATATATAGTTCATTTAAACTTTTCCCCCAACATTTTCGCCTATTAATGTTCCAAAGCCGTGCTCCCAATCTATGACATCACGCAGCACCATAACTGTCACACACATATATCACCAGATTAGAAACAGTACTAAGCTAGTAAAACTAAGGAATAATACAAATCATTTAAAACAAAACAAAATGATTTGTCAATCCATTGAACGCAAGACAATATATTGTTTCTAGTCGAGAACCTTCATCAGTTGCACTCCCCTCAACTGATTGCATTCTCGAATAATTATATATATATAGTACACATATTTTAATATTTTATCGCGAAATGAATTTCGACAACCAGTGGATTGAAAAACCCCGAAAAGTTAGTATCGTAATTTCTTTGGCAGGTTTTAATAAACCTACGAATTTTTTCGTGATTTCTATCCTAGAAATCACAGGGAAATGGCGTTACGGACAGTGCCACTCCCCATTTGGAGTCTCTGTGAGCTAGATTTTCCTGAAACTCCTGGATGTCGAAATTCATTTCGCGACAAAATATTAAATTCAGTTATATCTACTATATACATAAATAATTATTCGAGAATTCAATCAGATGAGGGCAGCGCAACTGATGAGGGTTCTCTACTAGAAACAATATAATGTCTTGCGTTCAGTGGATTGAAAAATCTCGAAAAGTTAGTGTCTAATATTTGTATAATATCCGTGTTAACTGAAACTAACCCCCTCAGGCAATTAGTACGGACCAATTTCCGTTAACGAAAGATAATTGTTCATGTTGTCACTCCAGATATAAACAATTGCCAAAGTCCCCAAGTACTAAATGATTAGCTATATTTACATAGGCAAAACTATAACGTATCAATGTACATTAAACCCTGTTCCATTGTCAAATCCAGAGTTTTGAGATCTTTCGAATTCCGAGCAATTGCCAATCATAACCGAAGAATCATTATGTTCGTTTACATTATTCCACTGCGGCTACTACTCGCACTGCTGTCAGAGTTCTTGAATTTTTGCCGCAGCATGATCAACCAGTCAGAGTGGCAGTAGCAGGAGTATGAGAAGTGAGGTGTTTGCAGCCTTGAGCTGCCCACTTCCATGATCACGTCGCCATTATGTAAACGAGATATTAGTACTTGTCGAGGCAGAATCAGAACTGCGTTTAGGTAACACCAACATTTGGCATAAGGCGCAGATACTGAAGTTTAGTTCATAGTCGGCATGGATCTTATTACACAACATAGGTTCAAATTAGCAGTATATCTTCAATGAAACTTTTGGTAGAATCCTCCACAAAGGCTTCTAGTAGTTATGAGGCCTTTGACACAGACAGTTACTCTAGGCTACAGACTAACAAATTGCAAGGGTGGAAGTCGGCCCATTTAAGATGTGGGTCAGGATAAGAAAGGAAAATTACTGACAACGGCTAAGGCAATGTCAATCAGAAATGTTTCGTTCAGCACCTAGAGGGCGACCAGGCATACTAAACATAAGCCTGTATCGACACACCTGAATGGATCAGAGTCAGAAACCGACTGAACCACAGAGGGGCGTAGTGATAGACGTCCACCACCTAGGCAATCAATTTTGGAAATAGCAATTGCCATAAAAATTCCCTGCTAGGACTAGAACTACAGAGTACTGGTTCAACTGTGGCATGAAAAGCGGTCAATAAAGCTAACCAGCAACATTTGTAGCAATAAGATGGTTCTGGACAATTCACGAAGGAATTTATGATATATATGAATGCAATAGAAATTCTAGAACAACTTGTTTGTAACTCTATGAAGAATAGTTGATGTTTGATGGTGGTATTTTACTAGAGGTTAGTTGAGCTATTGGTTTTAATAATAAATAACGTGAAATTTAAAAAAAATCGAACCAACTGTTGCACAATATCTATATCTTCCACTATGATATTTTTTTATTACAAATAGTACATTAAAATCACCATTAACGAAAAAGAGCAAAACTGAAGTTGTTCTTGAGGATTAAGAAGAAAAAACTTTAGTTCTTTCCACTAGACAGACAACTTCAAAATTCTGAAGTAGACATATCCGAAATATCAGCAAATTTCTACCGTGACATTTAACGGTTCAACAAACAAGAAATTTCTCCTGAATTTCATGAATTTTTCAGCAAGGATCACGGAGCTCTTTACGAATTATACTCGAAATTTCGGAATAAATTTAATGGAATCTTTCCCAACTCCCCCAAAGACAAATAGACTAATGAAATTACGGAAGGCAGCATAGTTTGCGGTTGACTTTCGACTTCGGTTTCTAACGATAATCCGATTTGGACTTTAAAACAATTTCACTGGAAATATTCATCGTCAATATCGTTACGTAATTCTAGAAGCTTCCAAGAGATCGTGATAGTCTTGGTAAATGAAATTAAGTATGGAAAAAAATTAAGCTGAAGGAATAATGGAATAAGTGAATTTGCGGTGAGTATTAAAGAAAAAATGATATTTTTAGTGACTTTGAGTTTCATTATCGTTGGCATATGGGCTGAATAAAAAAACTGACGACCTGAAGTTATGCTAAATTATTATCCAAGTATTAGTTAATTTCGCATTGACTGTAGAAGACGAAATAGATTTTTATGTAAAGTATTTATGTTTAGAACAAATAGCAATCAGGCAAATTTTAACAATATGCTTATAGTTGAGAAGTTAGGGCACTCGAAAATTTAAAAAGAAGCTTCTTCAATTTTCTCATTGAAATTTTTAGGGAAAGATAAGAGAATTCTCATATAGTGGTATGTCGAATTTTGTAATGCTTCTTTGTTTGTCTAAAAAATAATGTTGTAGAGGCGCATTGTGTTTACTTTTATGTGGCACTATAAGATAGTGAAGGGTTTCACGTTTGGTGTCAAAAAATAAAATGTTTACAAACATTTGTCTTCAGCACAAGCAGCAGTTTTGCTTGCGTTTAGAAATACGAGTGTTGACCTTCCACTGGTGGTGCCGATATATACAGCACCTTATATATAGGGTAGCCTGTCTCCTAAGCAGATTCCACTGCTATCTGGAATGTACCATCTAAATAGAGAAATTGGAACTATTTTGTAGGTGCTGTATTGTTGTATCTGAAGGGACCATGGTATTTAAGGAAACTACAGAAAAGCTCACCATTGGGTCACCAGGCTGTACCTTGAGAGCTTTTGAGATTTTTTATAAATTACTCAAATATTTAATTTATGAATTGGTCGTTCCAACGTGACGTTTAGGGTTTTAGGTTATGGTGGAGAACGATGACACTAACGATAGAACGAAGTAAGAGAGCATTAGGTTTATTTTAGGTAATCCGTATAATCTTGATTGTACGGCTTCTGGATTGAAGAGCCTGCAAGGATTAAACGGTTTTCATACCAACTTAACAACTTCATCACCCTCTCCGCTCACGCAAACAGCCTAATAACCCAATGTAGGCTCTATTTATGGAGGATATCCAGAGCACCCCCTCTCATTAGAAATGGCAAGGATCATTTTATTCCCTCCTAGTGTTTTTCTCAATTTTTGCTTTATTTTCAGCACTTGATCATAGATAAGCAGTTACGTCAACAAAATCAACTCCAACAGACTGAATTCTTTCTTTGGTGATAGTAATTTCGCCATCTATCTTTATGATTCAAACGCTGCCTTAACAGTAAAAGATCCATGAAATGCATCACGCTTGAAAGTAAAATCTATAATTCTATTTTAGATGATCTGTGAAATCAATAGACTATGTAACGGGGAAGGCGAAAGAGAGGTAGTTATTGATGGAGTCAAGATCTTAAGCAATAATTTTCGTTGGTTGATATGCAAGCCAATTCACGCAACTTTTCACCCTCAGTAATTTTTTTGAGAGGGCTATTACAAACATCATCTCTGAAAAATCCACCTCGTACTTTATAAAGTAAGTTTTAACTCTAACATATATGGTTAGCCTCTTTATCAGCTTAGCGCTTAACTTGCGTGTCCAAGTGATCATCACTATCGACTGTGCCGAAAACGTAGCATGTCACAATATCTAACAAATACTTCAAATTCAACTTCTTGTTTAAGTAGGTACCATCTCCTTTAGAAGGGTAGTTATATTTTAATTTTTGATGCTGAATCTTTCAATAACTCAACGAAACTGCACCTTGACCGTTGTCACCAATTATTTAACCAGTAAATGCGTCTTCTTCGTATCTTTGTCTTTCCTTGAAATTTCCGTTAAAAATTATTCTCATGCTTGTTCGTATTTTTGTATTCGTATTTGTTTAGTACCTCTTTCTCTTTCCTTCCACTGTTAGATATCTTATTCATCTACCAGATCCTTAAATTCTCCTAAGTGACCACATCCTAAATCCTTCTATACAACAACTTTTGTTTTTTTTTCAGCATCCAAGCCTCAATTCTATATAGTAGAACTGAAAAAACATAACTCTTTGGCATCCTGATTATAAGGCGTAATTAAGATCCTTATCACACAGGACCTTCCCTATTTTACTACACCTACTTCTGGATTGTTCAATTCTTTCTCCAATTGCTTCTATATATTCATTGTTTTTACTAACAGTTGTACCTAAGAATTTTTTAATTTTTATTACTAGTAGTCCCGTTATCCCCAAATTCTCTTCTGTATCTTATTATGTTGTTATGATATTGAATTTATTCTTTTTCGCATTTAATGTCAGTCAGCTGATTTTATTGGTATAAAATTTACTAAACATCAGAAGTCTCTAGTGAGTCTGCAGTTGGTATGGTATCGTCTGCATAACTAATAGTTTTAAAAACTGCTAATAGATAAAGACTTCCTTGTCATACTTCACGTTGTATTTTTATTTCTTGATTTCCTAATTTAACCCTAGCTAATTGATTGAAGTATAAACAAGCTATTTTTCTAATAAATTTAAGGCCATCAGTTTAATTGTAAGAAGCTAAATCAGCTGTTAATGACAAACCTTGTCAAACGCTTTGTTTTAATCTAGAAATCAGACATATATAGATTGTTTATAGTCCATACATTTTCGCCACGGCACACTGGAAGCAAATTCTGTTCCCACAGCCTTGTTCTAGTTCTCTAGTGTATGACCTTGCAGAATATGTTTAAGGTGTGACTTATTATTATTGTCCGATAGACACATTATTTTGCAATAGAGAGTAAATGAAGACTTAAGCTATTCTTTCTGTTTTTATCTAGCATTCTTCTTATGTCTGTTAGTTCTTTAATTAAAGATTCTAGCATATTCAGCATCTATTTACAACGATTTGTTCTTTCCACCTGCTTTCACATTCTACTTTAGACATGGACGTGTTTTAACTTTACAACTGAAAATTGTATTTTCAAATATGGATAGAATGATAGAGTTTCTTTAAATGTAATGCCAGGAAGAATAAATCTAATGGTTTGTGAGTATTCCAGAACAACTGCGAAGTAATTTTGCATATCTTTTTGAAATGTATTTATTACTGAAATCTGACGCAAATGCATAAAAGTTCCATTAAAATGCACCGTGAATCACAATTTATGTGTACTTATCATCTGTCAGGTAAGCTATAAAACATATCCATTAATAATTAAACACTCCAAAAATACTTCGTAACGCAGTTTCGGTTTAACTAATAGGAAAGTCAAATGAGCGGAAATAAAATTATTATGAATTATGCAACAATTTCTGTCTGCCACGTTAAACAATTGTTAGACTTTGTTTCCGTGATGAGTGATTTGAAAGGTATTCTTTTGTCAAAAAATGGTTTGCTAAATACAATTTTTGTTGTCTCGTCGGTATTCACTATATGTGAAAATGGAGTTAGATGATTTAATTAGAAACAGCATTGCTCAATATGATTCTGAAACTAATAATAATAATGAAAATGCTTCTTAATATGACAACAATAAATAATATGATGAACTATCAAAAATGATAACTTTTAAGGATCTGAAGATGTTCTTCATACATTGAAAATCAGTGGATGCAATTTTATAGCAGAGGTAACAAGACTGTCAAATAATACTCAAACATTAGCAACTGTCTATGATTATGAGACAAATAATTCGCAAAATGATAATACGAGAAGGCTACTGAATATAAAACCAAAAAATAGGCTGATAAGCCGTTAAAAAAGGCAACTATGATGATCTGAAGAACTTACTTCATACATTTAATACCAATGGTTGAAATTTTACGGAAGAGGTAACAAGACTGTCAAATAATATTAAAAAATTAGCAACTGTCTATGATTAAGAAACAAATAATTCATAAAATGATAATGCGAGAAAGCTCCTGAATATAAAAACAAGAAATAGGCTATTGAACCATTAAAGAAGAGAACTACGATGATCTGAACAGCTTACTTCATACTTCATACAAGATTGTCAAATAATGTTCAAAAAATTAGCGGCTATCTAAGACAAACCGTATGATGCAGGGCTAGTTTTCTGCTTATGCAAGCTAGGTAGTAAAAAAATTGGGGACACAAGAAATTGGACGACGAAAAAAGACACAATTTAAAATTAGCACTAAACTTAAAAACGATTTCAAACTATTTTGGTGTCAGTGATTTGAAAGCAAATATTACAAAAGGTACACAAAATCAGTAAGATAGTACTGAATGAAATGCTTGATCTCCTTGGCGCTACCAAACAGTTACACAAATAATCTTTGTTTTATCTGAAAAACGACATAACTTAGTCGTGGTTACGAAGCAAGAGCATTGCATCTAACTAACGTGCCTAAGCGCAGTGCAGATAAAGATTTTTTCTAAATAAGTAACCCAGATTTTTAAATAGAGAGATCTGTAGCTGGAGTTTTCTTACCAGTTATTTACAATTTTGTAACAGAAACAAACAAAAGAATGGATTACTGCAAAGCTCTGTACACAAGATTCAAGATATTCAGAAATCTTCATGAAGAAGATGCAAGAAGATGCGATAAAACAAAATATTTGGTTTAAACATAACTCAATTATCAATGAGAAACAGTTTATACAAGAGCGTCATATTTCAAGATGTAGGGTAAATATGGGAGAGACGCCTGGGGGAATAGATGCCTAAGTCAACATGTAGCTACCGCTATGAGGAATACGCTTGCAGTGTTTTGCTAACATACTGGCTTATATTTCTTCCTTTTGCTAGTATATCCAGTGCTATTCACTGGCATGGATGTTTCCTGAGTTACGCAACAAAAAACCATTTACGCGACTATATATATCTACCTTTGGATTACAAATAAACTTTAAGAACCCAGAACTTTTGATGTTACAAAGTAAGCGATATATTTTTGCATTTATAATCTGTATATGCATCAATTAAGTTTTTTTATCCCCCGCAATAAGGATTGATACCCCAATGTGTGTGCGTATACATGCCCTTAGAGGCATCTATCCCAGATTGTATCATGTACATGCGCCTAGGAGGAGCACCACCCAGAAACGTATGGACTGAGATGATGGACTTTCCCCATGTACATGAGCAAGAAATCGGCTTATGTTAAGGCATCAAGGCGAAGTTGCATTCTTCTCATACGAATTCTGCTATAATGAAACTACAGAAGAAAATTCTATCATTTTGTATTTTGTTTACCAAGTCACAGTACCCAAGCTTTACAACCTGCACATCCTAGCTTTTTCAGGCCTTCTAAAACTTTTTATGCAGCTGAGACCAAAACTGGATGATTGCAAACAAAGAAAAAAATCAATAGCTCCTAGCTGGAAATCGAATTGGCAGCTCATGGATCCGAGCCGCTACATCTTCCAATGGGGGTCTAGAGTTTCCGACATTTGCACATATAATTTGGTTGTCATTCCAAAGAGTTTCTTTCTAATATGTGATGATATATAAGAAATCAAGTGTGTGGTGAACGGGAAAAGTTTTTTGCTACATACATACATACCAGGCAAAGGCAGCAAATTATCGAAAAGAAGCTCCAGCACAGCTTAAGAGGAGATTTGTAATTCTGATATTTATTCGAGTGGATTAGATTTACAATTTGACTCGGAAGTGACCCTTGCCATAAGGTTGTACGAAATTTTATAAACTCCTTCTGAACGGTTGGCCCGATTTTGATGAAACTGGAAACCTGGAAAGTTTTGATTCACAATTGTTGGATTTTTTTACAATATTTAACACCTTTTTTTCTATACTCTCTTCGAGGTGTCATTCCTTTGCACGCAAGACAATATATATAATATATATTGTTTCTGGTTAGGGAACCCTCATCAGTTGCGCTTCCCACAATTGAATATCCTCTCGAACACTTCTTTATGTATTTGATACATTTCGTT